>BMAV01026737.1:10723-39368 GCA_019973955.1 Trichonephila inaurata madagascariensis | reverse complement strand
CTTGTGGACAGACCACTCTGCTGTAAACTGCGTCGAATGGTACGCGCGTCGAATGGTATGCGTTACAGACTCAATGTGCTGTGCTATGGTTCGTGATGTGACTGAGCGATCCATCACTGCCATGTGCACAATTTGCCTGTCCTCACGTGAAGTGGTGCACTGAGGTGGATGCGATAGACCACGTCGGTCCATCGTACCCTCCTGCATCCAACGGTCACATATCCACATTACAGTTGTTTGGTTTCGTCCAACACGACTACCGATTTTCCTGAAAGATAATCCACAATCTCGGTAGACCGCTATCCTTCCTCTGTCGAACTCGGATATTTGATCAAAAGCTAATCGCTGTTTTCTACGAGACAAAACTGATCGTTGTTTGAAAAAAACCAGTAGAAAAACACAATTGCCGTACTTGAAATCGCCGAAATCTCCAAGCCTTAAATAGTGCTTTGAGGTAGCGCCACAGGCGCGCGTGATGTATTTCTGCGCTGAAATTCTAATCATTTCCATATCTCACCTCCGCTAATGCATTTTGTAAATTTCATGTTATTTTCATGCTTCCTTCAGTTTGTTGCATTTACGGGGGCCAGCAGTGTATCATTATTTATCTTTTGCTTTTGTGCCACTCAAATGTTTGCAAACATGTTTTTACTGATACGAGTGTTCCGTTTCCTGGTTATGTTAAGTAATTTTTAATGCACGTGACAAGATACTAAAAACTTAATGTCATTTAATAGAGTTTTTCAAGGATAGACTTAGTAGACAAAAGCAGGATAAAGATAAAAAATTAAGTCTCGTAATTCTAACGAGCTGAATCATGATTTGAGCTAGAAATAAGAATATTTTTTTTACTAATTTGAGAATACGAGCAGAGCAGAGCGTTAAAAGAATCAAATTTAGAACTTTAGAATGAATTAATCTGCATGTTTTGCATGCCACAATCCTGTCATTATTATTATTCATATTATTATGAACCTGCTATAGTAATAATCATCATCGGGATCATACAGTTCTATAATATTAGTGTTTTATTGAACCATGATATTAAAATTAAATCAATTTTTTTTCTTTGTCTCAAGATGACATAATTACTTTATTTTTATTTTAAATTCTAATTTAAGTTTTTATTTTATTCAGTATACTTATCACTTTCTAGCCAATAGAAATATATGTTTCACTATAAATGTTACTATAAGCAGTTTAAAGCCATTACAAAAAAAATCTTATTTCATTTCATAAATTTGCAAGGAATTAATGGCACAAAAGATATCATGATAAGTAATCCATTTTTTTAAAAAAATATTTGGAAGCTGGCTTAAGATACAAAAACCTAAAACGTTTGACAAAACTCTAAATTTATATTTTTCTCACTTAGCACTTAAATTTTATTGTTTAGGAATAAAAATATTTTTTTCTACAGATCATTCTCGAAGTATCTTGTCAAATCAATTTTAAGGATGATTATCAGAAACCTTTGTGTTGATCTAGATCAGGGGGATACTCAATCTTTTATTCCCGTCAAGCCACATACATGTGTTAACTATTTCACGCGGGTTGTAAAATGAGGATTAATGTGGGGGGGGAGGGAGACGCTATAAGATTATTGATTATTTAAAATGCGGAAAATTGATCAACATATTAAAACTCAAAAGTTTGGATTATATCTTAAAACTATATTAAACTAGTAAACTCAACTCACAAAAAATAGGTTTTATGCCTTTTTTTCCTAGTTATGGTGTAATTTCGATTTTCTTTGGCAAATGATCCCGATTCCCTTCCCAAATATTTTGTTGTTGCGGCAAAGAGTTTCTTAAGAAAGCCAATTTACATCGTTTTGGACGAAATTCTCAAGAAAAAGAGCCATTAAAAGATTTGTCCTTAGTGGTACAGTAACGAGCAAAAATATAATTTTTTAAGTATAACATTTCTACGGCCAATCAAACAAGTTGTTGATCCATGTTTGTTTTTGTCTACGAACTAGTCAAGATCCTCATTGTCTAGAAGCAACCATATTCTCCATATTCTTTAGATATTTTTTGCTTCGAAGACATGAGGATTAATTAAAAATTAGATTCACCCATAAAATGGTAGCTACTCCACTGTTATTATCACTTCTCGCAATTCGTACCTGCACGATACCGATAGAAGAATTGATATATGTGATTGATAGAATTTCTCACCAAACTTTTAAATAATTGAATTTGTTAATGCAACGTGTGAGAGGCTCTGACCTCTCTAAGGGCACCTAGATGTGTGGGAGGTAGGGAAGAAACACTGGGCATGATCCAATTAATTTATTTATTTACCAACAAAGAACAGACACAATTTTAACTTATAATAGTAAGAGAATGTCTCAATGTCAATCGCGAAAGTGGAACAACGACGCTAAAACGCGAACGATTAGGAGACTATCAAACTTGATCCTTACCTTAATAAAGGATCTAACCTATCATCCAATTTAATCTAATGTCAATTCAATCGTAGGGAACAATTGTCACTTTAAAGTTTCCTACAAATAAGTCTCAAATCACAATAATTCTAATATTATACCTTCAGTAGCAATCTCACCTGACTCGAGTGTATATCTTCACTCCTATTCTCTCTCAAGCTAGAAAATCTCAACTATATATATATATATATAGTAAGTTAATTTGCATATCACAATTCTCTTCTTCCGAAAGGCTGGTTTGTGAATAATGCGAATTGATAGCCCAAAGATTTCCCAAGAGGATTAATTGAAGAAACGCGTCTAGATCCGTCACAAACGAACCATGACCAGGCCACAGGTTCAGTATCGCTGATCTGGATGGACTTAGAAGTAATGAGTTGTATATATAATTCAAAAATCGAAAAACTATTTTGTTCAAGTACTTCATAACTACTAATTCTGACCCCTTCACATGCGTATTAAATGATCATCTGGTCCAAGACTGAAACATGGCTTTCACGGAACATTATGCATTGTCGGTCTGCTACAGTAATAATGATTGACTTCTATATTAGTCTAAGATATTCTAGAAATGTGATTCGATTAAAGGTAGGGGTCTTAAAAATTACTGGTAATGTAACCTTGCCACATCCAAGAGATATGAGACGGTGAAAAGTACCATATTGGTATGGATGAAGATGCAGTACATTGAATAATTGGCAATGACACTTTGGGAGCAAATCATCCGATTTTGTCTCGCATTCGTATACACCAGGTATGTCCAGCACGTCGATCACGAAGTCAATTTTGGTTGATCATGAAGCTAATTTTTAGATCAAATACTGAACAGACTGCATGATAAAAAAAGCCCTTTTTCCCAACGTTTATGACACATTTAAATAAATAAAAGGTAACTGAGTACTAATTGAGTACTAAAGGTAATTTTGTTCATACTACCAAACGTATGTTGTGTAAAAGTTAGTATGGATTTAGGTCTGAGACCTCTAGTTATTTTTTAAAAAAATGCTAAAGTTAATATTTTTAAAAAATTCATGTTTTTTCCAGGTTTAGCTAGAAAAAATAATAATTAAAAATCAACAAGGAGACAGATTTTCAAATCCATACTAACTTTTATTCGCAATAATCTGTGAAAGTGCCCCCCTAGGGTGACCTTCTCTTTGATTATCCGCGTGAGCTAGAGGTGTAGGATTTACTAAAGGAACAGACATGTCTATATTCTTAATATGTCTTTATTAAGAATTTAAACTTAAACTTTTAACAGATTAGATAATAATTATATATGTGAGAATCTACGATGAACAAACACACAATACAAGTAATACCGAAAGAAGTAACTCGGGCCACTATCAATATCTAATCCGCCTAATCTCAATTCCAATAATAACGCAAGTCCTAATATTAAATAGTCAATCCTACCTTAATCCAATCGTAGCTCCGATACTAGGAAGTGACGTCTTTACGCAAGTGCAATGGTATGCACCTTGACCCTCTGTTGGCCGTCCTTTCACGATTGTATCTATCTCTCACATAACATTCCCCAAATTGCCACTCCACTTAATGAAACTTGTGTTATTTAAAAGCTATCTAATTTGCATTTTATCTTCACGCTTCACTTCTTGGGTTTTGGTTGGAAAAGAGTTGCCATTAATCTTGGCCCCAAAAGTACCCAAAGGATATGTTAAAGAAAAGACAAGTGTGACCGTCACAACTCTAAGAAATATAAATAACATAAAATTAATAAATTTTTTTAAAAATTGAGTATTTATAAGAGTTTGAAAAAACTTCAAAAAATCCTAATTTTTTAAAATTGTAAAATAATGGCTGGTCAAACTGCTTTTTTACGCACAGAATCAGCTTAATAATAGAATCTAAATATAACACATAAATTATTCTTACTGTTACTGTCTCCAAAAAATTTTTTTTGAAAAAGAGTACTATGTAGCGAAAACACTTAAGACGAAATATCGGTTAACACAAAATAATACAATGGTCTGGACAAACAACTACGTGTTCTCATGCATTTTTTTCCCTCTTGACACTAAACGAAAATCGCTAAACATGAAAAATTTCCCTTCTGGAAATGAGAAATATACGGAAAACACCAGATACTTAATGAAATGTTTAAGAAATTTCCCGTATTATTGGACTGTCGTACTGTATCATCGGAAGAATTGGTTGTAATAGGTAATGATAATGTGTGTACAGCCCCAATTATGGCAGACAAAGATATTTGGAGTTTTATCAAAACTCAAAAAATATCATTGATGCAGATTCCAGCGACAAAAAGGAAATGAATAATACAGCTCCTGTTCTCACGTCCTCCTAAATGAGGAACATCATGAGAAGTATGCGCAGTTATTTAGACACACATTTCAGTAGTGAAATGAATAGAAAATGGACCACATCGAACGATTTGTTGACAGTTTGATGCTAGAAAAGACAATGCTAACAAACATATCAGATTATTTTTCAAAGATTCAATAAATGTTTTTTTTTCTCAAAAAAACTGGACAATTTTGTACTAAATTTCTTCAAGTTCATGTGAAATTTTTGTTTTGTTTATTTTTATTAAATACATGCATATATACGCATCTATGTAAATAAAGTGTATAATAAACGTAATTTTATTGATATATGGGAGGTTTTTTGCAACATCTTTTAACACAAAATTCTTTTTACACGAAAAAATATTTCTATCCTTTCAATTTCGTGTTAAGCGATTCTCACTATAATTTATTATGTTTGCAGAAGAGTGTCTACGCCAATGTTTAAAACTGATTTATTTGCAAATAGCAGAAGATTTGTCAGGAACTTTTCCTAATTCTTTTCTTATTCTCTTTATTTCTTTCACTCGCAAATTTTATTTACAAACAAAATAGAATTTGTTTCTCTTTCGTTAACGAAAAATATTCCATTTATTTCCTTTAATACGACGAAAATTACAAGAAATTTCTGGAAGATGCCAACCATATTTGGTCAAAAGATATAGTAGATAAAGTAAAACAAATATTTCTATATTGTTTTGAAACAGTAGATTGTTATCTAATTCAAGCAAGAGAGTAATGAATGTACATAAAATATAAATACAATACATTTGAAACTGAAAAATATGACGATAAATTTTCTAAAATATATACACTTATTTTTCTCGCTCCCGCTGTTTAGAATGAAAATCACGAAATAAACGTTTGGAATAAAAACATGCTGTTCCAAGTTTTTGACAGTTGTTCTTCCTTTTTTTTAGCCATGCAAAATAAAATTTCTATTAAGTCATAGTTTAAAGTGTAAGAAAAAGTATAACTAAAATATCAGTTTTAATAAAAATTGAGACAAATCTAAATAAAAAGTTTTTAACTGTATGATTTTTTAAAAATTATTTCAATCATTAAAGTTATCAAAGTAGTAAATTATATGAATTTAGCACCTGTGAATTGAAAAACACATTTAATACCTAAAAGTTTTTCCAGGTAAAATTATTTCTTTTTAATGTTCTATTGAAAACTTTCTCCCAAAGAAGACTCAATTTATTCAAATGAATGGTTTTATTTAAGCATTGACATTTAGGTACGCGAGGTTAGTTAAGAGTAGTCGCGAGCTTGAGGAGAGTTCATCGACGAATAATTTCTGGATGATCAAATATTGCTAACTGACGATTTAGTCATAAAATAGAGATTAATAATAAAGACCGGACAACCAATAACACAATTACGGTGAAATAGACCGTAGACGTCTAAAGTGTTCCAAGAGAGAGTAAGTGAATTATTATATTAATTAGTGAATATTAAATATTTTTGCGGTGTAATTGCCCTTATGCAAAAAAAGGTGTGCATTTCCTACTCTGAGTTGTCGATTTAAGTTAGAGAAACAATAAATTGGAATTTGTACTGATTATGGCTGATCTTTATTCTAACCCCCAAACGCCAATAACCGCAAAGCGGTTATTACAAAGGGAAGGTTGATCAGAAAAACAGTTGCAAAATTTTTCCGTTCATATTAATTTTCTTAAAATTATTAACCTCATTAATCAGTGGCCAGTTGTTAAAATTGTGATTTTTACGGCCGAATATATTTAAGTTTCGATATTTCAACCAAAAATTCAACCGTATTTCAAATTTTACATAACTATAAGAATAGTAGAAATGAGAGAGAGGTACCAAATATGTATATTTTTAAAAATATGCAATCTTCATTCATACAAAAAAAAAAGAAGAATTTGTACTTTCAAATACAGCAATCTTACATTAATCACATTGAGACGTTTGGGAAAATTAATGATAGCTTGAGAGTTAGAAAATTAAACATTTGGTTTATTTACGTCACAGCTAAAAAAAATTACAGTATATACATTTAGATTGAAATTATTCATAATTTTGAGTATTTCAGAATACATTATTTGTGAAGGTAGGAGGCAATACAACCATTCTTTTCAGTGTTTTGTTTGTCTCGCATGTCTCGTTTGTCTTTGTTTCGGTGTTTGTCTCGCATGTCTCCGGCCGTTGAATTTTCTCAAGGTCATAGATTGCCGGAGCTATGTCAGATGACAAGAATCCGCAATATTTAGGTGTGCACGTGTGCATAGGAACGGTGTTATCCTGTGACGTCTCTCGCGTCCTTCTGCTAACATAACTCCTATGTTCTTTGACGGCCACGATTAATGGCAAAACCTTTCCAACCCAATACCAAGAAGATAAACGAATGTAACATGTAAATGAGATATACTTTAAAAGGATAGAAGCTTTGATGATAATATAGCGCGGCAAGTTTAGAGATAGCTTAGTGTGGAATCTTTCAGATCAAGAGTTAGCAGTCCGATAGCTTTGGAAGGAATAGAAGTCCAATATAAAGAAGTTGGAATCGTCGTATATAAAGTGAATTTATAGATATCTCTCTATAGGTGAAGGAAGGAGATCTGCAAAAGGTAATATTTGGTATAGGTAGTTAGATGAATCGGTTTATTTATTATAATTAAGACAAAGGATCTAGTTGCGTGATCTGACTTAAATACAAGGTTTAATTGGGTGTTAACTCTCACTTTAATTAAAATTGTCAAATTAGAATTAAGTAATATAAGTTATTCTTAATAAAAGTTGTATTAAGAACTACTATGTCTCATCATTTTGATAATCCCACACCTCTAGCTTACGCGGAACCGGAACGACATAGTCATCACAGGATGGCTATGTCACAATCCTATCCCCAAAAAGAAGCCGATTCTACAGCTGTGTGACTCAAAAACATCACAATATTCAAAACAGTTCCCTCGAACTGCCTCATACTTTTTTCAAACATTCTGTCATTGCCCGATGTAGGATTGGGGCATTACATTTAAGGTGGTACACATCGAGGCCATTGCATTCTGCATTACGTCTTTTCTGGACTTTAAATTTAATTACTTTCAGAAGAAGTTTCAGCATGGGAAAAAAAGAAAAATTCTGCAGGGTATTGTCAAGAGAATAAGGAATCTACCATCTCTCACATGTGTTATGTTTGTGCAGGAAATTCTATACTTATACTCAAGTGTACGACGGTTGTCCCATAAGTATCCAGCCTGACCTAGAGATGGCGTTAGCTGTTGGAAAAATATCACTGTATCAGAAAGTGCGCAAACTACAATATAAGGCATATGATTCAAGTTTGAAGACTCCACGTTGTTTAGTGTTTGTTTGGCAGCCATCAATATATATATATATATATATATATATATATATATATATATATATATATATATATATATATATATATATATAGTGAACGTTTTCAGTGAATTTGTAAAAATGGAGGAAATTGGTCATTATTATGTGATACAATACTTTTATTTGAAAGACCTCAGCTCAACCAATATAAAAGCTGAACTAGATTCTATTCTGGGTGAGTCTGCTCCTTCGTTTACAACAGTAAAATATTGGGTAGCAGAATTTAAACGAGGCCGTACGAGCTGCCAAGACGAGCATTTTAGTGGTCGACCCAATGAGGTGACGACTCCAGAAATGGTGAAGAAATTCCACTAAGCGGTACTGTATGATCGTCAAATGAAAGTGCGCGAGCTAGCAGACATATTAGCCATTTCAAAAAGTGCAGTGCATCGCATATTATCTGAAAATTTGAACATGAGAAAGCTGTGTGCAAGATGGGTGTCGCGTTTGCTCACGCTTGAGCAAAAACAGAGTCGTGAAGATGTTTCAATTGAGAGTTGAGTGAAGTGTTACGGCGACAAAGCAGAATTTTTTGCACCGTTTCATAGCCATGGATGAAACATGGATCCATCACTTCACACCCAAGACAAAAGAACAATCAAAACAATAGACTGAAAGGGGAGAACCGGCTCCAAAGATAGCGAAGACCGTTCCATCTGCAAGCAAGGTCATGGCGTCGGGTTTTTGGGATGTGCGTGAGATAATTTTCATTGACTATCTTGGAAAAAGGAAAAACTATCAGTGGCGAGTATTGCGCGAACTTATTTCAACGTTTGAGCGAAGAAATCAAGCAAAAATGGCCGCATTTGGCTAAGTAGAAAGTGTTGTTTCATCAAGACAATGCACCTGTTCACAAATCCGTTATTGCAATGGCGAAAATTAATGAATTAAAGTTTGAATTGCTACCTCATGCACCCTATTCGCCAGATTTAACCCCCTTGTATTATTTTCTATTCCCAAACTTGAAACAATGACTCTATGTTCAAAGATTTTCCAACGATGAAGAAGTGATGTCATTGCAGTTAATGGCTATTTCGAAGAGAAAGATAATTCTTATTATAAAAAGGGTATCGAATTTATTGAATATCCCTAGGAAAAGTGTGTAGAACTTAGAGGAAATTATGTTGAAAAATAAATATATTATTTTCCAAAATATTTGTGTTTTCTTTGTTGGGTTGGGTACTTCTGAAACCCCCCAGGGATATATATATCCCAAATGTATTTTATTCCTACTTGTTTAATTATTAAATCAGCTCAAAAACATGATTTGTGTTTTCATAAAACTCATTTTAATAAACCAGTATAATTTTTACAACTCCGATGATAAAGATAAGGTAACAGCAACTATCTCGTGTAAAAACAATCCCAGACCAATTAAACTGATACAATTTAAAATCAGCATTTTTTATCTCATTTTTACCCCAAATGGTGTCAAAATTATTGATACTAGCTCAGAGTGTCGATTCAATAAATCATTTTCAGTAACACCCATCAAACAAATGTCAGTAATATAAATGATAAGAAAACTAGAAAAGAGGGGGAAAAAAGCATAATTTTCTGCCCGAATCATGTTTTATAATTGTTTTCTAAGTAAAATTTTACGACGTGGTGATATATAAGAAAAATTCCCAGCGATTTTATTATTGTATAACCCTTCTTTTCTAGATAGAATGGCTAAACATTTCGTGTTATGGATAACAGTACTGATTGCTGTTGGAGTTCCCTTGTTACCTACGACAGGTAGAATTGAAATGCATTTATTTCTTTATGTCTCCCTCAAAACACTTTCAGGGGCTTCTTTCAACATTATGATATTTCTTTTGTTTAACTCTTTTTGCGTTAAATAATGGTAATTATTTTATAGCAATAATCAAAAGCAACCTGTATTGTGATTTCAAAACTATATAGCAACAATCTCCCGATAAGAAATGAGACTTTAATGTATATAATATGCTTTTTAATAATTTCAAAATGTGTCGAGAAGAAGGGATGATAATTTTTTGGTTATTTTTCGCTTATATATTACTACCACATTTATACGAATCTAAGCCACACGTTTTTTCTAATGATATTGCTATTGAAAATCGGGTGCGATTTAAAATCGAAGGCGGAAAAATTCAATGGATGGGGGAAACCGAACACGATACTGACGATTTAAAACAATTACTGGTTCATGTAGGTATTATAATTTTTTTTAATACTGTTAAAATAAATTAATTATTCACTTCTTTTTGTTCCCATTTTAATTACTTTTTTTAATTTCGTAAATATCAACTATCGATAAACCGTTTTGCCATTTTGTTTTTTCACAAAAATGTGTTGGGTATTAGGCTTAGAATCAATGGAGGCTTAGATTCGAAAAAATACGGTATTTCTTATTTAAAATTTTGATGAAAAAGTCTAAAAATGTGGCACTCTCAAATTTTATAAAACTTCGACATCATATAATTTTTTTAAGCTTAATGTGATTTATTTTGTTAAAGTTTTCCAGTTATAAACTGTTTTCCTGATCCTTTGGTTGAAGTTTAATTTTAATGAATACAATATTTTTATTTTTATTTGAAATATAAGCTCAGAACTGTTTGTTTAACTAAAATATTTTATTATTGACACGAGTCTTTGTAAAGGTTTCCCTCTAAATATAATTTAAATTTTACTCCCTCTAGGCATTTACAAAACTATATATTAATAGTTTATATAAAAATACTTGACGAATTTAACGAATATTTATTTTTTGTTGCTATTCATTGATTTTTATTCTTTATAAGTCCACATCAAAAGCCTATTATCATTTCTGCTTTGATATTAGCTATTATTTTAACAGCTAAATTCAAATATTAAATCAGTCAAACTCAGTATCTATATTATCATCATAATATACAAATGTCGAGGTAGAAAGGTATTCATTTTTTTCCATTTATATAAAAAATAACTCTCACTTGTGATACTGACAATTTATTAATTTCAAAGTTTATTTACTTAAATTTGCATCGCTGAGAAAAATGCAAAAATTGTAAAATGGATCAAAGAAATCTCTAAAAATATTACTTAATTATGAAGCTTTAGCAGATTTTTATGAAAACAAATAAAAACACATCGATATATTTAAGGTTGCCAACGTTTGTGAATCAATGTTTAACTGAAATTCAGAAATTTTTAACACTCGCCATTTTGTGTAGAAAAAAAATCGAGCAGCCAGAAAGAAAAAAAATTAACAAGATACAGAAAGAGGAAAGTCTATGCTATAAAAGTGTTGAATTTTAAACATCTGATATAAAGTATTATTTTAATATAAGAATCAAAATTTTCATGAAGATTGTATTTTTTTGTCAAATTTACTTAAAACCTGATACCTCAAAAACTTATGAATGTACTTCTTTCATATTTTGTATACATGTTATTTAAAGTATGACAAAGGCTATGAGATAAAGATTTAGCTCTAACATCAATGGTTTTTTTTTATTTTTAACAGTTTATTGTTACGAACACTATGCATTTTATAAAATTTTCCATAAGAAAATCTGAAATGAGTCATAACTTTTTGGTAAATTTGAATATATTTTAGATTTTAGTTCATTGCTTTTATAACTGTGTTAAGAATGATGATTAAAAAATAATTTTAAAATATGGCTTTGAGTTCGATGTAATTTTCATCAAATTCTACCTAAAATACCTCATTTTAATAAATTTAAATTGTCTTATAATTTCCTGATGGGTGTTTTTCATTAATTTAAGTCAAAAGCACTAACATAAAGTTACTAATAGCATGGCATTTTAGAAAACTTGTCTCCGAACGTAGGCAGATACCCTAAAACAGTGGTCTCCAACCCCTGGTCCGTGGACCGGTCCATGGATCAAATACTACCGGTCCGCACAAGAAACGTTAAATTATTTCCCTTTTATTTACTGTGGTATATTTTTCTTGGATTTGAGCTACTTTTTATGAAAATCACTTTATATTCCATGTTAAATCACTTTATATTCATTTTTTGGTCTAGCTATATTTTTTTCTGAAATCACGATTAAATACAATTAAATTAAATTATTAAATCAAAACAGTCCAAAATAGTCCAGTTGGTGATAAAAAGGTTGGGGAACACTGCCTTAAAATATATAAAATCAGCAGTAGATCAAAAACGTTTTACAAAAATGTTACAAATGTTTTAAAGAGTTTTACAACTATCCACAAATAGCCTTCTTTTCTATGTAAAATATTTGAATTTTTTTCCTTAAAAATTGTATTTGTTCATCACAATTAAAACTGAGCAATGATGACAAGTTCTAAGATTTGATATGTTTACAGTTCACTAAAAATACCCAGATCAAAGTCGTTGAAGAATTTGAAAGGAATTTTTTCGACTATATTAAGAAAAGAATGAATTTAGATGATGACTTTTTAACTAAAAATAGATCTCAAATCCGTAAGAAAGAGCGTTTTTCTTGAGCAAAAAGCCCTTTTTTATGTAGATCACACGAGTATAGGCGTATATCGATTCCCTCTATACTTTCTTATATACATTAGTAGAGATAGAATTAATTTTAAATTGTATATATACTACAATTATACAATTTAGAATTGGAAAGCAGTCTTCTTAATTAGTTAGTAACAATAAGTCTAACCTCATTATTTATACATTCGTAATCTTAAGAATATTTTATTAAATCTGATAATTTTAAGGAAAATTTTTTCGAAACACGAGGTTTAACCTTATGAAACTTTAAAATCGTGTTTATTACTTTACTAAAATATCAGGCTTCGAAAAGGTTAATACAAAATGCAGGGTTATTCCTAATTCCTACCCAGGTTTCGAAGTGGATTAGTAAAATAAACTAAGATGAATACAGCAAAAAAAAAAAAAAAAACAATTTAAAAAAACACAAATCAATTCAAATTTTATTTACATACCTTACTGATATAAATAAAGCCTTTCATGTTGTTCTGCTACATTACGCGACAAAGGGGGAATGAAAACTTTGTCTTATGTAAAAGACAAAGTTTTCGGATAACACGGAAATTATAACACATGCTGTCATAAAACGTTGATGGTACATTCTGAATAGAGTGTGGCAGGGACTAGACAATTACAATGGTGTATGCCGTGTAACCAAGGTTTCACACATAGAACACTTATAAAGTATGTAAATAAAGCTTGACTTGTTTCTGTATTCTTTCAAATGTTCTTTTTAACACGCTTTTATAAGTTTCACTTGTATGTAACAGAATCTGAACTCGATTTTTACCCACTTTAAAAGGTCAAATTAATTCGAAACTTTTCACACTTGTCAGGGATCGATGACAATACAATAATTTCATAATTTTGTTCCATTGTCCTGATCAGGATCACCAGGAATAATAATTTCCAGATTTGGTGGATGATCCCATATACCTTGTTCCAGATTTGGCGATTTATGGCGTAAACCGTTTTCAGAATCGGCGACTAACTCCAGATTTAGCGACTAAAAGATTAAACTGCAACACTAAAAGAGCGAATAGACAGGTGGTTAATACAAATAAAATAAACGCAAGTTCTCTATGTGAGAAAGGAGAGTGTGGGTGCGTCAGCAATTTTTTTAACATAATATAAACAATTGTCTAGTTTTTCTGAAAATGGATATAAAAAAAAAAGACTCGTCCATGTGAAAAAAATAATTTATGTTCTAACTGCTAAATATTTTTTTTTATTTTTATAAAGCAATACGTTTAGAAGTTATGATACGAATTAACATTATAGCAATACGTTTAAAAGGTAACAAATTTATGTTCTAACTGCTAAATATTTTTTATGTTGATAAAGAAATATGTTTAGAAGTGATGATACAAATTAACATTATAGCAATACGTTTGATACATTTAATATTTCTACTTAACACACTTATATTAGTTTGACCTGTATCTATAGAGACGGAATCTTTGAAATATAACGATATGGGACTCATCCGAGGCCCCGTAAGCGGACAGAGTAAATACCCTTCAGACCCGTTAATTAATATCCATTGAAAAGCAGGGCTAATTTCAGCAGCCACGTAATTTCGGCTCCAAACATCAAATTCAAGGATAAATTCAACAATGAATAAATGATAATTTAAAAAACTAAGAAAACAGACTTTTATTGTATATTGAACTAAAAAATGAAAAATAAATTTAGTTTTAAAAAAACTAAAAAAACACGCTTTTATAGTAAATCGAACTAAAAAGTAAAAAAATAATTCTTAATATAATAATAAAATGATTAAGGAGAAAATTAATGTCATTGTGGTCAAAGAGTGGGGTGTGCTTCGTACTACATTTTTATACTAACTCAGTCATTTCGAAATAGAACCAGAAAGAAATATAGCAATTAATATAGAGCACACCCCACACTTTTACCCCAATAACATCAATTTTCTCGTAAATATCACATTTTGTTCTTATATTAAGAATTATGTTTTTACTTTTTAGTTCAATTCACTATAAAAGCGTGTTTTTTAGGTTTTTTTTAAAACTATAATTTATTTACTATAGCACCTCTAAAACCGAAAAGAAATTACGAATATATCCCTGTATATTCTCAGAATAATATATTATACCATATATTTTTTCAGTACAACTTTAATAGATCAAGTCCTTTTAGAATTGGAAAATTTTAACATTATTTCCTTTTTTTTTTTTTTTTTTTTCATTAAATGGAACACAATTGTGCTCAAATTAATACTGATCTAAATAGGGAACTGGAAATATAAATATTGCAGTAATCTTGATATTCTAAATTATTTTTAATTCCTATTTACTTAGGGTAGTGATTCATCACCTTTTAAAAAACTCGGAAGAAACAGTTTTTTTAAAAAAAGAAAGCAATAACAAAACTTTTAAAATAATTTCAAATTAGATTTTTATAACTTTTATGAATGATCATTCTCAGAAAATAAAATAAAAATCTGAGTCATTCTGAAATTTCAAATTTTCAGCCCATAAAACAGCATTGTCATCAAATTGTTATCAGTAGCACACACAGATAATGATTATTGTTATCAATAACAGAGAACATTCAAGTTTTGATTTAAGACCAATTTATCCTTTCAAAACAGCTTAAAAATAAAAAAAAATTAAAAAATTCTTTAAAAAAAACTAACATTAAACAAAATTTTATCAAATTTTAATTTAAATAATATATATTTTATTTGTAATAACTAATAGAATAAATGTTTTTAATTTTTTAATTAAATTGCTGAAATAATTGTGTTGGTACTAGAGACGCTTAATTTAATATTTCCTTAAATTATTTCATATTCATCTTACAACACTTGATTTATTATATAGCACTTGATTAGATCTATAGTGTAAAATTTGATTTCAACCTTTGATTCAGTTTTAGTTTATAACCAGAGCATTTTGATTATATTTTCGTTTGTTTTGCGTGGCAACATTATTCTGTACATTTCGCAATTGATTTAATATTTTAAAAGAGGCTCTTTTTGCAACAGCTGTGTATTGTTTTGAAATAATGAATAATAAAATAATTCTAAAAATATCCAAGAGTGATGACTAAGTACACAAAAAGAATATCAAATTCTAAATCTTATGGAGCCTTGAAATTCGGAAGTGTGTAAAATACATTAAGGCACTAAGTTCGGAACCGTGTGATTTTGGAAAAGCATGTAAATGAATAATTTTTTGATATTTAGGGTCAGTAGAATTAGAGTGTATATATATAAAACTTTTTTAAAAATATTGTTACAAGAAAAAATTATTTTAATGCAATATTTTGGCAAAAAATTAAAATAGAATGACGTATTTTCAAAACATTCTTCTTTTATGAAAACTGCTTCTGTAATAATATTTTACCTATGTATAGTTAGAACCTCTATGCAGAGCTTGTGACTGATCTATACGAGTTTTTCCAATTAATCCTCTTGGGAAATCTTTGGGCTATCAATTCGCGTTATTCCCAACCAACCCTACAGAAGAAGAGAATCGTGATATTTAAATTAACTTACTATATATAGTTGTGGTTTTCTAGCTAGAGAGGGAATAGGAGTGAAGATATAATCGAGTCAGGTGAGATTACTACTGAAGGTATAATATTAGAATTATTGTGATTTGAGATTTATTTAGAGGAAACTTTAAAGTGACGATTGCTCACGAAGATTGAATTGATATTAGATTAAATCGAATGATAGGTTAGATCCTTTATTAAGGTAAGGATCAAGTTTGATAGTCTCCTAATCGTTCGCGTTTTACCGTCGTTGTTCCACTTTCGCGGTTAGCTTTGAGACATTCTCTTTCTATTATTAGTAGAAATTGTGTCTGTTCCTTGTGTGTGGTAAATAAATACATTAATTGGATCATGTCCGGTGCTTCTTCCCTTACCAACACATATCTAGGTGCCAGAGAGAGAGGTCCGAGCCTCTCGCAAGCTGATATAAAATTTTTTGAAAAATTCGCATTATTTTCAGAGTTACGATCCATTGAAATAATAACCGGTGTTTTTTATTAAAATTTCTCTACGCTGATATAATAACTTATGAATAAATCCATTTCTACATTATATAGCATTTCAAAAATTTTAGTTCAACCCCTTTATTGAAATCCAACCAGTACATAGGCAAAGTATTATTATTATTATAGAAGGAGTTTTCACAAAATGAGACTGTTTTGAAAATCCATCGTTCTTTCTTCATTTCTTGCCAAAAAAGTTGCATTTGGAAAAAAAATTTCTTGTAGTATTATTCTTAAAACCGTTTTATAGGTGTATTCTATCAAAAACATTATCTATTTGTGCACTTTTTCAAAATCATGATTTCGGACGTATTCAGTCATTTTATACACTAATTAAATAAAAATTGTGTATCTCAGGGGTGTCAAACTCTAAGACTAACTTGGGTCAAGCAAACAAAATTTAACTTTAGGTGAGCCACCAAAAAATTAATAATATTGTTACGAATTTTGTGTAAAATAGTGTAAATAATTTGTATTTGGATGTGTAATGCCTTTATCTTACTCTAGATTATTTAATTTACATTAAAATTGTAATATTCACAAGCAACGCCGTCCCTTACATTATAGTGGGAATTCAATGGGAACTTGGCGAGATCTTGGTGACAGAGCCAAGGTGGCATCATAGTTGGTGACCAAACTGGCCTCCAATTTGGTAACTTTGGCGATTGTTTTAGCGACATTGCCGACCATGTTGGTGCGAGTTCGGGACCCTCTGGATTCTTCTAGAAATTTGCGGAGAAACTCACTAATTTCCCGTTCTATAACACAACCTGTTATCTTTCTGAAAGTTTCCACTGTGTCTATAAATAGAGTGGTGCTCGCCGAAACGGTCAGTCTTGATTCAACCAGCGATTATTGAGCATTGTTTTTGACCGTGATTACCGATTAGCTCGGCCATGCTTGTGAATAATCTTTTACATACGTGTATTTTAGACACTGGTAATTGTGTTTGAGTGTTGTTGAAGGTGTGAAGACCTTCTGAGATTTACTCTGTGAATATTGCTACTGAATCCTGTATTTCAAAGATTTGAATTCCGACAATTAATTAGCATCGCTCTTAAAGAACTGTTTAAGAGCGATTTTTCTTTGTGACTGTTTTGCATAAAATCCTGAACCCGGATCTACGTAACAATATTCATAGAAACGTATGTTTATTTCGAATAATAAACATATAAAAACGAATGAGAAAAATTTAATGTTTACATCCCGACATTGACATCCCTTCTCTCTGCTACTATCTTTCCTATTTTGGGAGAAATTTTCTTCGCGCAGATAGGAGACTTATTTTCTTTCATAGCTGAAAGTGACTGCTCGCACCGATAAGTATACTTTCAAACATGGTAATTTCATATGAGAATTTTCGAATACTTTCAAATCTGGCTGTTAAATATTTGTAAAATTCAGGCACACTCACTTGAATGAATTTTACGGTCAATTTTAAGTCGCACTCAATCTCGATCACCTCCATTTGCATATGGCTGGACACAGATACCATATTTATTGAGAAAATCGAAGGAAGCAAACAATATTTGTCTCCCAAAGAATTAAAATCTTTGAGTCTTGTTTCAAATTCAGTTCTAAGATTAGAAATTTTTTCTGCATATTTTTGATACGATGCAGTATCATCTAAACTTGATTTGTTCATATTGCATGTCAGGAGGTGCTTTAAATCTTCAGTCTTCAATTGCCTTTCCCAATGAACTAACTTACATTTGAATGCTTTCATTATGTCAAACATGTTCGCAATGATATGATCTTTTCCTTGCAGCAATCAATTTAAATCTGTCAAGTGTTTGGTTGTATCAAACATGAAACATAAATCTTGCAACCATATTGGATCGGAAAACAAGCTTGTGTCTTGGTTTTTAGTTTTTAAATGCTGACATACTTCTTTCAAATCCCAGAATTGTTTGAGAATCTTGGAGCAAGATAACCAACTGCTAACTGCACAAATCAATAAGAGTAATGTAAATTAAGAAATAATCTTATATAATCTATGAGTCATTTTCAGAGAACAAAATATTTTCCGTTACCCGCACCAATCTATACTAGATTTGAATAACTGAGACCCATATTATTGCCCACTGACTACATTAAATTTACGCAAATAAGTTTTTACAGCTAAATACTGTTAATTATTTAACATGACCTCTTATTTATAATCTGGATTTTCAGCTTTTCATTCAACAAGAAATTACTGTTAATTATTCAGCAGTTGAACCTTTAATCAACTTTTCTTAAAAAATTTTGTTCGTATGTTTTAAAATTATTTTTCAACATTTTTCATCTATCAAAAAAAAATCAGTAGCCTAACTTTTGATATATTTTAGATATCCTTTATGCTTAAATATATATTCAAAATAAATGCACGCATTTTGTTTAAAAACAAAAAAAACAAAAAAAGAACTACAGTCGAACCTCCATATAACGCACCTTTATATTGCGAATTTTTCTATATAGCGAACTTTTTCCTGGAACCAAGAGCATTTCACGATTTTCTTCGTAAAATAACCTCGCTATAGCGAAGTGTCTTTCCCATGTAATGAACTTTTTCTTTTGTGATTCATTTTTTACTCTCCCTTTTTTTAAAAGTATTTCTGTGAAAATTTCACTGTTATTCTCTCTTTAACACATTTTATGGTGGTCATAAATCTTGAAATGGTTTTATTAGATCCTAACTCGCCAAGAGCAATAGAGTTCTGAACATTTCATCCAAGAAGTTCGACCTTTAAACCCTCATTGTCCAGTTCACCAGAAACATCTTTGATATCCTCTTTCACCCTCCGTGGAGTTGTCAGTGTCCCCGTGTTCTAATTATAAAATAATGTATGTTTAATATTACTTGTATGCTTTAAATTATAAAATGTCCTTAAAATTCAGTAATTTCAGTATAAAATTGTTTTCTTAATATTGAAAATACAGTGAATTCTTTGAGATTTTTTTCTTGTTTTCCTTGCATTTTTTTATTTTTTTCTTTCTATCTTTTTTGATGGTTAAAATATACAAAATAAACATATAATAATTTAAATAAGGTGTTAATTATTACGTTTTTAATATATATAGTGTTTATGAAGTTAAAATTTGTTTTTTATGTGTTTTATAAAGTATAATAAAAGATGGATCTCTATATAACGAATTTTACATATAACGAACCTTTTTCCGGAATTTAGTGACTTTGTTAAATAGAGGTCCGACTGTATAGTAAAAAAACGTTTAGCGAATTGTACTTAGCATATTTTATTCTGAGTTGTTTTGTTATTTTATTATTTATTATATTGTGTTCCGATGTATTGGCTAGGCTGCGAGTTTGACACCCCAGATGTATCTGGTACATATAACATTTGAAAAGCCATAAATGTAACACATCATATAGCTTAGTAAAAATTTGAGAATCCGTAATGAAGTAGAAATGCCCATTTAATTACAAAATCAGAGAATCAATACTTGTTTACATTTTGTCGTACTCTTAATATCTTTATAAACTCAAAAACAAACTTCATCTAAGTAACACATTTTCTTGAATATTTTTAGAGGCTTTCTCCATAGGTGACATTTTATCAGCAATCGGAGATGGAATAAGTTACGTGGTAGGCAGTTTCTTAAATCCTATCAGACAATTCTTTTTCCCTCCAATGAACAGTAATTCTTCCATCCAGTATCTCCTTTACACCCCAGAACATCCTACAGAAGCATGCTACCTAGAAACTGACGAAAAAGCTCTCGAACGATGTCCTTTCGATCCTACACATCCACTGAAAGTTTTAGTTCATGGATTTCTTACAACTTTGCAGCCCGGAAACCAATTTGAGGTGAGATACCATACGCAAAAATTTATTCAATTCCTACTATTAGCTCACACTCTCTCTATACTTATTTATTTATTTATCTTGGTGGAATTTTCAATCGTTAATAAAATACATTTTAAAGCACTCCATTGAGCTGAAATTGTATATGCATGATTATATTGAATGACAATACAATAATTTAATTATAATTAATAAAAAAGTTAATTGATTAAAACTAATTATTTAAAGAATTGCAAACACACAGCCACGTTGGCATCCTTTTTGGCGACTTGTGTCAAGAAATTTTTTTCTCACGTTTTAAAGCATTCAGTTGAACTGAAATTTTATAGACACGATTGTTTTGGATGGCATTACGATACTTTAATGATAATGAATAAAAATGAATTACCACTTAAATGTTGTGATTCTGTCCTATGTATATACATAGTTATATTAATTGTAACTATTTAATAAAGAGTAGCTAAAATAAAAATTTTCTTTGTTGATCTAAGTAGGAATTGACTTGAAACATTTTTTTTATATTACTTGTTTTTATACTTAAGTTGATGTTTTATCTAGCTACTGTGGTTATCATCTTTTTTATACACCCGATATAGCAACCTTGAAAAAAAATTAAAATGGCTTTAAGAGACATTGCTTTCACTACGCAATTGAAGGGTTTTTTATATATACTCTGTATATTATGCATTCCAAAATGTATGTACGCATAAATACATATATTAGTCGTTACCTGCCGGCTTTGCTTGGGTAATATTTCATAATGTTGTATGACTATATATTTTCTTGAAGTTATTGATATTGTAGTGAAAAAAAAATTGTTCACTTCGGTTGCCATGGACACAGTCTCACGCTCCGGGTTTCCCTCTCGGAATCGATTTCCACAAAATCCATTTTTAGCGGATCTCTACTCAGCAAAATAAACATATTTGACAAATTACAAATTTATAAGTTTAAAAACAAGAATTTTTTTTTCTATAACACGTCCTTAATCTCCTGGGGAATAGATTTCCACAGAACCTGTTCTTGGCGAATCTTTGCCCACTAGAAGAAACACAATTGCCAAATTTCAAATCTGTAGGTATAATACATCAAAAACGAGAATTTATGTAACACCCTCACGACTCCCCCTTAGAGAATATTTTCACAAAATGTGCTCTTAACACATAGCTCTCAACAAAAGAAACATACCTCCCAAATTTTAAGTCTGAGGGTCTAATAATTCCTAAAATCTCGTGATAAGTGAATGAATGAGTCGATTTTCTCCTTTGTACGTAGAAAAATTCGTTAATTTTGTCTTCTGACGAAATGCATTTTGCATAAAAATAAATTTCATAGTGAGGAAAAAGACTTATACATTCGAAAACAGAACCGGTAATGAGCTTCGATAAAGACTCGCAATCATAATTGTTCGAAAATAAGTTTCAAACAGTCTACTGGAAGTTTCTCGGTTTTAGATGGCAATTAACCCTCTGATTGGAACATCCGTATCTCAGACGGGGATGATCTGCTTTAATGCCTGTGGATAACGCTGTGATGGGATTTTTAGGGAGAGTTGACTTGACATCTTCAATTGGACTCTACCCGGTGAGAGGATCACGTGGTGGTACTTGGCGATTTTTTTTTAACTCACGATATGTGCGATTTTTCTTATCTATCACCGTCTATCAGACGGAAATTTCTATAGTTTTTCGTGTTTGGTATTATTATTTTTAATTATTTTTACATGAATATAAAATTTTTTGAATGTTTTTATAAAAATACTAGTCACAATGAGGTTAATCCATGTGACGTCATAGTCACATGATAGTGAAAGCCACGTGATTCTAGCCAATCAATTCAAAAAGTCATGTGACGTCGTAGTCACACGATAAAAATTATCTTGTGTTTCCAACTAATCAGTTCACGCGCTCCGGTGTTGCCAAATTTTGCTCTTTGCAGAAACTTTCTCTTAAAAAGTACTTATGTATACAAAATGCATTTTATTTAAAAGTATAAGCATAAAATACGATTTTTTTTTAATTTAAAAAAATCTTTTTGAAGAAATTTTTTTCCCTAACATTTAAACATATTTACTCAAATATGAAATTTGAAATTTTATCTGAGCTTTACAAATAGAACAAGTTAAATTAGTTTAATGTTTGTTTTGAATTCAATGAAAAACACGTGTTTGTTTTTATCATGTGACTTCATGAATTAAGCCCATTCTAATGATAAAAATATATTGTTGGGCTTGATTTAATTCCACACATCTTATTTGAGCCATACTTAATTTCATGAGCTATAAGGACGTTTAAAACAGTCCTTAAGGTAATAAAATTCAAAAAAAATTTACGTACCCGTCTGTCAGACGGATGTTTCTCAGTGCGGCAAAAAAATTAATGTTCCAGTCAGAGGATTAAATACAAATTACATTGAAACTAAGTTTCAGAATAAACAACAAAGCTTTCAGAGAAATTAAAAGATTTCCTTATAATTTATTCCTATTTCTGAATATATCGGTTGAGTATAACTTACAATAATAAGTACAAGAGTAAGTAAGAGTTCTTAGTAAGAGTTGAGTATGTAAACTATCTTCTAAGATTTGTTTGGACACCTATTCAAATGCCGATATCTGTGTCTGTGTATATTGCTTCCAAACAGTGTATTTGAAATTATTTTGTTTTGTTCACACAAAATCTTTCAATTATGGAACTATAAGAAACACATGATTAAAAAAATTGACAGTGAAGTATGAGAACAATTAATTAGAAAAACTAGTGCATACTAGTAATTAGATACTTTTTCATGTATTAGTGGTGTGTTATATTATTTTTATTTAAGACTGAAGAGACATTTTAAAATGCTATTCTTATGTGAAAGCAATTTCGTTACTATCTTGAAAAGCAGCTTTTCAGCAATGCATTTGTGCTGACACTAATTTGGGCGTGATTCAACTCCGTTTTTTTGGCGAGTTTTGACACTTTTTTCTATTTAATAAATAAAATTCGCAAAATATAGTCAAAGTTTTGATTGTTTCCTATATTGTTAGAATAATTAGTAATTTAACTTTCGTTGGAAACTTGCATAGCTACAGAGTTAAAAAGACTTATTTTGTATATTTAGGTTAAAAAATTTTCTTTTATTATTTAAAATTTTAATACCTCAAAAATAATAATTAAGAAAAATTTTTTTTTTATCATTTATAAATAAACCGTCTTTACCATAAAGTGAATGTAATTGTATGTGAAACACAGAATCGAAATGAAAAACTTGATTTAAAACTCAATACGAAAAATAAAAAAATGAGATGAAAAAAGTTGCATATTATGTTTTCTAAGATCCATTCAAAGAACTTATGATGTAATATACAAAAACCTAATTTCGTAAATTCTTTATGAACCACACCCCATAACGATGTCATGCCTCACCTCCCTACCCGGAGGGGGGCCCACTTTGAATTTGGCGATTTTTCTTCGGATTTGGCGAATTTTTTCTCAATGTCATGGTGAGATATCGAATTCATTCTGAAATAAATAATAAATAATTCCGAAAATTTAGTCACCAAAAAAAATAACTGCTTCAAGTGGCCCCCCTATACTACACTTGAACCGATGTTATTTACATATGTTCAAGTTGCAATTTTAAAATAAATTTTAATTTCAACTGTTTTAAAATCTGTCTTTTAATTATTTTTCAACTAAGTAAATGGTTTAAAATAATAACAGTTGAAATTAATTATAAAACAATTTTTGTAATTTTAAAAGGATTGCATGGTAAAAAAAATTAAAATTAATTTTCTTACTAATAACGTCAGATCCATTAACATGTCAATGTAATTGATTTTACTAGTTTCTCTATCTTAAATTTAAAATAATTTAACTACTTGAATTTATTAAAACAAAATGCATTAAATAATTCCCACGATATATATTTGCAGATGATCAAAGACAACATGTTGGGCATATTTATATACAATGTTATTATCGTAAATTGGACAAAATATAATCAACCACCTTATACTTTGGCTGCGAGTAACACTCAAAAAATTGGCAAAGATTTGGCAAAATTATTAAAATACTTGGAAGTAAGTTTTGAATGCTTATTTTTTTCTTCACAAATTTGTTTTACGTTATTTTAATAAAATTAAATACTCATTGTATTTAGTAAACTGCCGTTTCTTAGTAATTTTAAAATTCCCGGAGAAATATACTTTGAATTCGTTTGATAACCATAATAATAACAAATCCTTAAATTAAAAAATATATATAAGCTTAAATTTTATGAAAAGAGTTGTTCATTCATTAAAAAAATTTGGAGTCTTAAGAACTTTCGAATACTCACCATAGCCATGATAGACGAATGGTCATGTTTACGAACTCTTGGTCAGCGTTGTTTCTGTAGAGCTGCGAGCTCAAGACCAGATATCACTGTTATGATAGTTTGGAGAGGGAAGGGGATGTGTCAGCTCAAGTGTCGTCCTCGTTACTTGATTGTGATTCAAAATTACGAAGTCTAATAGCCCTCGTGTAGCTTTATAATGACACTCACTAATTCCAGATTTCACTTAATGCATTCTAAATTTGTCGATGTACAAAGTTCTCCCGTATTTGCTTGGTGTGGAAGTTTGAGAGTGATATGCCGACTTGCGTGTTCTGGTCATGGTTCAAAATTACAAATTTCATCCCCCAATGGCCTTCGTGATGTTTTGAAATGCGACGTAAGTAGACAAGCCGACTTATCTCAGTTGAACAGCGCTGGCTTCATTTGTAACAATTATAAGGGAATAAAGTATGTTTTTTTTTGTAATAATTAACCAATTATTGTTTTTGCTTAGTTGATGACATTCATTTCACAGCCTAAATGTTGAAATTTCACTTATATTTATAAATTTATATCGATATATATGTAAATACATTGTTAAAATTCGAGAGAAAACAAATGCATGTACGAGGTGTGACACACACGCACGCACAAAAAAAACGAGATTGGCCCAATAATACCGAATTAGTTCCCCATGACAGTGTCGCCTTCACAGTAGTTCTCTTCAGCATTCACATACTTCTGCATTCGATGCTGTTATTGCCGGTAACAGCTCTGGAACGAGGTTTTTGGAAGGCCTTTCAAGAGATTCTCCCTTTTTGCCTGAACCTCTCCAACTGAGATAAAACGGGTTCCTTTTAAGCAAAATTAAACTGTAGGAAATAAAAAAAAGTCGCATGGAGCCAAATCAGGTGAATAAGGAGGATGCCCCATCATAGTAATGTTTTTTGCTGTTCAGAAACTGCTTGACAGATAGGGCCGTGTGAGAGGCTGCATTGTCTTGGTGCAACAGCCATCCATCACCCCCTAATTTTGGCCCTTTTTTTCCCCTAACTTTTTTACGAAGTGTTTTTGGTACATTAATGGAGAAGTGTTGATTAACAGTCTGACCACTTATGTAAGTGGGAACTCATTTATATCACGAATTTTGACAATGTTTTGGTCTGTAATCGCTGACCTTGGGTGCCTAGCAGTTTCATTATCTTCCACACTGACCCTTTACCCTAAAAGCCTCTTATACCATTCAAACACATTTGCACGAAACTAAGATTTATCTTCATAAGCCTCGGTTAAAATTTTAAATGTTTTCATGGCCGATTTCTTAAGGTATCCGACTACGTTCGGAACCATGATTTTAAAAAAGCGCATAAATGTACAATTTTCATGATATTTAGTGTCACTTAGATTAGAATACATGTATAAAATTGTTTTAAGGACATTATGACAAAAAATTATTTAAATACAATATTTTGGCAAAAAATTAACTTAGAATAACCTTTTTTCCAAATGTTCTCTTTTTGTAACAAATGCTTCTATTGTATTAATATTTTGCCTGTATATAGCTCAGACCTCTCTACAGAGGCTCAACTATGATTTGTGAAAAATTCAAATTATTTTCAGAGTTACAACCATTTGAAATAATTATCGGCGTTTTTTTCTTCAAATTTCTCCCCTCTGCTGTCGTAAAACATGGATAAACCCACTTCTAAGTTTCATATTTCAATAATTCTAGTTGAGCCTCTGTAGAGAGGTCTGAGCTATATACAGGCAAAGTATTATTATAATAGAAGTATTTTTCACAAAAGGAGAATATTTTGAAAATAATGGGTCATTCTATGTTCCTTTTTTGTCAAAATAGTGTACTTAAATAATTTTTTATTGTAATACTATTCTTAAAACAATTTTATATATATTTTCTAATCTAAGTGATACTAAATATCATAAATATTATCCATTTATACGCTTTTGCAAAATCATAGTTCCGAACGTAGTCGGATACCTTAAGTTTCACAAGAAACCTGATGTTGACTCGACATTTTTCCTGCAGAATGCAGTTGCATGAGTTCTCTCAATGGTGCAGTACTCCCAACTGGCGTGATAGATTAAGGCGAAACTGCCCACATGGATAGAGGAGGTGTGTGGAATAACGCCTCCAAAACCGTTGTTGCTAACTCCACACTTTTTGCAAGCTACATACTTAGTCTTGTTTTTTTTTTGTGTGTGCGTGTGTCATACCTTGTATACTTTGTGTGAAGCTATCTTCTCAAGAAACCGTTTAACGCACATCAAATGAACTATTGACCATTCTCTGAAATTCTGTGTATCGTGTAGAGACGCTGAAAGACGGCAGAGGACATATTTCTGTTATTTCGATTTTTCTCAAAACTGTTTTTTTTCCTCCGTACATAAATTGGATAAAAATTATTTCCAAAACTGGGCAAATCATTAATTTTTTTCGCTAGGGCACAATTACAACTTTAGTTATACTGTTTAATTAGCACAATTATAGCTCGAATCAAATCAGCTGTTAAGAATACGTTTCGATGTTATAGATTTAAAATTATTCTTGAAGAAAAATGTAAAAATGTATTTTGTTAGTTTTATTGCACAATAAGAATAAAACTATTTAAAGAGTAAGAAAATAAAAATATTAGTGGACATGAATTTGCATTATTTTAATATCTTTGTGCAAGCCTCAAAATATCTTTCCAGTCATTGTTGTTCTAAACATTTTATTGTTGCTTAGATATTTTGAAAAAACAAACTTGTTTCTGCGTATTGTCATTGTTCTGAATAAACTATTTTTAAGAATTTTTTTGATGCTGAATATGATACCGATGATAAAATCTTCACCCAAGTTTTATCGAAAGTTTTTCCGGGGTACATTTAGTTTTTAGTTTACTATAATTTTGTTGAGGAATTTGGGCAGTGTCATTCAAAATACACACACAGACCTCATATTTACACATACCCCCACTTACTTGTATTTTCAATGTTTTCCTTTTCAGCTAAAACTATAAAATCGAGGAGGAAAAAACAATGAAATTGAAGTTTTTATTTAACTACTTATTTTACAATTGTTACTCGATGATGCCAAGTTGCGTAAAAATGTGAACAGACTTTAAAGTTCTATGCCCTATGTCAGAGGTGGGCAGACTTTTCCAGGATACGAGCTACTTCTAATTTTTTCAAGCTGTTGCGGTTCACCAAGTTAGTGGCGCACACAAGAGCGGGGAAGGGATCCACGGGTCCGGACCTTCCCTCGAAGCCCTTGATTTTTTTCCCCAATTCATTATAATCCCATGTATATAGTACATAAGATGTAATTAAGTATTAATTATTAGTAATTTTTTTATTAATTAATTTTAATTATTTATTCAGTAATTTATTTTTTGCTGTTTATCGTTCCCAACAATCGACAAAATCAAATGTTGCATGATACGATGTGAAAGTGCCCCCCTTGGGTGACCTTCTCTTTGATTATCCGCGTGAGCTAGAGGTATAGGATTTACAAAAGGAATAGACATGTCTATATTTTTAATATGTCTTTATTAAGAATTTAAACTTAAACCTTTAACAGATTAGATAATAATTATATATGTAAGAATCTACGATGAGCAAACACACAATACAAGTAATACCGAAAGAAGTAACTCGGACCACTATCAATATCTAACCCGCCTAATCTCAATTCCAATAATAACGCAAGTCCTAATATTAAATAGTCAATCCTACCTTAATCCAATCGTAGCTCCGATACTAGGAAGTGGCGTCTTTACGCGAGTGCAATGGTATGCACCTTGACCTAATGGCTTTATCTTCAGAATAACCTCTGTTGGCCGTCCTTTCACGATTGTATCTATCTCTCACATAATATTCCCCAAATTGCCACTCTACTTACTGAAACTTGTGTTATTTAAAA
>BMAV01026736.1:0-47270 GCA_019973955.1 Trichonephila inaurata madagascariensis | reverse complement strand
CCCCCTTTGGGTCGAAGGAGGAAATTTATAACTAGAAAATCTGGTTCTTCAGCTTATCCGGGCTCCTGGGCCTGGTTTTCCACACTGTTACTTTCCTGTTTTCCCATCTATACCCGGGGCCCCCTTTTTGTTTACATTCTACAATCTTTTTGGGGATTTAGAAATGTTTTGCTTCTTTTTTGGCTAAGTCTCGCCATATTTTAATTTAAAATAATAATTTGTCACCAGGAAGCCAACAGTTTTAACTGTATCTGATACTGAAACAGGCATTAGTTTTTACATTTGGCGCTTTTTAATTTTTATTCAAACTTTTTTTTATATCGATTTTACTAAAATAACTAGTTTTTATATAGAAGTAAAAATCCTTTTATATTTTATTTGTTGATCCATGATTTTCATTTTTTTTTCTTCAACAATTTACGCGAAACTTTTTAAAATTATTTTTCTAAAATGTATTTACACATAGTTTTTCTTGTGGTTGCTTTGTTATATCTATTAATTGCTTGGAAGAAAAAACTTAATGTTTTTCGCTAAAAAAGTCATCAAAATTCATGACAATTTCACATAAAAGTACACGTTTGCCTATATATTATGTAAATTATCATACATAGCCGGGGTGGGCATTACGTTGATCGCGATCGACCGGTGAATCGCCAAGACATTTTGGGGCGACCGCCTGAAAATTTTAGTATTTAGTAATTATATATATACGGAAATATTCAAAATTGACTGAAGCATGCAGACTAAATTTTCTACTGACTATAACAACAAAAATTAACTTAAGATAAAAATGATTCATTTATTTTATTTTTTGAATTATTTGATAATAAAAAGCATCATTTAACCTTTTTGTTTTTGGGTGTTATTATAGTTGTTTTTTTTTCTATTTGATAATAAATGCATCATTTAATCCCTTATGTTTTTTTGGGTGTTATTATAGTTAGTTTTTTATTTATTTGAAAAAAATGCATCATTTTAAACACATTATGTTTTTTGGGTGTTTTATAGTTAGTTTTTTAATTATTTGATAATAAATGCATCATTTAATCACATTATGTTTTTGGCTGTTATTATAGTTAGTTTTTTTTATTTATTTGATAATAAAGCTAAATACATTTTGTTTTTTTGGCTGTTATTATAGTTAGTTTTTTTTAATTATTTGATAATAAATGCATCATTTAATCACATTATGTTTTTGGCTGTTATTTTAGTTAGTTTTTTTGATTTATTTGATAATAAATGCATCCTTTTTCCATTATGTTTTTTTGGTTTATTATAGTTAGTTTTTTGATTTATTTGATAATAAATGCATCATTTAATCACATTATGTTTTTGGCTGTTATTATAGTTAGTTATGTTAGTTTTTTTTATTATTTTTTTTTTTTAGTTCTGCAAGTAAGTACATATTCCGTTTCCATTATTACAAAATTGTAGACCAGGAGTGGGCAGACTTTTCCAGGGTATGGGCTACTTTTAATTTTTTCAAGTTGTTGCGGTTCACCCAGATTCATTATAATCCGATTCATTATAATACCATGTATATAGTACGTAAAATGTAATTAAGTATTTGTGATTAGTAATTTTTTTTATTGATTGATTAATGTTAATTATTTATTCAGTATTTTTTTGCTGTTTTTTGTTTCCGACAATCGAAAACATCAAAAAAATGTTTCTGCGTTTTGGGGGTTTGGAAGAGAATGGGTAGAACCTTTCAATTTTAAAAACGTTCAAAAAGCACCGTTGCGTAGTGTTAAAGCAAATCACGGTATAAACTTAATAATAATATAGTCCCAAATATATATAATTATTTTCAAAATGCAATTTTTTCCCCAATTAAAAAAATACTTTTTAAAAAAAAAACTTTTTTTATCAAAATTTATTTTCGTTGTGTTATGGTCAAGATTTATGGTCTGCGTACTGTGAGCCAATCTTTGAATTTTCCATATATAATTCAACTAATAAAAATTTTCGGGGAGGTAAACCCAAAATTTTTGATACCCCATCGGGCCGACCCTTTAAAACTCCCCACCCGGTTCTCCCGGAAAAAAAAGATTTTACTCAAAAAATTGGGGCTTTCCCCAAAAAAATTTGGTTAGGGCCCCCAGATTTAAACCCCGGCCTTTCTTAAATTTTGGGAAAAGTACATGTACTAAAAACCCCTAAAAAACACCCCAGAAAAATTAAAAAAGATATTCAGGATTACAGAAAGCTTTTTTTAATATTCTGGCTAAAATTTTTAAAAAAATTGGGGATCAACAGAAAAAACTTGGTTCTTTTTAAATCTACCAACTATATTTGTATCTACCACGTTTTACACGCGGAGGAACACATGAGTATTAAAATAATTATAGATTTTTGTTGTTATTTCTTTTTTTTTTCTTGTTTGAAAAAATCGAAAAGTACGTGACTTTTTTTTTTAATCTAAGTTTAATATGCTGGTATAATTATTAAATACCCCCTTTCCTTTTGATTGACAGCCAGTTTAGCTATGTGATGAATGTTTCTTTATATTGGCAAAATTTTTTAAAAAAAGACTAGTGTTATTAATTTAATGCAATTTACTTGGTTCATTAGTAAAAATTGTTTGATTTATTCAGATAAAAAACTAAACAACTGTAAGCAAAATTCTTAAAAAACCCATCCTGGGTTTAAATTTTGGGTTGAGGGGGGGAGGGCTTGGAAAATTTAAATTTTTGTAGCAAAAAAATTGGCGATAATTTTTAATTTTGCGATGGGTTTTTTTACAAAAATTACAAAGGGGTTTTTTCCCAATGAAAATAAATAAATTTTTTAAGAGAAAAAAAAAAATTAGTACAAGTTACCAGTAAAAATTTTAGGTTAAAGTTTTTTTGGCAATCATTTCCCGGCCCCAAAACAAAAGGGCCACAAATTTTTACATTTTAAACCCCAAAAAATTGGAAAAACTTCTATCTGTCATTACACACAAAACCAACTAGTAAAACCCCTTTTTTGCTTCTGTTTTTGAAAGGTGGTCATCCAAAATCATTGTCACATGAATTTTGGGGCAGTATTGTAGTATTTTTTTTGCAGTAGAATTTTGTTTTTTGTGTGAATTGAAAGCACTAACATTTTTTGAATATGGTTTTAGGGACTGAACATAGTATTAATTTTTTAACCCAACTAACACTGTTAGCAGAAGGTCCCTTTTGAATGGGGGAAATAAATACAATTTTAACCCCACATTGAATCCAAATCAATATTTTTTAAAAAGATTCGGGATTTTTTTAAAATTTTTTATTTACTTTTTTCAAAACCCACAGAAATTACTTTTTTTTTCGTGCATTTATTTATAGGCAAAAAATTTTAAAGTATTCCTTTTCAAAGGTTTGGGAAAAATTTTTTATTTTTATTTTCATACTGAACTCTAAAATGGCTTGCATGTTGTGAGCGACTGTCTTGAAAAGGCAAGTTTACAAAATAATTTTTTTGTTGACAATTATTAATCTTTTGTGGAGATTAATTTTTTGAAATTTTTAAAGGGGTACTTTTAGCTTATTAATTGGGTTATAGAAAATTTTTTTTAAAATTTCCCCCATTAAAAAATTATTTAAGAGTTTCAACAATTTCAATAATTTATTTTATGATTCTTTTCAATTTTCAATATTGAAAGAATCAAAATTAACGGAACAGAAATTAAAAAATTTGAGAAAAAATTGAGCATATAACATTTTTCCCAAGAATGAATTTTTTTTTTTCGGTATTTAGACATTAAATATAAAAATTAAATCTACAACTCCCAATATTTAATGGATTTTTGCTTAAAATTAATAATTGATATGCATTGTTTAAATTAGATTTATCATTTGTACTTACACATTATCACAGACTTTTGGTAAAATAATATGAAAACGAAACAAAATAAAATTTGCCAATTCAGCGCACACAAAAATGCAAAATTGGTATTCCCAAATTTGGCGGGATTTGAACGTTGGCAGTTGTCACCATAATATGTAAATCCCGATTTATTTTTTATAAAATAGTGCAGAAAGGCATTGGCATAACAGAGAAACTTTTTGGGCCCCCCCGCAAGTCGGGTTTTTGGGTCTCCAATTTGGGTTTTTTAAAAAAGGTAGGTACTTGGCGACTGTCAGGTTTTTTGGGCCCCAGGGCCCCCCTGCAATAGGGGGTTGTATTTTTATGCCACTGCAAAAAAAGCCCCTATACTTTCAAGACCAAAAAACTTTGTTTTTTGATTAAAAACAAAGGATATTTCTAAAAACCCTTTATTAATCTGGTTTTTTTTATAATAAATTTTTACAAGTTCAGTAAAAATAAGTTTTAATTCCCAAATATTGATCTTCGGGTTTTTAAACACCCCTTTTTAATGTGACCATAGTGTTTTGTATATTTAGATGAAAATAAATGAGATATATACCGGTTTTTTGGATTTTTAAACCCCGATTAAGTATTTTTTACGTTTTTTATTTATTTTATCAGTGATTACATACATGGGTCACTTCAGGGAACACGGTTATATATGTGAGATTACTTTTTCCCCCTTTCTGAGTCCTGTGATCATACTGGGGGTTACGGGATTTGGAATGATTAAAAACCCAAATGAATTTTGAAATGGGTTAGGCTTAACAGAAAAAATCAACTAGTTCTAAAACGGGATTAAAGGAAAAAAGGAAATTTTGGGGTATTTACATTTTAAAACCCCCAAAACAATGCCAACGTTCAAAATAGTTGGCAACCCGGGGTTTTCCATATGTTGTTCATGCTCAATTGACATGACCATGTGTTTCCCTTTTCCCCATACAATCTCCCCCGGGTTGCGATAATATGAAAATTCCAAAAATTAACCCAACTTTGGACCAAAAACTTCTGTATGCATTTTATGTTATCGGGGGGAAAACGAAAAGAAATCTGCCATAATATGTAATTACCGATTTATCTTATAACAGTGCAGAAAGGCAGTGGTGTAACGGAGGACTTTTGGGCCCAAGGGGGATTTTACAAAGTACTTGGCGACTGTCTGGCTTTGGGCCCCTAGGCCCCAGGACACCATCAATATGGGGGTGTATGTTACGCCACTGCAGAAATTTCTATGTTTTTCATGACCATAAAACTTTGTTTTTGATTGAAAACTATTGTGAAATTTCTAAATTCTAATTCTAAATTCTAAATTTAAATTTTCAATGTAATTTTTTAATTCACAACATATTGATCTTCTGGTTTAAAAACACATTTTTAAATGTGACCATAGTGTTTTTTTTTGGGTTTGAAAATAAATGAGATATATTTTCTGTTTTTTGATGTTTAACTCTTTTATTTTTTTTATCCGTGTTTCCTTTTTGGTCACTTCGGGGAACACGGTATCAAATGTAAGATTACTTTTTCCCCCTTTCTGAGTCCTTTGACCCCTTAAGGGGGTTTTCCCTTGTATTTTATTACAGAAAAAGATTTTATAAGAATTTACATACAGGAAGCACCATAATAAAAAAACAAATAATTTTTTTTATAGATTTTAAAATTTTTTTTCAAAAAGGGGAAAGATTTCTGTTTTTTTATTTTACTGCTTTTATTTGGGAAAAATATACTTTTGACATAAATACTTTTTAACAGATTAAAAACATAGATGAAAAAAAATTTCTTTTTTTGGGTAATGGGGTGTTGAAAACTAATTTTTGGGGGGCCCCCCTTTTTTTTTTCAGTGGGAAAAAAAATGAAAGACTTGTATCTTGGGAAAAATTTTCATAATATTTATTCATATTCAATTTATACTTGTCCGCTATTAATATCAAGTTCTTTTGGAATTACAAAAAACAGAAAAACAAGATAGGTAGTAGAAAGTATCCTTAAAAGACTTTTTCATTTTCAGGTTGGAGGGAAAAGGGGACGGCTCGTTTTTGAGTATTGAAATTAATGTTCTAATTTGATATCGGTACACTACATACCAAAAATGTTGTTGTTGACAATTGTCAAGTTAGGGGGATAAATTTCAATATGGTTTTCCAATACCTTTAAATTTGATTTTGTGGTTTTCCATCCATTGTTTTTTTTATTTTTTTTTTAATTTTATTCCCTTTTTTTAAATTTTATTATAGTATATTAAAAAAGAATTTTTTACTGATTTATATTTATGGCGGGATCCCCTATTAATTTCATACAATTTTTTAAATAGATTTTTTTACAAAAAAACATTTCCCCTGCTTCCCCTTTTTTAGATTGAGTTTTAGTTTTCTTTCCATTTATTCATAAATGGACATTTCAAAAAAATTTTTGGTGTTTACTAAATCTTTTATTAAAAGAACATTAGGGGTCCGCTTTCAATTTTTTTTGGACAAAAAAGGGTTACCAAAACTTTGTTTTCTATCTTTTTTTTTTAAAGAAAATTTTTTCTAGATTGAGATTTTTTTTATTTTGGCCATTATCAAATGTGATATGCATGGCAGCAAAATGAAAATAGCTTACAGGCAGGTTAAATAATTTGACAGCTGTATGTTTTATTGCAGATTTAAAAAAGTAAATTTGCATGGCCAAGATAGTAAATCTATCGGAAATAATTCTTTTTTACTGGCAGCAAATTGTAATTTTACTTCAACTTTATTTTTAATTAATGCATTTTTTAATGTTCCTTGGTCCCAAAAATTTACAAATAAAAATTGAAATTTTTGGGGTTTATTCAAAAATTTTCAATATATTCAAAACCCACAAATATATAAAAAAAAATTTAAAAAATCAAAATTTATAATATTTCACCATTAATCTTTTCACATCCCCGATATTGATTTTTTTTTTTTGGTTTTAAAAATTTTTTAGTTTTAACAGTTTTTTTTTTCCATTTTTTTTTTTCTGTTTTTTTTCCCAACATTTCTAAATACCTTGTGTTCTTTTTTTTTTTAAACCCGGTACTATATTTTTCTACAATAATAGCCTTACATTTTTCTTTTTAAAAAATTTAAAGTAATTCCTCTTTGTCAGGGGTAGGCTAAATTTTTTTTAAAATTTCTTACATGTTGAGTTCTTAGTGTGGGGACCACCTTCTTGGATTGAAAACTACTAGATTTCCCAAAAACTTATTTGCAGTGATTTCAAAACCGGCCTAAAAACATTTTTTTGCGTAAAAAAAATGATAACAAATTAGCTCCCCAATGTATATATTGTTTTAACGAAAGGGGTTTTTTTTTGAACCGTGGTTTTAAAAGCCAATTCAGCAAGTCATGGTGGGGCCCTGGTAGCTTAGTGATCAAGATAACAGACTCTTTGGGTGGTATGTCATGAGTTAGAATCTGTCGGGGCTCAAACCCCCTTTTTCCTGGTGTGGTAGTTAGGAGAGGAGGGTGCCAGCACAGGGTGTTTATCCTCATCACTTTACCATGGTTGGGAAAATTACAAGGTCTGTCGCCAAAAACCCTTGTGTGGCCCCCAAAAGTGCTACGTTAATACTCTCTCACTCAACAAGACATGCCTTCATGTTTATATTAAAAATTGTATTTTTTAAAAAAATTTTACCTTGTTTCTGAATTATAAATGCTTTATTTTTTTAAATTTTCATTAATTTCCAAATTTTTACTTGTAAAACTAAAAACTTCATTTTTTAAAATTACAATTCATAATTTATTTTTTAAATTTTTTCACATAAATTCTGATTTTTTTTATAGATAAAAAAAATTTAAAATTTCATACATTTTACACCCTTTTTTGCCCCAAAAACCATTTTTACTCCCCCTTGCAGTCTTTGTTGTCATATTCAAAACAGTCGTATGGGGGAGCATGGTACTAAATTTTTTTTATGCTAAATTTTTGGAAATTGTCAATTAGAATACTATATAATTATGAACAACATTTGCGGAGATTTTACTCCCAACGAGGAAACTTTTAAAAAATTCCTCTCGGGAAACCCCTATCTATAAATTTTTCAGTATATAATTTTTGATGACCCCATGTATCCTAACATGTAATTTATTTGAAACGCTGTTTGAAAAACATTTTCACTTATATTTAAAAGACATTATTGATTTGATAAAATAAAAAAAAAATCTGTTTAATTATATGTTCCCTTAGGCATTTTGAACTTTCTATATTTAAAATGATAATTTGATATATATTACATTAAAACATAAGCTGCTATGCTATACAAATAAGAATGGAGTTGACTATAATATGGATTATATATAGAGAGAAATATTTATAAAAAAAATTTAATAAAAAATAACTTATGGATGAAGGAGTTGTTTTAAAAATCACACTTTTTTATCCTTGTTTTTTGTTTTTCAATGGGCTGGGTATTTATGGTACAATTTCCAGAATAAATATTTTTAAAAAATACGATTTGTTTTATTTTTCTTGTTTACAGTGGTTTAAAAAAAGCTCTACACTAGTAAAAAGGCTAATTACGGTTCCCCCTGGTCCTTAGATGATATTTTTCTTCTAAAAAGGATGCTGAAAACTTCTCTAAAACTCTTTCCATTAAAGTTGTATGATCCCGGGCAATTAACATCGAGACATGGGGATTTGTCCCAAACCTACCCACCAGTTTGGCCCCGCTTCGATCGTCTCCCCCGGGGGTTCTTTTTTAAATCCTTGCAAATTCCGGCTTCGTCATTCATATTCCTTTCATGCATTAAAAACTTCTGGTATCCCCCCAAAAAGCACGTTTTTTTCGTTCAAAAAGGTAGGGGGCCTCCCTTTCTCACAATCTGTATTTGGCTCAACAGGCTTGGGTGTTCCACATCTGGACGAAGTAGAAGATCTACTTTTAAACGATTTTTCAGACTTTTTCGGCGTTAAATCCATATCGCTACTCAACACACTCACACAGAGTCTCCCCCTTGATATCAGAAGCCCTGCAAAAGGGCTACAAAGGACTTTATGAGATATCTCAACTTCGGAAAAAAGAAAATGGCGACTGCGGTAAAATCACGTCTTTTCAGCTCGGCGTCTGACTATCCTTTCAAGGAAAAAAATATTTTCTCACCTAAAAAAAACCTTTTTTAAAAATCGGGGGGGGGTCCCCAAAACGCCCCCCGTTTTCTTCCCCATTAAACAGGCCACAAAGAATTTTCCCTTGTCCCCGGGCCACATTCGTGTACTATTTGCGACAAAACACATTCCTGGTCCGTCAAAACCAAAGGGTGCCAAATTTTTTTCCCCTTTTTGAACACCCTTATCTATCACACAACCTGGGGTTTTATCATCCCATTTCTCGGCACCAGCTGAGGCGACAGGATTCTTTCCCAAAAGGCTTCGCCTATTGTTTAATGGGGTCCGGCGTTTTTCCCGAGGTCAGACAATAAACAATGACCCCATGGCCACGTGCACCCGCCACCCAAATGCACTTGTCACTCACACCTGTTCCGTGCCATAAAACAGAATGAATGGGGGGTGAGGTTTTACCCCCTCGAAGACGTCCGGGTCCCATTTTGCTTTTTTTTTATTAGAAATTTTTTTATTTTTTTTTTTGTCCCGGTGCTGAATTAGAAGCATTTAAAAAAAACACCCCTTCCCCAATTTCTGCATCATTAAACGGGTTCAAAATTTCCAATAATATAACAAACCTCGTAGAATTTTTTGTTACCCGCTTTTTGGGGATTACCCACTGACAGAACACTTTTTTCTGTTGTAAAGATTATTCAAAAAAAGGGCCCATTTATACCTCTTGAAAAAGATCTTCGAGGAAAAGTGTCATTGAACACACAATTTTCCCGTTTGTTGGTATTTTTTAAAAAACAACCCCTTTTTTTGACAATTTACGGGGTCATCCGGTTTTTTACTAAAATTTCCTCTTAGGTTCTTTTTGGGGCCGAAAAAAGGGAAAAATTTTTTCCCAAACCCAAAACCCGAAGGGAAAAGTGAACATACAAATTAAAAAAACCTTTTAAATAAAGGGGGAAATTTTTAAAGTAAGCTTTTTGACCTAATTTGGGGAGTGATTATGCTAGTCTGGTTTAAGCGCGTGAACGAAGGGAGAAAGAAACCGTCATTGATTGTGAAGCTACCATGACAGAGCACCCCAGTAAAGGGGATCAACCCCCGAGTTAATCCATAGATATTGAGGACCCGAGGGGATTGCTTTTTAGCAAAAAATTTAAAGGTAGGATAATTTCCCCAATCCATAGTAACTATGATATAAACAGAGATTAGGAATAGAAGGAAAAAGGGAAATTAGGGGTTTAAAAGTCGGCTTATTTGGAAATACGTTTGTGTTTTTTCCCACCTCAGACCCATAAGTTATAATAAAAAATATTATCATTGTTAGTGTTTAAGTTAAGATTTTAAAAAGACATTTTAAGATCATGACAACGCCTGGTTCTTCATTCAATCCTCACCTCTAGATCACGAATTAAATTAAGGAGGGGAAAACTTCCAAAAAAATCAAACAATTACTGATCCCCGCTTGTTTTTCACTACAAAATAGCCAACCTCCCAATCGTCCTGAAAAGGATATATTTTCTTCGAATATGAAAGATACTTATAAATTAGTTCCACCCCTAAAATTGTCTCTATTCCTCTGTTGTCTGTTATCACTAACCCTAACCGTTCCAAAAAGGAAAAGATTATCAATTCGTACCCGTACGACACCGACAGCAAAAAGCAAAATTGATACATCTGATTTCTTGCCGAAGAATTTCTCACTAAATTTTTAATACAATGTTCTCAAATAAGTAAATTTCTCAGAGCATTGGGCCATGACCGGGCCACTTAAAAAGGCTCGGTGGGCCGCAGGTTGAGTATCACTGGTCTATGGTGAGGGGGTTGAACCCCCAGCCCTTGTGCACGCCACTGTGTCCTATGTAGCCTTAAAATCATATATCAATCCACACACAGATGTGACAAAAAAAAATTCCAAATCAAATCAAAACTACCTTTTTTCTTGATAAACTCTGAAATGAAGAGGCGAGATATAAAACAAAAAGAACTTTACAAATTTCTTCTATTTTTTCTTAATTCGAGGGAGCCCCTTTGCCTCTCCCTAAGCCCCAAGCAAAACCAACCCCTAAGGAATTGGGAGAAACCAACCTCTAATTGTCAACCATTAAGAATCCAACCGGAAACAGGCCAAACCCTAATGGATGTTCTATTAGAAGGGGAGAGGTTAAATAGTTTTCACTTTCTAACAAACGATTTTCAAAAATCAGGGATAGGAAGAACTTTCAGCTGCCCTTTTGCGTGTGGGGAATAAGTATGCCCCAAAAGACAATATACTTGGGGGAGGATGCGGTATGTTTTGAAAAGGTTCATTGTTTTTTTAAATAAAAAAAGACTAAGAATGTCTAAATTTTTTTAATGCTTATTGTTTTTGTTTTTTTTTTAGTTTTGGTAGTGTATTGTAGAAAAAAAATTTTTGGCTTGTATTAAATAACGGGAAATCTCAAGGGATTATGTTGAATTAAATTTCGATCTTTGTATAGTATTGTCCTCCGTAATTTCACGCAAATGATAATAATTCTCTAAAATAAAAGCAGTCAGAAAAGATTCGAAATTTTTGCGATTTTATTAGCATACATACACGCACACACACTCATTTATATACTATAAATCTAACACAAAGCTAAACAACACATACATAGAAGTTTAAAAAGAGGTATACATAATTCTTATATTGACATAATATGTTTAGACGTGTTTTAAGGTGTCAACTTTCCCCTATATTTATCTATATCACTAGATTGAAAAACAATAGAAAATTGTGTAAGAAAAATAATTGTAGGATTATAAATAATTTCTAAAAAGTGTTATAAAAAAAAATCTACATATATTAATTAGAACCTAACAAATAACAACAGGAAGCATACAAGAAAGAAACTATTAAAAAAATACTCTTCAAATTTTTTTATAGAAGCATGAAAACTATGTAAAAAAGGTTTTATTTAAAAGAAGAGACATGAATAAAATTAAAAAATAAGAAGCAATTAATTTAAAAATTTTGAAACAAAATAAAATCGGTGGTGCCTTTAAGGGAAATGATAAAATGATTGTCTGGATAAGTGAAAATTAACAATAATAATTCCTTTCCATATTACACATCAGAACTCACTGACATGTAATTATCTCATAAGACATCTCTTCATTTAAGAATTTTCCTCCAATGCATCTAAGAATAATGCAACAGTTCGTTCTATAACTAATTTTGATTATTCATATGCATACTTATTTAATAGTATTTTTCTTTCATTTTCCATGTAATATTTCTTGGCAACATATTTGGTTAGTGAATAAAATATAAAATTTCATCATTTCAGCCATTTGCTTGCTACGTTCGAATTGTAATTTTACAAAAGCGTACAAACGAACATTTTTTTAAATATTTAGTCTTTTTTAGATCAGAATACACGTATAAAATTTTTAAAATCTTATTACAATAAAAAATTATTTAAATGCGATATTTTGGCAAAAAATGAACTTAGAATTATTTATTTTCAAAATGTTTTCCCTTTTTGAAAAAAATGCCTCTATAATAATAATATTTTTCTTATACATAGGTAAGACTTCTCCAGAGAGTCTGGACAAGGAGTTTATAAAAATTTCACATTATTTCCAGAGTTACAAACAATTGAAATAATTATCGGTGTTTTTTTTGTTAAAATTTCTCCACTCTGATGTATTAAAATATAAATAAATCCATTTCTAAGTTAAATATTTCAAACATTCTAATCCAGACTCTGTACAGAGGTCTGAGCTATGTATAGGCAAAATATTGTTATTACAGAAGCATTTTCCACAAAAGGAGAATATTTTGAGAATAAATAATTCTAAGTTCATTTTTTGCCGAAGTATTGCATTTAATTAATTTTTTATTGTAATAATATTCTTAAAACTATTTCATACTTGTATTCTAATCTAAGTGACACTAAGTATTAAAAAAAATATTAGTTTATACGCTTTTGCAAAATCACGGTTCCAAACGTAGTCGGATAACTTAACATAGCACGTTTCTGTTATTGAAAAACGCAATATATTTCTATGAGGAAGGAATAACACATTTATTTTAATATATCCGTTCAATTTCTAAGAGTTATTGTCAAAAGCTTTTCGTTTGTCCTTTCTAATAATTCAGGGCTGTTAGAACTGTAAAACTTTTTTTTTTAAATTGTCGAACACGAAATCTTTTTTTATTCAAAGCGGAAATAATACTTTCGGCGAGGATGTACCAAACATTCCATTTTAATGACATCCTCAGTTCCACTTCCGCTTTCACTGGACACAACAGAACATCGTTTCTTTTCGAAACCATCCATGCAGTTGGGGTCGACCGACATTCCAAACCATCAGAATCGCTTGATGGAATTATTTCTTCTATGCACCACTAACCACACATAACATAAAAAAAAAGTCTCACACCCTTTCTTTATATATCGCTTTGTCTCAACTGCAGCGTCCTTCCCGTCAGGCAAAAATGAAAACGATTCCCTGATATCTTCTACCCTCGAATGCACGTGCGCGGAAATTGCGATTAGCACAGAACAAGGGAGAGTACAGCACAACTCGTGCACCTGCAAATACCCGCCATTTTTAATGAGTGAACAATGACACAACCAGACGGATTCCCGCGTGAACTTGTGGGCCACAGGTGGCGTTGAATACTATCACAGCCTCTTCTACCCCCTTCCCACCTGCTGATAGAACACCTGTTGAACTCGTTGAATTCGTGTTCTTCTCTAAACACCAAACGATGATTTCTCGCTCTCGGGATTACCACAAGCAGCATTTGGGACTAACGCGTCATGTAACAACACTTTTCCCCCAGTTTCTTTTTTTCTTTAGTGTCATTTCTATGTATTAGATGGGTTTCGATGTTCTTTTCTTTTCATCTTGGAAATGTTTCTTAAATACGTCTTGTGACCCGAAAGAATATATAACATGACACATATTTCGAATATGCGCACATATAGGAATTGTTGATGTTTTCAAAGCCACAAAAATGTCTATTGTTTGAGCTACTAATAATGGACTAAATTCATGATGGTCACATGATAACGGCAGTCACGTGTTTCCCACTGATTCAAAATTGACATACTAGTTGTTCAACTTGTAAAGTTTAGATAACATTTAAAATTTGATATAATTGGATAAAGAGTTCACGTCTTAAAATTCTTCAAACAGTTCTCAAAATTAAAAAAAAAGTACTTACATTATACGAATACTTTTAAATTAAGTGCATTTTGTTTAACTATGTGCATTATTATATCGTTGACAAATATATACTTTCTAAAAGAAAGTTCTTGCAAAAAGAAAAAGTTGGCAACAGTGAAGCACATGAACTAATTGGCTGGAAACGCGTGATTATATTTATGATATAATCATGACGTCGCATTAATTTATGAACTGATTGGCCGAAAACACGTGGCTCAGTTATCATGTGACTAATGACGTCACATGAATTTAGTCCATTGTACTGTACCATTTTTCAATTGCCTGCTTTCACCAGTTATGAACATAATTTTCAAAATTATGCTGCAACGCCGATACATTTCATTTTTATATTGACACTGAAAAGCAATCTTTAAGTGAAACATTTTCTAAGCAGATTTTTGATGTAACTGAAATAAAACGATGCAAGAAAATGTTAATTGAAATAATCTATCATACAATGTAGCCGTGATAGCCTAGTCATCATGGTCACGACCTCGTAATGAGTTCCAGCCCTGGTGCCACAGAAGATCCGCATCAGTCTCCTCTGCACGGCAGGTCTAAAGCGGTACTAGAGGCTCGAATCCATGATACGCCGGAAACGAATCCGGTACCTTGACCACAAGACTACCACAGCCACTGTTAACTGTGAAAAAAAAATTTTTAAGTTCTAATTGAAGTAGAACTGAGTAAAAGTATAATGTACATAAAAACAAGCATTTTGAATGTAAAACTGTTTTCATTTTCTTTTTACTTAAATTAGAAATAAATACCTGAAGTTGTATTCCAAATTACTAAATAATTGTCTTCAGATAATATTTGCGTACAGTCGTGACCGAAAATTATTAAGAAGCATGCTCTCGTTTAGTGATTTTCAGCTTCTAATTTGTTGAAAGACATATATTTATATTAGAACAATATAGTGGTTCACATAAATATTTTCCGGGGGAAAACCAGGTTCGAAATTCCACCATTCTCGTAAAATACCTCAATAAGCCCCCAAACATTCTTTTGATTTTTGTCGACTTTGGGAACAAAAAACAATAAAAAGTAAATTATTATTATTCTTGTGTCCACTCCAACACTCAAGTAGTGGACTCACGATTGTATAGCACAGGGGTCGGCAACCTTTGGAGTCGGAAGAGCCAACAATTACAATTTACAAAATTTCAAAATTTTTAAAGAGCCAAAAATTTTTTTCGAGCCAACAATAAATAGTACTTGCATAAATAAAGTTTTTTGATAAAAAAAAAAAAAAACTAATCTATTTATTTAGAAGAAGAAATATCTATTTATTTATATATAAGTAGTGTTTTTCACTACAAATTAGATAATATATATGGCATTATAACAGGGGTGGCCAAACTTTTGGGATGAGCGGTCTACTCCACATTTAAAAAATCGAAGGAGGTCTACCAATGGCAGAGCTAAATTAACGTAACGTACATGTTTATATATTTATTTTCGGTAACAAGAAAAAATGGTAAATTATCTTATTTTTCTAAAAAAACTTAATATTAATATTTACAAAATATAAAAATTTACTGACGAAAATAATCAAAGTATTCATACATCAAAAATTGACCATCTTATTCACTTCGTTTAGTTGAAATTTGGCACTGTATATCTGCGACAAGTTTATCATATTGTGTCTGGTACGAGATTATTGCAATGCGTAAACACGAAATTAAATGTTCATCTGTTAAACGCGACCGATGTTTGGTTTTTATAAGCCGTTCATGGTTGTGCAGTTTTAGATTCAGCTAATTTAATTTCGCTGTGATATCCACCATAAAGCAAAATTTTTGCAACCATTTGTAATTCTCTAATTCAGGGTGATTAAAGCCTTTTTCATTGAGGAATGTATTTATTTCATCAAGCACAAAGCAAAACTTTTCAACACCTTACCTTTGGAAAGCCATCGCACTTTATTGTGAAGAAGGAGGTCGGAATACAGAGTCTCCATTTCGTTTAAAAATTCTTTTAACTGGTGATGGTAGTTGCTTTGGAAAAAATGTTTAACAATCTTGATTCCCAAATTATACCTCAACTATTTCGGGTGTTTGAGCATAAAGCGCTACTTGGTATTATGGAGTGAAACGTAAAATTTCGTATTTTGGGTCTAAGAATCGTTTTGCCCTTTATTTTTGTTTGTCATATTCTGGCCCATCAGCTGCATTGAAACGATTTTTTTTTTATATGGATCCTTTTGTTTCAAGGCTTTTTTTCATGGATTCACGTATTTTTTTCTAGTTTGTCCGGAGTGGTAGAAATTTTAGGTGTTTTTTGGAAAAAGGAGACAAGTGTCTGGGGAGATAAAACGGTGCCCAATCCTCTTTTTACTGATTCGGAACGATTTTTTTAAAAGTTTTTTTTTTTGTTTGTTTGTTTTGTTTTTATAAAATATAAGTAATATTTGCGTAAGGAACTAAAGAGCCGCAGCTTCACATCCAAAGAGCCAATGTGGTTCGGGCCCAGGTTGCCATCCCGGTCAGCAATAAAAACCCAAATTTTATGGTTTCTCTTGTCATAGCTTCATATCCCCTTTTTATTTTCATGAAAAACACAACAAAATTACTTGTGGACTGGTATTTATTTATTACTTTTTACATTCACATCAGAATTGTTGGGCAAGCACAGTTCAGGCAGCGCAATTGGGCTTGCGCAAACACAGTTCATACATTCGTTTTGATAGACACAATAGCACAACTCAACTCTCTTAATTACACAGATGGCGCTTCGCATGCCGTGAACTGGCAATTATTATTTTTATTGAGAACTTGGAAATCTCTGCACCACAAAGTATCACACGGGGGCTTACAGAAGTAAATTATTGAATTAATAATTGCGCATTAACTAATGAAGTAAATTAATAACAACAAACACTTTTTTACGTACTATATATGTAACCCACAAAATGTGAAATGCCGGCATTGTATAGAATGCCTAGGCATTGTATAGAATGCCTAGGTATTCTATAGAATGACCAAAGCTTTTTAGGCAAAGTATGACATGAGGTCATGATACGGCTATTATATCAATGACGTACATTTCTAAAAAATACAAACGTCATTCTGACAAAATAATGAGAGTGCCATTAAAAAATTATTCAAAATGGGTGAATGTACAGTTGAATGTACAGTTCAGTATCATAACGTGTAACGTTTTTGTATTTGTTTGAAAGTTCTTTCAGAATTCTATCACGTCCCTCCTCCGTACCTTACTGCGCCAAATGAGCTTCATGAAGTACGTAAAATAACTCAGAATCCGCGACGTAATATTGTAAAGAAGTGCTTCCCAACCTTTTTAACCCCACTGACCGGTCTACGTTTGATTTAATAATTTAATTGTATTTAAACATGCCTTAAGAATAAAATTCAGTTCCTCCAAAAATGAATATAAAGTGATTTTACACGAAATATAAAGTGATTTCCATGGAAAGTCAAACTAACACTAGATAAATATACACCCCAGTAAATAAAATGGAAATAATGTAATACTCCTTGAGTGGCTCGATACTATTTGATCCACGGACCGGTTGTTGTGGGAACCATTCTGTATAGTACTGACGCCTTCTTTAACAGGCTACGAGAGTTTACTTTTATTTCCCCCAAACATCACATCATAGCTATTCAGCAACCAATAGACTCTGTGTTCCTTTTTAGTAGTCATTTTGGCATTTTGTACATAAGTTATTAACTTTTAGTAAGTAATTTCAGTTTTTTTTAAAAAAATGGGGTTTTTTTGCAGTTTTAACTCGAATTTTCTGCAGCTCGACGCGCTTCGAATAGTTGTTTCATGTCTATGGATCAGGGGTCGGCAACCTTATATCTGTGGCATGTCAAAAACCAATCTACCAATTCAGCGTGCCACACAGTAGGGCATTTTTGAAATAATTCTATTCCCGCGAAAATGTATGCAGAGCTAGAGAATAGAGTTTAATTATATAGATTTATAAGTTTATCACACATTCATTTTGCATCAATTAAAATATTCAACATAGAAATAAACAGCACAAAATATAACTTTCTTCTACAAAAATGAGTTTCAGCCCAGTACCACAAAAGACCCGCCGTGTAGGGGAGCGATGCACGTTAAGCACGTCGAGAGCTCAAACGTCCTCCCGTTAGTGTGGTGTAATAGGTAGAAGTGTGTGTGTGGGGGGGTGCCAGCTCAGGTGTCATTCTCGTCACTTGACCATGGCTCAAAACTCCCTACGATTTTATGGAAAAATATTTTTGTGTGTCTAATGTATAGGAAAAGTTTTTCAGAAACGTTTAGTATGGATAAAGTTATGGGGAGGATATTTCATTCTATATTAATGTTAATAAACAGTAATGAAGTTATAATATTAATAAAAAAATTTTCATGGAATTACTCTTGAGTAAAATAAGAAAAGTGTATATATAAATTAGAGGGAACTGAGAAATGTCTTATAGGGAAGTTCTGAAATTTTTCATAAATCATCATTTTATATATTGATTGGTATAATGGCATGCTTCAGCAGACGAAGTGGACGCAATGAATATTTTTTCCAAACACACTTCTCACTATAAGGTAATTTTTTTAGAAGGGACTCCAGCAACTCATGAGATCTAATAAGCATTCGTGCGAACTTCTTGTATCGATTAAGAATCCTACCATAAAAATCATGTAACAAAAGACCGTGTCAAAACAATAATTGGGTAGGGTCAGTGGCGCACACAGAAATTTTTCAGGGGGAAGGACCCAAGGTTGAAAGTCTACCATTTTCTTATCATGCTTCAATACGCCGCCCAACATATTCTTTTGATTTCGTCGATTTTCAGGAACAAAAAACAGTAAAAAATTAATTATTGAATAATTAGCATTAATTAATAAAATTAATTATTAATAACAATTAAATTTCACTTACTATATACGCAGGATTATAATCAATAATAATAAAAAAAATTAAGGGCTTTACAGGGAGGGGGTTCGGAACTGAAACCCTCAAAAAGACACACACACAAAACAATGTTTGAAACCCTAGTTCTTTTAGTACTATGGAGGAGCTTTCTGGAAATTCTCTTTTTGTCCTTTCATGACACACCGTCTCTGCATTTGAAGGTATGTGTGTAGCTACATGCATTTTTGGAGTTTATAGGCGATATCCTGGGAAAAAAGAGAGTTTCACATCAAAAGTATTTGGCACTGTGACGCCGAAAGAAGGCTGAATCTCCGAACAATTATTCTTGTAACACCTGTACGGCACACCCTTTATTGCCTCGGGATTCCGAACAAGAGAACTTCTCCAAATTCGGTAACTATTAGACGGAACTACGAAAAAGATTAACTCAAAGACTTCTTGACAGCGCGGGGGATCGCAAAAACGTGTTTTGTTATAAGTGGTTTCTGAACCATGGGAGGTCTAAAGAAGGACATTTTCCTTTGTCCTTTTCGTCTCGTTTGTGCTCACACGTGTTTATAAGGACTTAAAAAGTAACTTCCCTGCTCATTCCTTGCGACAATTTCCCCAAGAATCGCAATTCATCTTACATTTCTGAGTGTACGCAGCTGCAAAGATCAAAATGTTCATTACCGATACAATCGGTTCAAAACTTTAAACTTTAATCACAGGTGGCTTTCACTGGATGGCAGTCTATTTTTGGGCATCTGGACTGATACACACACACACTCAGGTGGCTTTCAAAGTGAGGTAGATACCCATACCCTGGCGCGGGTGGGGGGTACGTGGGAAAAGTAAGTTTATATATATGTAATAATTTAAATTAATCTTTACCTAAAATTCGAATCTTCTTTACTTAGATCTCTTTAAATCAGTAGTTCTTAAAATGTGGTCCGTGGACCCCCCTTCGAGTTAGCAGCATCCTTCTAGGGCAAGGGTGTCAATCTCGTGAGCCTCAACGAGCTATTTTGCGGCCAGTCTAATTTATCGGCACACAAAGCAACTGAAAGTGGAACATTTAAAACACTTCCTGACGTGCAATATTAGCAAATCAAGTTTAGACAATACTCGGTAGCACGCAAGAATTTCTCAAGGAGGACGAGGGGGTCCAGGGTCGAGAAACCACCATTCTTGTATCATGCTCCTTTTGATTTTGTCGATTTTCAGGAAACAAAAGAATAGTAAAAAAACTCATTATTGCATAAATAACTAGCATTGATTAATAAAAAATTAATCATTAATAATAAATACTTAATTAAATGTTACGTACTATATTCTTAGAATTATAATCAATCGGTAAAAAAAATATAGGACTTGGGGAGTTCCCGGACCCTTGCCCCCCCCCTCTTCCCTTGTGTGGGCTACTGATGATACTGCATCGTATCAAAATACGCTGAAAAAGTTTCAAACCTTAGAACTGAATTTGGAAAACAATATTTAAAGATTATAATTCTTTGGAGTCATGATTGTATATGGGGGTAGGCCTAGGCTTGTACATGAACTACAGCCATCACATTATAATGCAGTCTTACCACTGTTGCCAATTGATATATAGTTTGAAATTCCCAGTTTTTCGAAGAATACGTCCGGAAATAATATTTGGTCTTTAAAATTATTCTAATCATGATCTCATTAAGGCTATGTCAAGAATGAGACGAGGCCCTGGTCCCGGGCCCAGTTGGCCCATGCCTTAAGACGTCCCTGGATGTGATCAATATTAAGAAGCTTTTCTTTAGAGCTACGGTAACAAAACGAAAAAAGTATCTCATCTTCACATCAATACATTAGAAATAACTTCAGTGCCAATTTAAGCTCATTTCAGGCCCTGGGCGCAGAAGATCTACAAGGCCCCTTGGCACTGGTGGATCGAAATTTTTAACCAGAAAATCTAGTTAAGTCCAGCTTATCCGGGACCTGGGCACCCGCCTCAAGCGCCCAATGAATAAACCGGCACTGAATAAACTTGACAAAGGAATCTATTGATCAAATCAATTCATTCATTATAGTAAATATATATGCTACCATTTAAGTGCATAATTCAGTTATTTTATAGAATTACTAGGTATTTCATAAAATAACTAGACAGGTTAGTTAAAGTATATAATAGATGAACAATTTCATACTTTACCGAGTTATTCTATGAAATAACTAGGTATTTCATGGATAACTAAGGATAGACCGTTGAAGTGAAAAATAAACAATTTCAAAGATGTTTTATAAAAATTGATCATAAATAGCTAAAATCTCTCGAAAAATACATTTTATCCCTTTTGCGGATGAATAATTGATAAATAATAGGGAAAGCAGAGATGATATAATTTATTATATTGCTCATAATGCTATTAGTAAAAAAGAAAAGGGGGAAAAAGAATATGTTGCAAAAATAGATTATATTTAATTATTATCAACAAAAGTACATGCTGTGAAGAAAAACCGTTGCTTTATAAAAAAAAAAACCTTATGTAAACTTTTAAATTCACATTGAACATTTTCTTACTCATGATCCTGACGTAGAATGTGCTGTAACGTTTTCCTTCACCCAGTTGAAAAGTCGGCTTCTTTTTGAGGGTAGGATAACTGTATTCCTATGCACTCGTGCACCCTTAAAATATTGCGAGGTCTTGACTTTGTTCATCTACCCGGCAACCTTTGACACCGGGAGAACCCCTACTCCACCCAAGAGCCGGATGCAACTCGAGGGTAAAGAGGCCGACCTCTGCCATCCCGAGACCCTAAAGAGGGCAGATAGAAGTACGTTGGGAACCTTTGAACACGACAGATGTAATCTCCTCCCTCACAGACAACAGAATTTGGACAATAATGAACTATCCAACCTTTTAATAACTTCAATGTATATACTGTAATTATTAGCAGTGACGTAAATAAACAATTATTTAAACTAACAATCATTCGAATCAAAGCTGACAATTGTGCAAGACGCATATCTAACACGAGACACGCATTTTTGATCCAATTCATAATAAACTTGCACGCTTGTTATCAAGTAGCAATGAACAATTGTTAATTACAAGTGCGGCGGTGTGATATCTAGATAAACTAATAATAGCCTCCACGTGAAGACGATAATTTTGGCGTGGTGGCTAAGGTACTCGTTTTCGGAATGGAAGGTACCCAGTTCGAATCCTTCTTTCATTGCTCACCCTGGCCGTAAAAAGAGAACCGCACCCTTAACGTGCAGCAGTCGGGGCGCCATCTATCCTCCGCAAAAGCAACCAAGCCGTCAGACACATGACGCAACCCAAAAAGCCGTCACGCACGAATGACGCAATCCACAAAACGTCGCACTCAAAGTGACGCAACTGCTCACACCCTCGCCACGAATATGGTATCGTTCGTTCGTCTATTTTCCGAATCACTGGCAACGGAGTAGTGCGGCGGTATGATATTTAGATAAATCACACAGTAATAGCCTCCGCGCGAAGTCGATCGTTTTGTCCTGGTGGCTAAGATACTCGTTTTCGGAACGGAAGGTACTCAGATCGAAAATTTCCTTTCACTAGTTTTATTCTTAATTTCAATTTGAATGTTTATACGTTGTATGTACTTACAGACTATAAAATTTCACTGTACACAAATTTTAAATTTTTGTAATAAAAATAAATTTTTTTTTTCTTAAATATGTAACATTGAGTTCATTGTCACTTTTTTTTGCACGGTTTTTTGGGAAATTATTCAGGGAGTTTTCCTCTAGCACGATTTTTTAAAGATGTGTGTGGAACATATCCCGAAACTTACCATATATTACATGTATTTTTTTACACGATTTTCTAAGCAACGCATCTACCGTGTAAAAAAAAGAATTGGGTGTATAAATATACATATATATAATATGATGTGGTATAAATTTTTTAAAGTTATGTAAAACCTTATCAGTTTCAGCATTTTAATGCATAACTAAACGTCATCCATCTAACAGAAAAATAGAGAAAACAAAAAGTATTTTCTAACGGAGCTTTTCCTAATTTTCCCAGGTGGCAACTAGATGAAATCAAGGAAATTCAGTGAAAAACCAAAAACACATTCCGTCTTTTTGTAACCACCATTCCAGTTTGTAATTGCTATATGAGGCCAAAGCAAAAAACAAACATACTGCTATAAAAGGCTACGATTGCGGCGAGCTTGAAATCAAATTAGGGAGCCCTACCTTCCCCAAATTTCGCCATTAGGTATAAAACCGTTTTTAAGTGACTACCAATTAGGGAGTCACTTGTTCCAATTTGTGAGATAATTTTCTCCAGACGGCCTTGGGGACCCCTCCTTCGTTTTCCAAAGACCCCTCAAGCCAACTGCTATTAGAGGGCGGGTGCTTCCATAAATCAATTTCAAAAGATATTGTAGGTGCAAAGCATTTAGGTAAACAATTTATTCTGCTCATGTTTTAAGCCAAAGTGGTTTTTGGGGAGTTCTGGAAGGGGAGGGGGTATAGCCATTTTTTCTTGCTTAATATTATCAAGTTTTAGTAAAACCGTGGGAGGAGGACTTCAAAAAGCTCTCTCGGCAAAAAACTATTTTTTAAAAAAAATATGTAAGTTTCCTGCTTGTATCGAAAAATTCACTTGTGTTACACAATTTTGAAGGACAGATTTATAAATAAAAATTAATCTTCATTCCATCCTTCACACACACACAAAATTTAAAGGATATATATATGTATATATATCATGCATTTGAGTAATTCTTGGAATGACAGGAGAAATGCAGCGTGCAGCCGTTTATCATATTATCTTTAATATTCAGCAAAGCAGTCTGCACTCCAAGCCATGACAAAACGATATTATCTTATTTCAGTGTCGATCAGGAGCCAGTGCGTCGTCGTTCGTTCACATGGTTCTTCGTAAGTTCGCCGGAGTCGAAGTCAAAGTTCTTATGCGGGAGGCGGGTTGAGTTATTCTGGTATGTTTTACCCCAACTGACACTTGAAGGGGATTGGGAATTCATCATATATATATATATATATACAACATGTTCTTGAATAAAAACTTTTTAAAAAATAGGGCTTCGCTTAAGAAAGTTTAACCATTTTTTTTTTATATATTGCATACATAAGGTTTATGTGTAATTTAGAGCATATTGCTAGTACTATAAATCTGGAGAAAGTAGTTTTTCTTTTCTTTCTTTATATATATATATATAAAGAAAGAGAAAGGGGGGAATATATATATAAAAGAATTTACCACATTTATATCTAAAAGGGTGTAAAATTTCGTCTGAATTATTTAGGGTTCTTCTTTTACAATCCACTTTAACATGCTACAGGGTCTTTAGTCGCATCCGAATTCGAATTCTAGAACATGAACGCAGGTTATAATCCAGAGACCATGAACCCACTCGGCAACCGTGCAACTGTGTGAAACTGATCTTAATTATTCCATCGCGTTTACAGCAAAATTTCACAGTTGAAACAATATTTGACCCATGTTTCTTTTCCATCGCTTCTTAATAAGTGGCAATAAGGAAGCATTGGCATAGTTTCAAAATCAAATATTACGGTTAATTCATAAAAAAAAAGACACATCAAAACGAAATAAACACTACTAGATTAATAGCAAACAGAGTTCTGCCATTTTTCGTGTAACATCTAAACAACTCTCGACGAGATGATGGCAATTTACCTTAATTCCGAGCAATTACATTCCTCTCGACTCACTTCTGCTTCGTGTATGTTTTAATTATCCTATTAAACCCGACGTTTAAGAAAACATTCTTTTTTCGAGGTGTTTCTTTTTTCGAACTGTTGCCAGATCTGAATTTCCCAAAATCTATGACCAACAGAAGGCAAGGGAGAGCTCTCAACTCAGATTGAAATATTCGCTTGCTGAAAAGAAAATGTGATGAATCGTCTGAAAGCCGCTTTGTCACTCAAAGAAACATATACCGACAGGTGTGTTCTTCCGTCGCAATTAACTGAATCCCTCCTTTACGCAAACGATACCTAAAAATAGTGGATTCGGCATTTCTACTTAAACCTGTTACCGTTTGACTCGCATATTGCACAGACTGTCTGTCACATCCACATGCTCGCGGCTAAACGAATGTTTTCTTCATCCATCTCTTCCACTTTTTGTTTGCGTTTTTACTTTCCTTGACATTTTTTCCCGTTTGGCAACAGTCGGATTTAAAAATGGCCGCCCTCTTGTTGCGAAGATGAGATGGAAATAATTCAGCGGAGGAACTGTTACTTCTTCGGAAGCACTTGTCGCCTGTCATTTCTTCTCTCTGAGACATTTCGAGAGAATTCTGAGAGCGAATTCTTAATTTAGAACGTCCACGACTGCTGTAATTGAAGAGACGAGTGTTAAGAAATTCGAACTTCCACTGGCAAAAGAAACTTTCGCTGCCATCAGGCAAGGTAAATCTTTAAAGGAGAACGAGAAAAATATTTTGACTTTTAATAGTAATGGGTGACATTCGAAAGAAAGTCCTTTGGAATATTTTGGTTGGTTTGATTCGAAATGCAGTTCTTGAAAATAGCGTGGTAAAAGGAATATATGTTAAAACATGGCTGTAAGAACAAAATTAACGTATTTTAAATTAAAAATTTCATTTCAGTTTGTCGACATTTTAGGAATGCGATAGTTACATTGACATGGCAGAAGTTTTATTCATTTTAACGTTGCCCTTAGATGCAACCAGGGGCATGGCTACCGACTCCAGGAGTCAACAGGGTCCTCGAATTGTATAAGCAAAAAGTCGTAAAATGCTACAAACAATCCCATTAACAGAGCTCCTATTTTCAAAAAAGAGGCCCCTAAAGAATTTTGATACAGGGCCCAGTCAGGACTAACAACGCCAGTGGATGCAACACAAGTAGCCTGCCTGTTGCCGACCAAACCTCATGATTTTGAATCCCGGTAAGTGAAGGAGACGACACCTAAATTTAAAAAATTCAAATTGCATCAGAAAATATTCTTTCGTTAGAAAATTTGTCACTGGTTATTCTAACCGAGAGTCTGCGAAATATTTTGCTGCTCGAAGACTACATTAAAGGTACAAATAATCATATATAATAGACAATACAAATTTATTGAAGGTTTCTATTTAATAGATTATACGAAAAATGACTTACCTTTTATTTTGGAAAATCATTTGCTTATAAATATTAATTTCAAGAATGTTCAATTTTAGTTAACCTTAAATGGAGTGGCGTAGCTAGCTTAGAAGGGGCCCTGTATCAAAATTTTCGAGCCCATTTTTTAGATATGGAAGCCCTATTGGTGGAACTTTAGTTACACATGTTGGGGCCCCTGTAGCTTGGGGGCTCCGTACCATTGATACGGCGGTAGCTACGCCTCTGCTTAAATGGCATGTCAAATGAGGAAATTGAGGTATGTTTTAAGCTCATCAATATGTTTATAGGAATATGATCTGTTATTTTTCAATGATGGCTTCAATATATTGTTCATAATGATTTGCACAAGTTCTGATTGTAGTTAAGTTATTTTTATGCAACGAACAAGTTAATAACGAATCAAAAATCAATACAATTCATTAATTAGTATAAAAAGGAGCTGATATCGACAAAATTTGAATTTTTCCAGGAAACAGTACTTGATAATCTGAGGAGGTTATCTTGATTATAATCTTGATAATTCCAAGAGGTTTCTTTTTTTTCGATTACCACGCCATTTACGACAAATAGCACACTATCTACATTAGCTACATAGAAACAAAAAAAGTTCATGTGATGAAATTAACAGAAAATATTTGTGTTACGTTGACACAAAAAGAAAGCAAAAGAAAGCATCCGCATTGTAGAAATGCAGCTGTAAAAAAAAAAAAAGAAAAAAAAAGACCCCACTCATGAGTTTTAAAAAAGAAACCAAGAAGAGAAAAAAAATCAGCGGAAAATTCATTTTTACACTGAATCAAGTCAGCTTGATTTTTCCGATATTGTCAAGGTTAAAAATACAAAAGTACTTCACAGATTGAAAAGATTGAGTAGTTGTGTGCGGTTTTTATCTTGAGATCAAAAAATAAAATGCATTTTTTTTTAAATATGTTTAACTGATTTAATATAACAAATACATACGTATAAAAGTTGATTGTGTTTTTAAAAATGCCTTTATCATAGAAAAAATTCAACAGCAAACAGAGAAGCTGATCTGACCCAGTTTATATTTGTTCATAATTTATTCTACTAACTTTGAAAAGAGAAATTAATTTTATATTTAAATTGTCTATCTCATCAGTTGTATAAGAGCTTTTCCGTTTTAAGCACATAATTATATTAAATAAAAACAAAGATGTTTGCATTTTTTAATTTTATTATTATTAGAAATGCATAATTTAAATCAGTTTAATTTCCGCAAAGAAACTTTTAGTTAAAAAAAAACGTTTATATATAATATCTGATTAATAATAATAGTAGTGCTTCATTTTTTGCAAATGATTGTTTGAAATGTTCTATCAAAGCTGGTATAAGTAAATTGTAAAAGAAATAATAAAATAGAACAGCAATTGAGTAAATGTACAGAAACAGATTTTTTTATCCCGCTCGTAAGTTCAGTTAGTATATATGAGCCTAACGATATTTTTTCAAAATGAATTGAATATTTAATTACTTGTAACAACGATAAATAAAATATTAAGTCGCGAGGCTTGATCAGTAGTGCTGTATCGAATTTTTTGATAAACTGCGTAACTTAGCAAAAAGTAAAATAAAATAATAGTTTCAATAAGAGTACAAAAATGTGGAATTTTGATAATTTTTTATTTTGTGACAAAGGGAAAGTTTAATGCAACTCATTTCGGACATTTTAATTTATTCTGGAACACCAAATATCGCGCGCCGACAATTATCCCTACTGTTTAATCGATTCTGCTCGAATTTTAAGTACTTATTGGCAAATGACAGTGAAAATATTCATTAACATGTACGATATCAGGATAAAATATATTTCAATGTTTAATTTTTTTTTAAAAAAAAGACATTGAAAATACAGAATTCTAATTTGTTTGTAGCCTGCTGATATACTAGGTAAATTTAGTTTTTGTCATATTAAAATAAAGTTTTAACTCCAATTGTCTAATGTAAAATGCAAGTTAGTAGTACTTTAACAAATATTCAATTTTAAAAAGATGGTATGTTTATATATATTCCAGAATTTTCAAAACGCGCGTGTTTTCAAATTATATTTTAGAATTTTATATACGTATCATTCATTATTTCGATTTTTTAAATTTATTTACATAAATTTTATTAAAAATCTTTTTTTTTACTGATTCTTCTTTTGTTTATTGCTTCATTTTCAGTTTTTAAAAATATTTTTATATAGAATTGTCTGTAGAATAAATAATCTTTTCGGCTGGATGTTTATAAATAAGCTTTCCAAATAATCAATATCATAATGTGAGTTCCCTTTTTTAACAGTAGAAATAAATATGTATGTGTGATACCAAATATATACTATTGAAAGGAAGTGTAAAAACGTTTAGTAAATTTCATACTATTATTAAACCATTCTTTTGTTTCAAACTATTTGCAACTAAAAGCCTTTTTTTTTAAAATACCCAACCCTTTAAACGCCCAAATTTTTTTTCCTTTGATAAATTTTTATTGGCCCTTTTTTTTTAATTGAGAGGGGTTCCCAAATTTTACCCCAAAATCAATCAGCCATTTTTTTTTAAAATCCTTATCTGATATTTTTAAAATTGTTTCTGTTTCGCCGGCAAGGCACCCAGACATGTGTCCAGAAGGTTTTTGCCATTCTTTTTTTTTTAAATGTGTAATTAAAAGGAATTACTGATATATTCTTTAGGAATATATCTGTTGAAATATTTCTGATTTTCAAGCAAGATGGCATCTACATTTTAGTTCTTAGAAAGTAAATACTATTCCAGCTTTAAATTTTTACATTGAAATTATCTTTTTATAATCTCATTTTATTTTTCAATTTTTTTTTTTCTTTTCGTGTGAGTGTTTTGATTATGATTTTTTTCAAGATACTTTTTCTCACTGAAAGAATTACTTTTAAAACTTTTAACTTAACGTTTTTCATGGTTATATGCATTCGATCTGGAAATCTTTCATAAACTCCTCAAGGTCCACGTACTACAGCTCTTAAGAACCAGGGACTTACCTACCTCGGTATCAATGATGCGGGGCCCCAAAATGTGTAGCTACAGTCCCACCAACAAGGCTCCCATATCTATAAAAGGGCCCAAAGGAATTTTGATACAGGGCCCCCTCAGCGCTGACTTCCTAAGTGTTAAGAACCATTCATATAAAATATGTCCTTCTTTTCATTTTGTATCGAAGCTGTGATATTAGAAATGATAAAAATTCTCAGAATTATATTTATAAAAATTAATAAGAAAGCCAAGTTTTAAAATGTTACAGGTTCCATTTTAACCGGTTGTTTAGTATGCAGGAAATTGCACATTGTGCTTTGCCTTAGTACGAGATTAATTATCTTTACTAAGCCTATCTTACTACTATCTTTACACATGCCAAATATTCCGAGGTACTAAATTTTTTTTTTAAAAAAACTTTTATTTATGTTTATTATTTGAACATTACGAAATCAGTGAAAGCTGACTCACAGTATTTGTAATTACTAATGTAGTTACTACACACTCAGGATATAGAACATCTGGGATGCCCCCCCTTCCCCCCTGCATATTTGGAAACCAAGCTTTGATTTAGAAATATCTGCGAACTCGTAAATCACAAAGTAATAATCTCTTTTAACAACCTCCTAAATTTACAAAACAACAGAGTCGGAGTTGTTTCTGATCAACACCTGCGGTAGCTGAATATGCTATTATCTTCCACAAGAATTCATTTGCCCCTTTGCGGATGATTGCATCACGACTTTTTTACTCTGAGGATGCACGTGGCTGAGGTCGAAGTTGAAGTTACTTTTTTTCTTTTTTTTTCTCGGGAGACGAATTTGTGTTTTGTGTTTTCTATTCCGAAAGCTTGCACGTGCGGATAAAATAACAACCAGAAAGCCTCTGTATAATAATGAATCACGAGCGAACCATCCAAGTGGAATATTTTATTAAGGAGTAGGGTGAAAAAGAATTATAAACAAAACATTCGAGCAGACAGATGTAATTATATCGGTTCGTGGATTTGAATTTGATTATACATAAATGGAGAATTTATGAATGAAACGTATTATATATTCTGCATGGTTTTAACAACACTTCTGGGATTAATGTGTGGGATATAATTACTGTTACACCTAATGGATATTTATTTGTTGTTTTCTTCGGCTGATGTTTGGAAGCATAGGAAATTCAAAAATCTCCTCCAAACATTTCGAAATAGATCCATTATTTTTAGTCCATTAGCTTTAACTTTTAGACCATACGTATATTTTATTTTGCTATGCTCCCAAAGTTTCAAATATTTTCTGTCACCCAGCAGGTGGTAGGTTCAAGACTTGAATTAATTGAAAACTAACGTGTAGAATAATAAGACTGCTTTAAATTAAATTCAAGAATTTTCAATAGTCCTTAGATGGTGTGATGTGGTAGTCTGAAGAGTGTTATTTACGAAATTTATATATAGGGGATACGGGACGAAACAAAATACTGAAATCTTAATTTTTGTACTGATCTTTGCGAAACTCCTCACACATATTTTTTAATGTGTGTTTGTACAACACAATTATTTTTAAAAAATATTTCTAACATTTTTCCATAATTTGTTTGTATTTTTTGAAGTACGTATTTTTTGCGATTCAAAATTTAAAATAAATTTTTTTCATGAAAAAAGAATTTTTTAACGTTTAGAAAATGACGCACGGGCTCTTGATAGCAAAATTGAAGAGTGGTGGAGATTTTTTTTTTCAAAAATTGAATTATGCAATACAATTCTTCAACAATTCTTAAAATACTTTTTTTTGGTTGTGTAATCATTAAACAATTTTTCAAAGAAATTAAAATTCTACAAGTGATTTTGATTTCCTTTATTATACAATGACAACTGTAATATTAACATATTTGGTTTGGTTTGTCAAAGCATTCATGAGGGAAAAAAAAGCTGTATGTTGTAACGATTCCCGCTACACAGCTGTGAATCGGCTTCTTTGTGGATATGAACCACACATTCAAGGAACGCCTGTAAACTTAAATTATTGCGCGGTCTTATCTTGGATCGCCCCGGAAACCTTTGACAGCACAAGGAACCCCCTCCTATTCCGCCCACGAACCGGATGCAACCCGAGGATAAAGGGTGTCATCCTGGAGACCCTAGCTAGGTAAGAGAAAGAACAGGAGATTGTCTGAAAACTTTGTTAAGAGTGGACCCCAAAAACTCATCCCTCAGAAACAAAACTTGAACTTTGATAATCTAATGAATAACTTCTATGTAAAATCTGTAAGCAAGGGGGAAAAAAATTTTTTAAGTCAATTCCTACTTAGATCAACAAAGAAAAATTTTATTTTAGCTAATTTTTATTAAATAAATACAATTAATATAAATATGTATATGCATATGACAGAATCACGACATTAAGTGGTAATTAATTTTTATTAATTATCATTAAAGTATCGTATTGTCATCTAAAACAATCGTGTATCTAAAATTTCAGTTCAACTGAATGCTTTAAAACGTGAGAAAAAAAAAACCTTTTCAAGTTTTGACACAAGTCGCAAAAATGGTCGCCAACGTGACTGTATTTGTAATTTTTTTAAAAAATTAGTTTTTAAACAATTAATTTTATTAATTATAATTAAATTATTGTATTGTCATCCAAAATAATCATGTATATTAAATTCCACCGAGATAAATAAATATATAGAGAGTGTGAGTTAATAGTAGGAACTGAATAATAGCTGTGACGAGAAAATAAACTAAATATTGAAGGTAATCAATATCACGCTACCTCTATTTATCTCAAACGTCACGTATGTAAACAAACCGAAGAACGAAATAAAAAAACAAAGTTCCCTTTAAAACAGCCCCCCACCAACAGTGGCATAACGGAGAATATTAGGCCCCTGCAGAATCAGGTTTTATGCCCCAGTTCGGATCTTACGAAGGGTACGTACTTGGCATCAGTTAGACTTTGGGCCCCCTAGAAAATTTTTCCCCGGATTTTACGTTACCAGCCTTTTTTAACTCCACGAACCGGTCAATGCTTGATAATTTTACCGCATCTCATTGGGGGTGTGGTGAAGCTGATTGCTTGTATTTTAAATTGTTTTGATCTAACGTTGTTGTTGTCGTGATTAATAGTGGGCAGTGGTGCACACAAGGGGGGGGGGTTTCCTAGGGGTCCAGACCCCCCCAAAGCCCTTGATTTTTTTCCGGTTGGTTATAATTCCAAATATATAATACGTAAAATTTAATTAAATATTTGTTATTAATGATTAATTTTATTAATTAATGCTAATTATTTATTCAATAATTAGTTTTTTACTGTGTTTTGTTCCTGAAAATCGACAAAATCAAAAGGAGCATGATACAAGAATGGTGAATTTTATCAGCAATTTTGTGTCGTCAGCAAATCAGAGGTACTCAGAGACTTCAAATTTAACAAAAGCCATTATATAATTAATGAAATAAAAAGCAAGGGTCCAAGGGGTACCTGATGATCTTGTCACTACAACAGGAACAGCATTATTGAAATAAACAGTTTTCGATGACTCAGTGGGTAGCGTGGGGGTTCAGAGGGGGCCATGTTCCCGGGTGCCATACGAAAACGGGCAGCGGCAAACAACGCGATATTTTAATTCAAAAAGTATTTCAAACGCCAAATCACGCCCGCGCGACGAAACTGACGGAAACGAGTGAAAGCTTTAATACACGCACAGATGCTGGAAATTTATTAGTCACTATGCAATCGCATTCGTTTTTATGTTACTTAGGTTTCTGGCAACCAGTACTGTGTGAAGTCAATGATGCTCAAATTATTTGCAAACAAAGGGACTAAATATCCAAAAATGTGCTCAAAAAATACGTGCTTTACAGACCGTTTTAGAAGCAAAATGAGAGGAATTCGTGGATGACGCTTTAATATATGCTAAAAGCTTATGTGAAGAACTTGAAATTTCTTTTGAACCCCCAAGACGAATCAGCAGGAAGCATATATTTGGCGACGGAAGTAAAGATGTTCAGTTGTGGTACGAAACTGACTTAAGATGAACAATGTTTTCTTCAATAGACAGAGTAACTGTTAAAATTATCGAGAAAGATTCCAACAGTTGCAGAATCTAGCGTAAAAATATTCTTTTTTAAGGTCTGAAGTGATATTGAGCATGGACGAATTTAACTTATATCAAGCTCCTCAAGATATTAATAAAGAAGAATTCCAACTTGAGCGCGTACGTCTACAAGCTTGCGTAGCTGCAACAGACCCAGGATGTAAAAAAGAACTCATTAGGTCCGGCTCTCTGGGTTTATTAAAATACTAGCTGCATGGCCCGGCGTTACACGGGCTTTGTCTACTTTTATAAATTTTCCCTTTCCTTCACAAAATCAGCACTTCTAATACTCTTTTTCAAAATGACCCCCCCCGGCTCCTCCGCTTAGCCCGGCGTTGCTCGGAAAAAAAAAAATTAAAAAAAATAATGCTTAAATATTTCTCGCAAAAAGGGAAAAAAACGAAAAACACAATTTTTTTTAAAAACATAATTTTTAAGATATTTTATCAATTTTTATATAGATTACGGATAATATCGTTCTACACACGGGAAAAAAAGTTATTTTTCGGGCTCCATTTTTAAGTAAATGCCTTCAAACTTAAACAAACAATGGTAATTTTTACATTAAAATAATGCTTAAATATTTCTCGCAAAAAGGAGAAAAAAACGAAAAACACAATTTTTTAAAAAACATAATTTTAAGATTTTTTATCAGTCTTTGTACAGATTACGGATAATATCGTTCTACACACCGAAAAAAAGTTTCTATTTTCGGGCATCATTTTTAAGTTAATGCCTTCAAACTTAAGCAAACAACGGTAATTTTTAAACAAATATAATTTTTAAATATTTCTAGCAAAAAGGAAAAAACGAAAAACATAATTTTTCTTTTTAAAAAAACAGTAATTTTTAAGTAATTTTTTCAATCTTTGTACAGTTACGGATAATATCGTTCTACACACGGAAAAAGTTTTCGGATTATTTTTTATAAATAAAGAAGGTATTATATTTAAATTTTGAGTATTTTTTAAAAAATCGTAAAAAAAAGTTTTTGATATTCAATTCAATATTTATAGGCGCACCTTCTTTTCTATAGTGTAACCTTTCATCAAACTTAACGGACTGAAAGTTAATGCCTTCAAACTTAACACATCGATTGGGAACAAAGGTAATTTTTAAACAAAAAATGAAACAAAAATAATGCTAAAATGTTTCTCGCAAAGAGATCCAGATTCGAACCTGGAAACTACCGTTTGGTGAGTAGCGCGTTAAACAACTAAGCTACGCGTCTGTCGGAGAGAAGCAGTGAAAAAGCCTTTAAAATAAAATGATAAACATATGTTCAATTTCGCATTGCGTTATGTAAAAATTTTCCCGGGCTTCATTTTTAAGTTAATGCCTACATATATCGATTGCAAACAACAATAATTTTTAAACAAAAAACTTAAAAAAGTAATGCTTACATATTTCTCGCAAAAGGGAAAAAAAATGAAAAACACATTTTTAAAAAACCCGTAATTTTTAAGATATTTTATCAATCTTTGTACAGAATTACGTATAATATTATTCTACACACGGAAAAAACGTTTTGTGAGATTATTTTTATAAATAAAGATGTTATTAAGTATTTAAATAAAATTTTGAGTATTTTTTGAAAAATCGTAAAAAAAACAGTTTTGAGAATAAATTTTTTAAATGACTGATTCTAAAAGAAAAAAAAAATGAACTTTTTTAGTGTAAAATATTTTTTTCATTAACGCGAAAGAAAGGGCAAGCGGAACAATTTAGAATTCGTATTCAAAAAAACGTATCGTTTTCGACTCATTTTAAAAAAATCGTAAAAATACAAAATATAATTATTTTGTAAAATAAATTATAGCATATCGTGGCGAAGTAAATAATCTTTCCGAATCTGTAATTATTTTTGGTGTGACTCATGAAAAAATTAGATCGCGTTTTAAAAACGTCTGAAAAAAAATAAGTTCTGAATAATTAAATAGAGGGGCGACAAATTTCCAATCGGCCCCAGGTGATAAAAGCCAACGCTACGCCACTGCGATGACTTAAATAAGAAAATAACCTATCGATAAGATTAACATGTGAATACCAATACTTTTCTTAAAAATAATTACCAATAGTTTACCAATAGTTTCTTTAAAAAAATACCAAAATTAATGGAATCAAAGGCCTTAGAAAAATCAACATAAATAACATTAAGTCGATTACTATTTTCAAAAGCAGTTGTAATTTTATTCGTCAAACAAAAATAAATTAGTAGCTTGTCGAACGCTTTGGCATGGAACAATGCTAAGTGAATGAAATTACTTTATTAACTTGGTGGAAAAACTTTTTATATAGTACGATTAGAGAAGGGATTCTGAATTGTGTGTATGTGTGCTATTAAATACATTGATTTTTAGAATAATTTATATGGGAATTGATTCCTCAGTTTTCCACCAGAGAGCAGCACATTCACTCCTGGTATTACTAGCACTTGTATAAGACAAAGCAGAATATAGTTGGACCAGAAACTGTGTAGGGATGGCGATCTCATATCGATTAATTAAAGAATCGATTTCTCAGGCCAAAAAAAATCAATTTTTAAATCAGTATGTAGCACTGAATCGATTCAGTGAATCCATATTTCATCCTGGAAAATCGGCATTCGATTTTTCTGTTTTTGTAAAAAATCATAAAGTTATTTACAATTAGTTTGTGACGGGCTCACGCGTCTTTTCTTTAACATAACCTCTGGGTTCTTTGGTGGCCAAGATTAATGGCAACTCTTTTCCAACCAAAACCCAAGAAGCGAAATGTGAACAAGAAATGCAAATAAGATAGCTTTTAAAAAAACAGAAGCTTCAGTAAGCATGATGGCAATTGGGGAAAGTTATGTTTGAAGAGGTACTAGCGTGAATTGACAGCCAATCGTGAAGTTACCCGGAAAGTAAATCAGTAATACAAGGTGCATACTATTACACGCGCGCCCAGACGTCTCCATATAAAGATTGAAGTTAAGTTTGGATTAAGGTAGGACTGATTATTTGATATTAGGACTTGTAATATTATTAAAAGTGAGAGTAGGCGGATTGAATAATTATTTAGAGAAAGTGGTCTAAGTTACGCGATTCGGTTTAACTATCATTGTGTGTGTTTGTTCATTCTAGATTCTCGCTATTTAAATTTATCTAAATTGTTAGACATTTATGTTCTATTCTTAATAAAGTCATATTAAGAATTTAAAATGTCTATTCCTTTTACAAATCCTACACCTCTAGCTCACGCTGACAATCAAAGATACAGTCACCAAAGGGGGGCGGTATCACAAGTTGAATGCACTATTTTTAAAACCCATTATATTACAGTGTTGGCGGTTAAAGGGTTAATTTACTGGCAAGAACAAGAAAACTCTATTTATCATCACGTTCACTCAATAGCCATGATGTATATGAGTATCGCGGAATCATCTGTTCCTTGCAAGCGTCTTTTTTTCGTTTGCCGCCAACATTGCAAGTGATGAGCGGAACCGCTTGGATCCCAGTAGACTTGACGGACTGTTGTTTTTAAAAAGCTTAGATATTATGCATTGGGAACTATAAGCTATATTATCTATTTTCTAAACTTTTTAATGCAACAAAAAAATACATTTAGAAACTAAATGTCTTCTTTTATACCTGATACTTTGATATGGTATATGGTAATAAAAATAACTGTAATTGTCACGAAATCCCTCTCTGAACTAAAATATTCCCTAATTTTACTGATAAAGAGATCGTTTATTATGGTATCTTTCTTGTTTTTTATAAAAATGGATGTATATTTACATTGTAAATGCTGACTCGAAAAAAAATCGATTTTTTAGAAATCGATCATTTAGACCTCGATTTTTTTTTTGTAAATCAATTCATCAGATTACGATTCGAATCGATTTAAAAATCGATCTTTTTCTGAAAGAGAATCGCCATCCCTAAAACTGTGTCTTGCAGAAGCGACATCTAACGGAGATTTTCGAGGACATCCAAGCAATGCTCTCTCTGATCGTGAGTAGGGGAACAAATATGAGTGTCCCGTGAGGGGTGTTTGCGTATCGACAGACTCTAAATTGTATGAAAAATATACTCTTATGTAGATACCACAGTTATCAAAATAAATAAGAATGTTTGAATAAATCCCCCAACACACACCCCACATTCATATATCACTGTTTTTAATAACCTGCGTTTGCTTCCTGACGTCAGAGAACGAATTGGTTTTCAAAGAATGATTAAACAAAATAAGAAGTGGATATATCAACAGCCGCGCCACCTGTAGTGGTATCTAAATAAACCATTAATATCCACCACGCGATGATGACTAAGACACTCGTTTTAGGAACAGAATGTGCTCAGATCGAATCTTCCTACATTGATGACCCGGACGTTATTTGAACTCGCAACCTTCTGAACTGTCGTGGCACCATCTACCGCAAGATAAATAAAATAAAAAAATATGAAAAAAATAATAATAAAATAGTTGTTGCTGTTGTTGTTTCCAATCCCCTTGGAGCAGGAAAGCCTACACCAAGTCCATATGACCTTTCCGCGTAATAGTTTTACACACCAGGTCTTGCTGTTCATACAACTGTCGCAGGGAAATGTCCCAGCAGTCCAGAAGATGAGCAGGAGAAGCAGGGAGAGAGCAGGGACAGGTAAAGAAAGACTTTACCCCCTGTACAAAAGTTATATTACGCTGGTGACCGCTTCTAAAGCGCGCCAAGGCCGTCTGATGAGCCCTCTTAGGCCAGGACTCTTAGCTGCGTACCAGTGGTGAGCAGGAAGGTTTCGCCAAGTCAAATTCATTTTATTTCTTTGGAAGGAAGGAATTTCCGAATGGGTTAAAACAGTGGAACTGGGGTTAGAGAGATCATAATAAAATAGTAAGAAGAAAAATAAATAAATGAATAAAACATGCTCTCCGTAACAAACAAACAAAAAAATCGTTCGCCTATCCACCGACTCAACTGATGGGAGAGTAATGTAGCGATATCTAAATAAACCAGTCATAGCCAAAGTATTAATAATAAAAGGATATATGATTAACCTATCAGTTGAAAAGATTTCAAATCTATAATTTCCAAAACCACATTTCATGAGTCGCAAATTTAACCAAGTCACCAAAGCAGTTGTAAGCGAACACAATTTCTGTCCAGGCGTATAGCTACTGTCGTACCAACTGTATCAATTTAGGACTCTCAATCTAAGAAGAACCCAGCCTGTGAAATGAAAAATTCGAAAAATGTGATGATGAGTAGTCTTATACTATTCTTTTTTACGATTGTCACAGGCTTCAAACGGTTAAAATTTTTCCATGAACTGTATATCTTGTTCCCACGATTAGAAACCTTTAAAAGTAGGTCTCGTTTTACTTATAAAACAATGAGAAGACAAGAGGCGATACAGACTTGGAAATGATTGGCCTGGAATTCCGTTTTAAAGCAGCTGGTCAGTAAGATAATCTGAAGTACAATACAGATAACATTTTTTAGAATGCGGAAAATCCATTCAAATGTTATTTGTTTGTAAATAGCATTATCCCTTTGTTGATTGATTTATTGTAGATAAATGTCGCACTTAGAATCTACACAAGGCTTGGTCTTTAGTCGGAAGCAATCTAATGAAAAAGAATAATAGATTTTGTTTATTTCTTTCCTTTTTATTCGTATAATAGCCAAAAACTGAATGGGCATTCATGATCAGCAAGAGTTCGAAAGCTGTTTCCCTTCTGAGAAAAGATATGATTATAAGAGCCCAGATAAGTTCCTCTTGTCATCTCCCAGTATAGTTAGGCTCAGTTTTGGTGCCCATTCAATTGGGTTTCCCAAATACGACACTTTCCGTCATTTTAACAGCTTGGCGATAAGAAGTTTAAATAGAAAATCATACCCTAGCAGTGGAGACGCAAGGGAGGTGTCCTAAAGTGCCCCAAAACCCGGTCTTGATCAAATACTACTGGTCCGCACAAAAAATTAAATTATTTACTTTTTTCACTGGTATAATTTATTAGGTTTGGCTACTTTTATGAAAATCATTAATATTTTTGTTAATATTATTTATTTTTGTGTGTTCTAAAACGACCAAATAAAAAATAAATTAAAATGGCTTTAAAGTCCCAAAACAGTAATAAAAAATCCTCGTCGCTACTGCCCGTAACCTTTACCAAAATGAGAGCAAAGAAAAAAGGTAAAAATTGTAAAATTTCATCTTGTCTGACCACAAGCAGTTTGATCATTTATTCTAAGTGATTAATTTTTATTATATAGTCGTAAATTAAATACAGTTTTATTATCATAATTAATTTTATTTAAATTTAAAGCAATTATTTACAATAATTAATTTACTGTTATTTGTTCCCGATAAAATCGATTTAAAAAGGGAGTATTTGATGCCAAGTCAATATGTGGATATCAACAGACACCTTAAAAATTCCTGTTGCCTTTACATGAATCCTTAGTAATGCTTTCAGAAAAATTGAGAGAAATAAAGAAAATATTGTAAAGAAATTGTTAAAAATTTCATCTTTGTTTTCACAATCAATAAGTTTGACTCATTTGGATTGTAAAGGTAAGAATTTTTTTCATTATTTCCTTATACTGTACAATACAGTTCATAACAGATCCAATTTTATATTTACACAGTTGATACGTTACATGAAACACGGGGTAAAACCATTCAAAATTGATAATATATTTGTATTGTAAAAAGGGGGAATTATGTTCCACGTTCTTTAAGTCATGCAATATGAAATTAAGAAAGTGTTTTGAAAATTGCATACATTTATCATGAATCTTTTTATTTTTCATTGTTTCAGTAAAATAATTAAAATAAAATGAGAAATGCATAAATATTGCCTCAACCAGGACAATAAATATAAATAATATTTGAACTAATATTAAATTATTCTTCTTTACTTGTGTACAAGTCATTTGTTAATGCTGAGATGAGAAGAAATCGTTATTTTTACTCTAAAGACCTATCATGCATTGCTGATGTCCATTGAAGGCTGTCACCCAATAATGTTTTGAAAAAATGAAATGCCTTCAGAATATATTGCGGTTTTAACTTTTTTTAACTTGAGAAATTTTTTAAAATTTATATTATTTTAATTTTGCCTCCAGAGTTTCCTGGACGTTACAACAACATATCTGTTATTTTGTTAAACCTTCCGGTCACAGCTGCAATAGAAAAAAAAATTATCTTAGAATTTCCGTTAACCCGTTACCGCCCAGTGATCTATTTATAGATCACCTTCCACTCAGAACTCCCAATGAAAACGATATTTTTAATCATTTGTATTGTCATTTTGGTTCTACACATGTGGCTACACCCAAACGAGATTTGAAGCATTCTTTTCCCAGAGCAGTCTCAGCAGCTAGCGTCTGATGTTCGCCATTTTGAAGCTTCAAAGTGCAGCTTTCGATTTTGTATCCAACAGAAAAAAAATTAAAAGTAAGTTGAACTGTTTTATATGTTTTATATTTTCAATACCTCTTTAATTATTCTGGCTTATTTATATTAGAAAAATAACTGTTTTTATTATTAAAATGTAAGTTTAAACATGCTGAGATTTATAAATAGATCACTGGGCGTTAGTGGTAACTAATATCATTTTTTCCCCGTTTCATTTCTTCCAGAATGTCTCGGCGTAAAGTTTTTCACACCACCGAAGAAGCGTTAGAATATATGTTTCCTCAGGAAATAGAGTCTGATATAGTTGCTTTACCGCCTAATGTGGATGAGTTAACTGACGAAGAATATTTTAATAATGATGAAATGACTACTCCATCGGTAAAAGATCTGTCAGGTAATGTAGAAATTTGTGTACCCATGGAAGAAATAGAAGTAAAAAAAACGATATGAATCGATAGACATAAACGATGACGGCCCTAATAGTACGGAACAAATGCCATCTAGCGCCAGTAATGCCGTGGTTCTTATAACTACTGTTTCGACGAAAAGAACGAAATAACTATAGTTAAATGGAAAGGTAACAACGTCTTAAGATTTTCTAAGATCCTGTGCCCTTATGCAAAAGTGGGCCCCACTTGTGAGAGTATTAGCATATATACGTTGTCAAATACTAGTATAGAAATGATAACCCGTAACAAAAAATATGGGTGGCTCACAATCTCACAAACCTAGGAACAAACTGATTCGACCAACTGTCACTTTTCGACTAAATTAGTGATGATGGTAAGTATAGGCTTAGACCAGGAAGACGGACTTAACACGATAATACATGTTTGCCACTGTTTCCAGTTGGCATAAAGCTCGAAATTCCCAGTTTTTCGGAGAATGTGTCCGGGATTAGCATTTGGATTCATGATTTTATTTAAACCCTGTCGAGAATGAGACGAAGCCGAGGCCTGGGCCCCAACTCAGTTGACCCATAGCTTCAAACATCCCTTGTGATTACTTGAAAATCGACAATGCCTTTTTTTTTTCTCTTGACTTACTCTACATAGGAAAGTTGAATTTACTTAAGGGTTGGCATTTAATTCATTTTACTATTTATATCTTCCCTATTTATAGCATTAAAATAAAAATTGTATCTCAAAAGAAACATATATCAGTGTTTTTGTACCCAATTTGTAATACAAATTATTTTGAAGTTTCACTTCAAATCGCCCTCGTTGACACCGGCGCGGGGCGTAGCTGCCGCCATATCACGATAATGGGGCCCCAAGCTACATGGGTCCCAACGTAACTACAGTATTACCAATAGCACTTTCTTTTAAAAAGGGCTCCAAAAGGGGTTTTGAACGGGGCCCACTCAGATTTGGGGGACGCCAGTGCACTGGCGTAACTAGTCTGGAATGGATCCTGTATCAAAAACTCTTAGGACGCCCTAGTTTGGTACCCTTAATATTTCATGTTTTTATACTTACATATTTTGCGGTCCTGTATCATTAAAACGGTGGTTGCCACACCTGCTCATTAATTAAACGTCCGTAGACAGTGTTGCATAATGTTCATACTCATATAAATATGACCGTTCTCCCGAATATCTGAGAGATCACACTGCAGTTTCAGTGTTAATAACTCCCCGACCACCTCTGTATGTTAATTTAGTCTTTTTAAAAATAGACCTAGGTAACGTACCACTGAAGCCAATTATTTCATAATCAAAAGATAAAGGGAATCTGGGAAATTTTTTACTTGTTTCTTAAACAGTTTCCTTAGATTTGTCGTCATTTATAGCCCTTCGTCAATCCGTAATCTTTGATTTCAAGCATGCCTAAGTAATTTTGAAGGAACTGGGAATTTTAAACTTGCTACAAGAGAAAAGAAATAGCTGGGTGACTTACCATTGGATGAACGGATGCTATGTGGGCGGGGTAAAGTTGGCGCCTCGCTAAGTGGCAGCGTGCGGTCCGTAATCTACATTTCAAACATGCCTAAGTAATCTTGAAAGAACTAGTGGAATTTTAAACTTGCTACAAGAGAAATAGCTGGAAGACTTCGATTGGATGAGCGGATGCTATGTGGATAGGGTAAAGCTGGCGCGTGCTAAGTGGCAGCGTGCGTTTTACATTTTGAAGTTATATTCGTTGTTCGAAGCTACAAAATAAAGCATATCATAAAACCTAAGCATACCTAATTTTATAAACTTGGGACCCAAATTTGAAATAACAAATTCTAATGCAATACTGTGGAAAAATACTAATGTAATTTATTAGAGACATAAAAAGGTTTGCCTAAAATGTTCATGTAATAAATGTTATTTAAGAGCATATATTAAGGAAATTGAATTTATAATTTTCATTATTTTTTAAAAATGGAGTTCTTAAACATTCTAAAAGTTGTAGATATCCGACATTAATTAGAGTTCACAACCATTGTTCTAAAATGAATTAGAGTTTTTGTGCTTATAATGCTTGTTGCGAAGCCTTTCTTATTTGAACAATCTAAAAGCTGTGACTTTTTACCCTATAGCAGATGAGGACACAATACAAATATTTGTTTCATTGAAATATAAAAAAACATTACGCGGGAAAAAAATTATCAGGGCTGCAAAAATTATTGGAACGTTTTTGTGAGATTAAAATTAATTTTGAAGAATTTTGATTGTTAGTACAGAAATTTTTAATTTCTCTAATATATTAAAGAGAGAAAAAGAATTCGAAGAATTATAATGTTTTTTATACGAAAGTAAGCAGATTAGAGCAAATATTCTTGATGGGTGGTACTGTAGTTGCCATGTGTTCTGTTAGGCAATGATAAGTTTACTACGCGATTACGTGCTTTCATTGGCGAATAGCTAAGTAATCTTTTTCTCTTTCTTTCTCCCATTGGCGCAAAAAATATAATCCCTCCCCTAAGTGACAGCAAACAGGTGGATAATTTTAAATCTCCGGGCTTTTCAATACACACTTTCCGTGTAGAAGGTGTAAGCAGGTGGCTCCATTGTCAGATCAGAGACTTGATTTAGCGTGTGCATTTTCTTTCAGGAAGCCTAGCATAAAATATTACATTTTTTAAGCTTAGTTGTATAGTACTGTCTTTGTAGGTGTAGATATTTGCTATGTGTTGGTTCATGGGGTAAGCAGTTAAAATAGGAATACTAAGAATTCTTACTTATACTTATTAGTAGGAACTCATATATATTCCGAATGTATATTCTCTAGTGTTTGTGTCTCTGTTTTATGTTCAATACCCTCATCAGTTATAGATCATATTCCTTATATTGCATATTGTATTTGATTAAAGTTTATTCGATCTCCAGTTAAATTATTTCTTTTATTTATTTCAAGTGGGGCAATTACTATGTACGCTATTGTATTTTGTAAATAATTATACCAATGTAATATTTTGCCTTGTTAAAATTCTGCCAGGTAAGCTGGTACTTTCTATCACGAAGTCTCGTTTGCAGTGGTAATCCTTCTGAGGCGACTGGCAGTTCTAGGTCTACAATGAGTGAGCTTGAACTCTGCTAAGGAACAAAGACTTATTAAAGTGCCCCATTTTAAATGAGTTGAAATTTGTTGAAAAAAACCCTCTACATATATGTGGTGCCGGGTATGCCTTTATTCCCGCCTTTGCAGCAGCTCCTCTTGCGGAGGAGACGTGAGACAGGCAGTTGTTGCCCTGACATCTCGAGAAGTTCACTCCGACGCGAGGGATGTGTAAAGACTATACATTGTGTGGTGAAACTTTACACCTATGACGTTGCAACTATAAAGATGGAATCACGGTGTTACGGACTGACGGAACTACGGTACGGAACAATCATGCTGGTTTATTCATCATAGTCTCATCTTGCTAATCTTCAATGTATTCAACTGTAAATTCGTTCCTCTTTTTCTGTATCATCAACCAACATATCCATCACTAAACGCTTTCATTTTGTTAACTCGACGTTGTATTATTTGGCCATCATCACCATATATGTATATTCATTTGAAAAACATGGTATTTCAGCCGCGTGATGTGAAAACGTTGTTGTTGTTGGTGGTGACGTGTTCTTTTTCTGGCATTGAACAACTGAAATAAAGTGAGTATGCTTTAGTTTCTAACATCCAATTATAAAATGACCTGGTAAATTTGTCCCAAGTTATTATATATATATATGTGTGTGTGTGTGAGAGAGAGAGAGAGAGAGAGGTTACTTAATAAAAGAAATAATTTAATATATATAAAAGTTAATTTAGATTATATATCATCGACAACCTATGTGAAACATTTTTTCTTCGTCTTCTTACCTTGTACGTACTGACTCTTCTACTTTCTTTTCCTTTTCCCCACCTCAATATATCTGTTGCCACATGCGATGCCTCAAATCCATACTATGAACACTATCAAATTCAACTCTTCCGGTATCTCACCTTCTCTACTCCGTTTGTCCGTTCTCAAAGAAAAGTTCTTCGGGGATGTTTAGGCGGCGGTAATCTATAATCGCTTAACAGGGACTGTATATCTCTCTCTCTTATCAGATCACCTTAACAGATCTATATACCTTATTTTTCTGCAGAAGTACCCACGAAATGTGTCCACAAGTTACAATGAGTTGTGCCTACAAATCTGTGAAGAATTATGTGATTCGATCACAACGGACTGTTAGTTTATTGTAGCAGGAATGTACGAGAATTACTCGAACATTACCTTTAGCAACGAAAAGATTAACCTTTGCTTTGCCTCAGAAATCTTATCTTTCTTACCTGGGATAGCTGAGATTACGCTGTGTGTGAGATCACTAGAGGACATTGTAGCCCAAATTAACGTCGCAACTGCTCACATTCTTAAAATATTGCGTATCTTTAAAAGTGTAAGATCCGTCACAGATATCATGTCTGCAACGCAGTTGCTGATTTCATTACTGAGAGTTTTGCAATTAATTGCTCACAGAGGTTTGCAATAAAAGTTGTTGGACAGTCGCTGGCAGTCGCTTATTTTAAAATTTTTTAAGCATTTCCATTCATGAAGATTTTTGCACCCTGAAGCAACTTGGAGGTAGCCTTCCGATCCACATTATATTTGGACTTTTGTTTATTTTGGGGACCTTTATATATAATTCCTCTTTTAGTTTGGACCATTATTTCCACATTCTACACTCTGTATATATATATTTCCTATTTATCATAACATTATTTTTTAATTCATCAGCAATACGATATTACTAGAGTGAATATTTCTGATTTGGCGTATAAGATACAAAAATCATATATGTATATAATGTTATGATAAATATACACAGTGGGTCAATTCAAGACGGTCACGTGATATATGCAATCCAGTGTTTTCCATTAAAGTTAAAATTGACGTCTGTTTCAAACTTATTGTTGTATTTGGGATTTTATATAAAACTTTTAATTTGAAATATACATAATGATAAACTGCATTGAGATGCCCCTAAAATTATTTTATACGAAAAAAAACTTTATTTTATCTCTCCATTTTTATTTATTATTATTATTATTATTATTTTGCGTGTGGATATTGTTTATAATCATAAGTTTCTGTAAAAGGCAAAAATTGGCAACAGTAAGTTGAATGAACTGATCGGCTGGAAGCAAGTTATTGTATCGGATGTGTCATGATGAGGTCACATCAGTCGAGCCCGTTGAAATTGCGCATAATGTGTTTGAAAATTGTTTCGTATTGCAATAAAATGTACAGACAAAAATCATAAGTAGATATACAGTAGAACGTCGTTTATCCGAACGTTTATTATCCGAAGCGTCAAATATCCGGACCAGTTTTTTTTCAACTACATGTACTGTATATGAATACGTTTTCGAACAGTGCAATGCTCAACGGTTGTTTCGCAGACCTCAATATGAAGTACGCCTGCTATACATGTTAGCCGAAGCGTAGGACTCGCTCGAAAGACAGAGCCTGAAAAATGCATGGAATAAGCTGTGGCCAGATTTAGAAGGCAAAAAAGACTTCAATGACGACCACAGGGAGGAGATTATCGACTTTGTCCAATCGATCCTAGAATTTCAAGAATGCGACGAAGATGTAGAAATATGGACGGCATGCGATGCAGAAGACTGTGGATTTCAAATGCTAAATGATGACGAAATTGTGACTTCGTGCAAAAAGAATCCGACCTTGTCGACGATGAAACGGATGAAGACGAGGACAACAACAACAACGAAATTAGTAAGGGTCTATCAAATGCTGATGTGTTTTCTGTGTTACAGACACTATAGAGTGGTACGAACAACAATCAGAGGGCTGTCCTTTTCAAGTGCTGCTGCTCAAAAGAATCAGACATCTTGCAGTGAAAAAACGAAGGTGTACAATAGTACAGCGAAAAATAAGTGATTGTTTTCCACAATAAAGGTAAAATTGCGACATTTTGCACCTATATTGCTTTTTCTTCAAGCCCTTTTCCCGCATGTGATGATTTTCAATATTGTATAGTGTCTCGTTCCATATACTGCATTGATCGCATTCGGTTATCCGAACGGTGTCCGATCCCAGTTGATTCGGATAAACGACGTTCTACTGTATATGTAAATGGTTTTATGCTCTGTAAAAGGAGAGAGGACACCTTGTGCATTTATAAATTCGAAAAAGAGATGAATTTTTTTCCCCCGTGCCTTTAAAATTGTTTTACAAGATAATACTATAAGTTCTGCAGAGTTCAA
>BMAV01026735.1:0-54168 GCA_019973955.1 Trichonephila inaurata madagascariensis | reverse complement strand
TTATTTTAACTCTTGGTTATTTATCAATTTTTTTTTGTTTTTCTGTATCGACTTTTTTCCCATGCTTCTGCGGTTTTTTTTTTTACTTCCCAATTTGTTTATATGCCATGCTTTATTTTATTTTAAATCAAATGCTCAAAATATGCTCAAGGGGTTTAAATAAAATGATTAGATAGTTTTCGAATTTGGGGACGTTTAAAGGGGACACCGGGGGGAAATTGACGTGCGTTATCTTATTTAAAAAAAAGTGTCCCCTTTTTCCCGGGCGGAAAATTTTTAAAAATTCTTCTTTAAAAATTTTTTCCTTTTCCCAAAAACCATAAAAAATTAATTTTTAAAATTTTCTTTAAAATATTTAAAAGGGCTTTTTCCCCCTATCAAAGGGTTCTAAAACCTGTTTCGGGGGTCGATTTACCCCCCCACGCAAAAACATCTCCCACCCAGCTTCAGGATAAAATGGGGGGTTCTTTTTCCCCTTTTCCCGGGGGTTAAAATTTCCCTCGTTTTTTTCTTTTTATATTATATACCCATCGGAACCAAAATGTTGTTTTCTGTCATCTCAATCAATTTTCTGTCAATTTTGTATTTTCGAAACTTAACCCCAAAGTCTAGATGGATCAATAAACCCCCTAAAGGGGGGAAGGTGTTCTTGCGTGGGGGGTTAAATCGGCCTCAAAAAAAATGAGGATACCGTATTTGCAAACTCTATTAAAAAAACAAAATTTTTTATCTAAAATTTGCTGGGGAGACGCTTCATTTTAACAGAAAAATGACGCCCGCCCCTCCTTTGGGACTCAACTTTTTCCCCAAAATTCTACTTTTTTTTGAACTAAATTTTTAAAATTTTTAAATAAAGAACGACATATAAACTCAAATGAAAAAAAAATCATAAAAAGGTGAAAATGATGCAAAACCAAAAACATAAAACCGAAAACGTGGGGTTACCCCAAAAAAATCCCCCTCAGTGCTTTTAAAACTGAAATTCAGTATTACTATGTTGAATGGAAGATGTACAGGCATTTTATTAATATTTTAGTAACGATTATTAATTACCCAAAAATAGCTATACTATTTTTAAAGTTATGTCATTCCGTGGGTAAGTTTATCATTAAAAAATACAAGCTTCAACTATATTGGGCGGCAGTAATCAGCATTGATACCTCACTAACCCACTGGCTGTACAAACGCGATATACGAAAAACTGTTCCAGGTTAAATAATAACAGCGACATTGAAAAGTATTATCTCAGAGAAAAATGCCGAACGTCTCCCCTCCTGTTGGCTAATATCAAGAAAGTGACCTGAATAATAGTAGTGGACTCTTATAGTTCGCTGTATGCACGGCCCCAATCTTTTTTTACATGGTGAATGCGTTCTTTTGGAAGGCAGCGCAAAGGGAAATCATGTAAAAAAAATACATGCAGTAACAGCAGGTAACTTTGGAGATACACTCCACTTCAAAAGTTATGCTACGGAGGAGAATCTTAATTTCGGAAGCCGTCAGAATTGAAGAGGATGCAATTCGCTACAGAGGTAGATGGAAGTATGCAAAATATATTAGGTAACATCAATCGTGCTTTTCATGTCAGAAATATGTAAAAAGGGCAGTCTTATAAGAAACCAGCTTTATGAAGGGGTTACAGGGGTTGATTGTAAGTGCTGATAGAAGGTGTTTAAAACTTTTATACAATTTGTTTCAAGACATACGTGTTTCTATGACTTCTAGAAAACGAATGGAAGATTCTGAGCGCTGTGGCGTGCTGTGGGGCAGTGAAACCGGACAGTCGATCACAGATGTTGCTCTCTTTTCTTCGGCGTTCATCATTCTACTATAATTTCACGTTTATGGAAACAGTTCCAAACCACACGAACCTTGGTTGTCGAAGGCGGTCGCCCAAGGGGTTACAACCCCCACTGAAGACCGATATATTGCTATTGTAGCCAGCGGAATTGCAGAGCGGCCTCCACACGTGTAACATCTATGGTTACAGCGTCCATTGAGCAGGCTATATTATCTGCGGCTACTGTACGCCGAAGATTACGCATATGAATGGACTTTATGCCCGGGTACCTCTCGAGTTTGTGTTCTCTATCAGTCCAATCAAGAGGAGAGGCACGATTAAAGTGGTGCCGGGAACATGTAGTGGACTGTGTGTCTGACTAAGGGCAATGTCATGCTTACTGATGAGTCAAGATTTGCTCTGGAGCCAGATGACGTAGTGTATAAGGATATATGGCACAAACAAGGAACACACCAATCAGCCCAAAACATCACCAAACATGCGCACATTCCAGGCGGAAGCGCATTATGGTGGGCGGAGGTTCCTTAGGATACCCGCACCGACCTGCACATCTTTAAACGGGGTTCTGTGACGGCTGTCGGTGCCGGGGATGAAGTCTAAGTCCATCGTGAAATTGTACGCGCTGCAGCAGTGGCCCTAACTTTAGTTTTAATGGATGACAATGCGTCCTCATAGAGCTGACATTGTCGATGACTACCTGGCGAGTGAAGGGATTGCACGTATGGCGTGGCCAGCATTCTTAACCTTAATCATTGAAAATCTTTGGGATGCTCTCGGCGGTACTGTATCTTCGTTTTACACTCAGCCACTCTTGTGAGCTTGAAACTGCTCTACAGAAGAATGGCGATTGCTTAATTCTGCAATGGGAGACCACCTAATTTGAAAAGCCATGGTGTAACGAACTCTAGACCTCTTCTAAAACTCTGGAATTGCCCAACTTGGACTGATCCGAAAGCACTGCTGCGCATGCACAAGCCAGAGGCAGTCGGTGTTTACCTCTCGGCAGAGCGGTTGATTCTGTGGGCTCAGCCAGTGAGCGCAGTGTGAAGTGATGGGGTGTGACCAGCCCGACGAGAGAGAGAGGCAAAGATTTTGTGTGCTCCGTGAGCGTGTAGAGCTTTGAAGGTGGTAGTGATTTCTCTCGCAGAGATTATATTTTTAGCTCCATCAGCGAGCGTAAGGAATTATTTCTCTACAAATGTCAACGCTCGGAATATTAATGATTTTTTCTTAAAACGTGTATATAATTAAATTATTTAATGTCTGTGAATTGTCCTGTGTGCGTGAAAATAAAACTTCAAAATACCAAACAAGTGTCATCACTTATATGCTTAGGACGTTACAATGGCCAGAAGGTGTAAACTTTGCATATAGATGAGGGGGGATCACATACCCTATTAATGTCCTTTTTTTCATTTTATGCTGCTTATTTTCACTTAATACATAATTCTGTTTCAGTCTCCAGAATGACATTATCTGATAACTTACAAAAATTTAATATGTTTTCATTTCTGTATATAATTATTGATTTTGTTTTATGTATAAATATATATGCTACTTTACTGCCAAATTTTGTGTCAATCAAAGCAGTATTTGTTGATTTTTTTTTTTGCATTTTACATCTTTGTGCTTAACTTTTGGAAGTGAGTGTATATTTCCCACTTTTAAAAAATCATGTAAGATGAAACATTTCTAAATATAATCCAAAAGAACCCTGAAAAAAAAGTAATAATATGCAGGTATAAAAGATATGCATAGTATAAATATGTCCATGTTATACATATTTATAAAACAAAAATAATTCAATTTTGTTACGATAAAAAATCAAAATTAGCGTAATGTAAATTTAGTCTATAAGTACAGACAATATCTAAAGATTCAAATAGAAATTAGGAATAAAACTATTAACAAACAACTATTCATCGCTATTTGATAACGAGTTTGGACGTTTATTTTTGAACTAGACCAAAAATGCTATTATTAGTAGATATGACCAGCATTACTGTCGGTTTTGGTTCAAATGAAAAATTTTGTTCGTTATTAACAGCCTTTTTTTTGTATTTTTGTTGTTGTTACAAAGTCTTATTAGCGGCTGTCTTTTTGGTGCCTCAAGTCGTTTAAATAATTCTTGATGTTATTATTATTTTTTATATACACGAGATTACGTAGAAATTTAAATGCTCTAAAACATCGTTACTCAACCTGCGGCTGGCGGGCCTCATGTGGCCCACCGAGCCTTTTTGAGTCGCCCGGTCATGGCCCATCGCTCTGAGAAATTTACTTATTTAAGAACATTGTATTAAAAATTTGGTGGGAAATTCTTTGTCAAGAAATCTAATACATCAGTTCTGCTTTTCGCTGTCGGTGTCGTACGGATACGAATTGATATTGCTTTTCTGTTTGGAGCATTACGGTTAGTGATAACAGACAGCAGTGGAGTAGCGACCATTTTATAGTGGAACTAATTTTTAACTATTTTTCATATCTTGCAATTGAAAAATATTTGAAGAAAATAAATCGTTTCAAGACGATTGAGAGGTTGACTGTTTTGTAGTGAAAAACAAATATGGATCAATAATTGTTTGATTTGTCACGAAAGTGCTGTATTTAAAAATTACCAATAAACAGGAATCGTTTAATGGCACTCTTATTCGAAGATCTTTTTCAAGAGGTGATAAATAGGCTTTTTCATGAATAATCTTTGCAACAGCAACGAAGTGTTTTGTCAGTGGTAATAAAGACATCCTATGAAGTTGGTCATATTATTGGTAAACATATGAAACCGTTTGCTGATGCAGAAATTGTGAAGGAGTGTCTCTGAAATGCTTCTAATTTAGTGTTAGTGACAAAAATAAAAAGATATAAAAAATAATAATTCAAAAGAGCAAAGCAGGAGTTATAATACTTTCCACATTTTAAATTTCTAATGTTATCTTGATGTTAAAGCATTTCTCCTCTCCCCCATTTACCCTCATGTTGCGGCCCGCGTGAAATAGCTGACATATGTATGCAGCACAGCAGAAAAAAAGGTTGAATATCCCTGCTCTAAAACCACTCTATGTCAGGAATCATGAGTAAGAAAATGCTGCTCCGCACTTGTAGCAAATTTCAAGCACTCGCGGAATAAATCAGCTGTTAATGGCTGAATTTCATTTTTGGCTTCGTCACTATCGACTTCTTTATAATCATAAACTGTCATAAACTTGTTCAAATCGTCTTCATCCAAAAAGTACGAGTCCACAACTTTTTTTTTTTTGGTATTTGGGCTAAAGCAAAATATTTGATTTAAAAAAATCGTTCAATTCATAGTAGTGTTACTTCAAAATAGTGTAAAAAGAGAGTTCGGCGTATATGCCAGGAAGTTAGCACACCAACATATACCGTAAAATCCAGCGTATAGCGCGCACTTTTAATACCAAAAATAAGATCGAAATTTACGGGTACGCGTTATACGGCGGGTATGAAAAAGATGGCTTTAAAAATAAAAGAAGAGAGGAGCATAAGAAAATTAGACTTTAACATACATCGAAATACTGTTTTTTTAAAAGAAACGAAACATCCTATGAACTTAAAGAATTTTAGTTCTAGAAATATGCTATTTTATTTTCAAAAGTTGAGATAATAAAACAAATAGTTGACTTCAAAACGCAAGAGTATTGAATAATTACATTTACAGGTTTCTTCGTAAACAAGTAATACGAAGTAAAAAAAAATTAAATTAATTTCTATTCAGGTCAACAAAGAAAATTTTTTTATTTTAGTTACTTTTTATAAAATAGTTGTTGCAATTATATAAATTTGTATATACATATGACAGAATCACACTATTAAAGTGACAAAATAGAAAGCGATATTTTCCTTGCAATTTTCCATTTTCCTTTCTAGATAGGGTGTTGGATCATTTTTTTTGTTTGTTACTGTTTATTAATTAATTAAATTTAATTATTCGCATAAAATGGTACAGTAAAAATGAAATCAGATTCTCAGAAATTAGGTCATACCAGGTGGGATTCAAACCGACGACCTTTCGATTAGTAGTCCATTGCGCTATTTCCTTTCTAAATATGCTATTGGACTATTATTTTTGTTTGTTACTATTTATTCATTTTTTAATTTATTAATGAATTAATATTTGTAAAAACTCTATTAGCATCAAATGTCATCCACTACAAGTTTAAAAAACTGTATTTGAATTTGAATGGATGTATAGAAAGTATTTTATTAAAGATTGAAAATTTAAACAAGATATATATATATATATATATATATATATATATATATATATATATATATATATATATATATATATAGGGAGAGAGTGAACTAATAGTTGTGTGGAATTGAGGAAAGGGGATACGCGTTATACGGTGAATGCACCTAAAAGTTCAAAAATACATTTTGAAAATATAGGTGTGTGTTATACACCAAATTTTACGGTACATGCGGCAACTACCATAAAAACCAGTGTATAACGCGCACTTATATGTTTATGCTGAATTTTTATTTTAATGTTTATGTATATTCGCCGTTCTTTCTTACGAAAAAATCTCTGAAATGTAAGTATGCAAGGCTCTTATGTTTCTAAGTCAATTATTCGAGGTATTATTGCATGCTTTTGAGAAAATAACATACTTTTAGAACTACAACTCTGTAAGTTCGTAAGGCATTAAATTTTGTTTTAATAAACAGTACATCAATATACACAGAAATCCAATTATTTTTATATTCCTCTTTCTATTTTTATTTTCAAAGTTATCAATTTTATACCCGGCTGATAATAGGCACCCTAAATTTCGATCTCATTTTTTGTGTTTAAAGTGCGCGTTATATGCCAGACTTTACAGTAAGTGGGGAGTCATGCATATTGTTAAATTTTAAAAACAAAAATTCAAAAGTGTTAATCACGTACACCCATAATCTTGTACAACATACTCTAGCGAAAAATAAAAAATAAAAAATTAAAGGAAAAAAATTAAGTTTTGTGTAGTAAAATATATATTGCAGTGTACATATCATTCCAGCAATTTAAGATTTTATTAATTTTAACTATATAGTGACAGTTTGATATTTTTTATTGCTTAAAGTATTTGATCAGTCGCTTCATATAGAACAAAACAAGTAATAATATTGGTAGATAAAGAAGAAATACTTTTAAAACTACGTTATTTATGAAAGCAGTGACCTAATTTAGTTTTTTTTTCTTTTTTAATACGAAAGTTTATAACAACTTTTAGTAGTATATAAGGGCTGTAGAAAATACGTTGAGTACAGTTCTACAGATTCACTGCAGAACAGTTTTTCACCATGCTTTCTCAAGTACTCTCTGCTCTTTCATTTGCCACCCTCTTGGGTAAGTTTTCAAGGAAATACTTTATTTTACTGCATCTTCGTTTGCTTTCGAGGATATTTTATTTCAGAATCCGTCTTTTATACTCAGTAAATTGAATGAATATTGTAGGAAACACGAATTTTGTGCAGACCTTATTTTTACACCGTTACAAAAGAATCAGGATTAGTTTTATATAAAACAAGTTAATATTATTTAATTCTTTTTATTCAAAAAATACCGCTCTAATTTTAAGTGGAAGATCCATTTGGCAAATTCTAATTAACTCTACGAGGGGTTTTACCTTAAATGGAAAACTTTAAATTTTCAGACATTTAAATCATTGTAATTCTAAATAATATTGCAATTAAATACCAGCATTTACTTTAAATTTATTTTATTCTTTGCCTCTTGCGAAATAACATTCCCGAAGTGATACATATATTTTATTATATCTAGAAGTACTTAAATGAATGAACTGTAAAACATCTAAACATACTGGCCAAATAACTTGTGCGTCACCTTTCACTTATTTTTTATTTTTATTTTCTACGTTAAGTTATACAACTATATAGGGGAAATATTCAGTAATATCTTAAAAAAGCACTTGTCAAAGTATAACCAATTCTATTGTTTAATGTTAAGGTTAATTCAATGTTATATAAAACTAATTGTTTTTGTTTTATCATGGCATCAACAAAAGCTATTAGTGAGTTTAAGGTATCCGACTACGTTCAGAACCGAGATTTTAAAAAGTGCATAAATGGATAATTTTCATGATATTTAGTGTCACTTAGATTATAATACATGCAAAAAATTGTTTTAAGGACATTTTGACAAAAAACATTATTTAAATACAATATTTCGGCAAAAAATGAACATAGAAGCACCCATTTTCAAAATATTCTCCTTTTGTGAAAAATGCTTCTATTATAATACTATTTTGCCTGTATATAGCTCAGACCTCTGTACAGAGACTCAACTATGAGATTTGAAAAATTCACACTATTTTCAGAGTTACAATCATTCGAAATAAGTATCGGCGTTATTTTCTTAAAATTTTTCCCATCTGTTGTCGTAAAATATGGAAAAACCCACTTCTAAGTTATATATTTCAAAAATTCTAGTTGAACCACTGTACAGAGGTCTGAGCTATAGACAGGCAAAGTATTATTATATAATAGAAGCAATTTTCACAAAAGTTGAACATTTTGAAAATGGGTCATTCTATATGTTCATTTTTGTCAAAATATTGTACTTAAATAACTTTTTATTGTAATACTATTCTTAAAACAATTTTATATACATTTCCTAATCTAAGTGACACTAAATATCATAAATATTATCCATTTATACGCTTTTGCAAAATCACGGTTCAGAACGTAGTCGGATACCTTAAAAGAGAGCAGATTATTTATAAGAGACAAAATGGCGTGGAAGTATCTGAAATTTGAAAAAAAACAGGATATCAAACAGAAACATATACCAAAGGATATATAAAGCATATTTAACTAAAAGTAGCACAAAAGTTTTATCATCTATAACCCATAGACCCCAAAAAATGACAAAATTTGGTAAGAAGTAATTGAAGCAGATTGTGAAGAAAAATAGGGAAAGCAGACAGTTGGTAACTCTACAACCGAAACCACGCCCACCATCACCAGCCATGTCATCAACACCAGGGAAACTTCATTAGCAGACAGAGGACGGAGGAATAAGAGGTCTCCCAGTTTCTCGAACAGCATCAGCATCAACAAATTAAGGAGTTCAATTTAGATTCAAAAACAAAGCTCTCTCACAGAACAATACAAAGAGAACTTAAATTTCTTGGCCTTGAAGGTCGACGGCCAACACGAAAACCCTATTTGTCATCTTTAAATCGGTAATATCGTTATGATTGGGAAAAAGGATAGAAAATCTGGGACGTTGAAATGTGGAAAGAAGTTGTACGGACCAATGAGAGCACTTTTTGCAAATGAGGGCAGACAGAAGATTCGTCAGGAACAACATGAAGCTCAGCATCCAGATTGTATTCAATCAGTCGTGTAGGCTTTAAGTAAAAAACTAATGATTCGGGTAGCATTTGGCTGGAATGGTATTGATCCCCTTATCGTTAGAAAGTGTAACAGAGCTGGAAATGAATACTTATCTCATCTAGAAAAATGTTGTTAACGAAATATTGGTTTCCAGATGGGGAAGGAATATGTCAGGACGACAATTCTACTCTCCATCACGCCAAAACTGTACAGACCTGATTTTACTATAACATTGGTGTATTTCATCATCTGAAACGGTCATCAAAAAGCCTTGGTGTTAGTGTAATCAAAAATCTGTGAGCAGAACTGGAAAGGCATTTAAGAAAGTCGAATAAACTTCTAAAAATATTATTTCATAAAAGCATGGTCTGAAATCTCTATAGAGACTTAAGGTATCCGACTACGTTCGGAACCGTGATTTTGCAAAAGCGAGTAAATGGATAATATTTATGATATTTAGTGTCACTTAGAATATAAAATGTATATATAAATTTTTTTAAGAATAGTATTACAATAAAAAATTATTTAATTTCAATATTTTGACAAAAAATGAACATAGAATGATCCATTTTCAAAATATTCATCTTTTTGTGAGAAAGGCTTCTATTATAATAATATTTTGCCTGTACATAGCTCAGACCTTTCTACAGAGGCTCAACTAGAAATTTTGAAAAATTCACATTATTTTCAGAGTTCCCACCAATTTAAATAGTTATTGGCGTTTTTTTCTTAAAATTGCTCCCCTCTGTTGTCGTAAAATATGGATAAACCCACTTCTAATTATCTATTCAAAAATTCTAGATGAGCCTCTGTACAGAGGTCTGAGCTATATACAGGCAAAATATTATTATAATAGAATCATTTTACACAAAAGGAGAACATTTTGAAAAAAAGGTTATTCTAAGTTAATTTTTTGCTGAAATATTGTATTTAAATAATTTTTTTTTGTCAAAATGTCCTTAAAACAATTTTATGCATGTATTCTAATCTAAGAGACACTAAATATCATGAAAATTATCCATTTATGTGCTTTTTTAAAATCACGGTTCCGAACGTAGTCGGATACCTTAACAGAACCTTACTACATCAGTATCACGACGAGTTAATGCTCTATATAAAGCAAAAGGTGAAAGTATCAAATACTAGATGAGGTGACAAGTCATTTTGCCAGTATGTTTATTTTGTGCAGACATTACTTTTATTACAGATTATCTAAGAAACAGTTTCAGTTTTAAAACAAGTTAATATTTTTAAGTGTTTTTATATATATATAAAAAATTAGTAGCTGGATTCATGTACATAATATTCGTATGTCTAATTTTAAATAATTTTTGTGGTGTTTTACATTAAATCATAAAAATCATTATAATCTGCAATTCTAAATAATATTATAATTAAAAGTATCAGAGATACGTATAATTTCATTTCTTCTCTGCCTTTAACGAATAAAAATTTCTAAAATTCCAAATATCATTGATTATTCCCTGATGTACACTGTAAATGAAATAAATCTCGATAATTCAACGAAATAAAGGAATATTCATATAAGATTACGATAATTTTGATTCAAAACTCATTTTAAACTTCAAATTTTTATATGAGTATACATTTCCCACAGTTAGGCAGTTCCAAATGAATATTTATTGAATACTTTCATCGTTCACAAATTACAAATAAATTACTTGATCCCAATATAACTGTATAGTTTGTGCAAAATATAATTTTTTTTCAAATTTTCATAATATAATAATTATTTAAAATTTCCTACTTACAGCAATGGGTAAGTTTACCACATTTATATCTTGAATAATTAAGAACCCTTCCTTATATTTCCTAATATTTTTAAGAAATTCAGTCTGTTTTTAAGAAATTCACATATTTACACCAAAAATTGGTTCACGAATAGTCCATAAAAATTTTTTTTATTGCATTCAGCACTGTGAAGAAAATATTCAAAATATAGTTCATTGAGTAGTACTTTCTAATATGTATCTTATTATGAAAAAAGGTATTAGCTATAAGTTTAGTCTTCTAAAAATTTCTGTATAATTTTTTAATAAAATATTTTCAAGAAAATAGTCCAAGTCCGACATAAAAAGAATAATTTTATAAAATAAGAAGCATATTAGATTCTCCACACTTTAAATCTTTTCGTTGTATAATATGGTTTATTTGAAAAATTATTTTGTTTTTTAACAATATTTCATTAATTTGTGGAAGGTTTTTACTTATAAATTATTAGGGAAAATATTTTTTCGAATAAGTTTACTTTTCTAAAGATTCTAATGTTTAGAAACTGTCTACGTTATAGTTTTCTTATGAGTAAAAATCAGTTCTCACTTTACTTTCTTATCAATTTTAAAAATATATGCTATTACTTTACATCTAAAATTATTACCTGCAAAAAATTTAAAAAAGAAACATTTTAGCACAATTTATTTTCAAAATATCAAGTACTGTTACTTAATGTTACTGAATCTTTCAACCTTATATATTTAAAAAATAATTTCAAAATGTTTTAATTACTTCATTTTACTTCATTTAGCTATGGGTAAGTTTAACAAATACTCCTTCCTTATACTCTTAATAAATGAGAACATTACTTCTAATTTTTATTTCAAAATTTTTTGAGAATCGCTGTCCGCGTTTGACCTTTTCGCAAGAAAACAAATTTCGAGTAAAACGCATTTTAATGTTTAACATCTTGTGTAAAGTTATGGCATCTGCTTTTACTAAAACACTTGTAAATTTTGTTCTTGCGAATGGAAAATAAAAAACTTGGTACTTTTATTAAGCTAATATGATGGCCTATAAAATAAAATCATAAAAAAAATTTGTCAATTTTTGAAAAAAATCAAGATTTTAGGGTAGACGGATACCTTAAAGAAAAAGCATCCAAGAACACTAGACGGACTTTTAAAAACGGTTCCAGAAGAATGGAGCAAAATTTGCATAACAGTACTAAGAAAAAGTTTACTTTCATAAAATTTCGAGCTAGAGCTATTGTTAAGAATCATGCCTGTAAGATAGAAGCAAATTTTTACAAAATATATGGTATTTATTGATAAAATTACTTTAGTAAATCACAATCGTTTCCATAAAGTGTGAATGACGTTCTATATTACTAATCAATTATCAATGATGATTTTTTATATATTATATAATGATAACACTAGTAATAAGCATTAGAAAGTCACAACTTGTGTTCTACATTATTTTACCAATAAAATAAATCTCGAGAATATTATGAAGAATCAAGTAGTGCTTTATGGCAAGATTGTGTAATTTGTAATAAAAATTACTTTATTCATATGTTCATATTCATATTTTTCAGTCATATCTTAGATAATCTCACTTATCTCTTAAGTTATTTTACTTCTTTCTGAACAATGTATTACAACTTATATTGTATTTTTATAAAAATTCTACGTATTTCATTATAGCCAAAGCAGGTAAGCTATTGAATTACATTGGTTTATTAGTCTTATTATTAATCATAAATGCGTGACGTGTTTTTTTATACCTGAAAAAATATAAATTTTTATTTTTAATAATATACAATAAACCATAGTTTAAATTTCCGAATTTTATACAGTAAATGATTGTGATAACCATTATCTTGAAAACTACAAAATTTAACATACAAAAAAATATTTTACAAAAATTTCCGTAGTTAAATAAATCTAGAATATTAAGAAGAGTAACACATCTAATGAAATCCTTTTTTGACCCATTATGTTTTCTTGAAAATAGAAAAAGAAATCTCATTTTAATAATAAATAAAAAAAATTATAAAAAAATTAATGTATGTATAAAATATTTTAAATTTTAAAACCAAGCGATTATTGCTGAGTTAAATAGAAAAGCTAACGTATTTCTTTCTAATTTTCAAGATCTTAACACTTACGATCAGATTGTGAATAAAACCTTAAATCTTCCATTATTGTACCATCCACATTCCATGATCATTATAACTGAAACAAATTCCATTATCATTGAAACAATTTTTAAAAAAAAATAATTTTCTTTAATTAACCTGAATATGCATAATATAGAGTAATACCTCGACTTAGCGCGAATTCGGAGTGATGCAACTTTCAAATCTCATCTTTTTTTTTTCTAAGGTATCCGACTACGTTCGGAACCGTGATTTTAAAAAAGCGCATAAATGGATAATTTTCATGATATTTATTATCACTTAGATTAGAATACATGTATAAAATTGTTTTAAGGACATTTTGACAAAAAAAAAATTTTAATACAATATTTTGGCAAAATGTGAACTTAGAATAACCTTTTTTCCAAATGTTCTCCTTTTGTAAAAAATGCTTCTAAAATAATACTATTTTGCTTATATAAAGTAACGACTTCTCCAGAGTGTCTGAACTATTTTTTTTTTTTGAAAAATTCACATTATTTTCAGAGTTACAACCCATTGAAATAATTATCAGCGTTTCTTTCTTAAAAATTATCCCTTTATTGTCGTAAAACATGGATAAACCCACATCTAAGAGATATATTTCAAAAATTCTAGTTGCGCCTCTGTACAGAGGTCTGAGCTATACACAGGCAAAATATTATTAGAATAGAAACATTTTTCACAAAAGGAGAATATTTTAAAAATGGGTTCTTCTATGTTCATTTTTTGTCAAAATATTGTACTTAAATAATTTTTTATTGTAATACTATTCTTAAAACAATCTTATATACATTTTCTAATCTAAGTGACACTAAATATCATAAATATTATCCATTTATACGCTCTTGCAAAATCATGGTTCTGAACGTAGTCGGATACGTACTCCAACGAAGAGCATATTTTTTCACCAAAGAAGGAATAAAAAAAAAATTATTATTATGCCGCGAGGAAATTTTGCGGGAGAAAAAAAATCGTTTAACAGGCAGACTATTTGTTAGATTTCATGAAACTTACTGCATCAAAATAACTTTGTTTTGTGCTTTTGGGTTTGGCTTACCTAAGATTTTATTAAACGTGCTTTTTTTCTAAATTATTATATCCTTTCGTCTCCGGACCCAATTAAAAATAATTTTGTACATGTATTCGAACTGAAGATAAAGAGGGGGGTTAGGAAAGGACCATATATAAAAACAAAATAAAACAATGAATACGATATCCAATATATATATGATATTATTCAGTTATTTCTGTAGATAAGATCATATTTATTGCAGTTGCTCTCCTAATTAAATATGCATAAAGAATGTAATAAAAATAAATATTATAAAGGTTTCACAAAAAGAAATTTTTTTTTATTTAATTAAAACTTTAATGTTTCTTCAATGTTAAAATTCAGATATCTAATAATATTTCTGTTTTATTTTGATAGATCCTAGTAAGTACTTATATACTAAGATAAATTTCCTTGTATTTTTAAGTTCTTTTCTACATAGACACTACTCGGAAAAAAGCAATGGTTTGAATCCTAATATGAAGAAGTATTCCTTTAATTTGCTTCTAAGTTTATCTACATTTTTCGAATATTCTACTCTAACCAAGCTTTCAGGTTATAGATTTTATACAAGACAATGTAGGGTCATTTTATTAATTGTGATTTCCTTCTATAATTAATATTACTTTAATATAGAGATGTTTCAAGCTACATTAAGATTATTCGAATTAAAAACTCCTTTTTTACTTCCAACCATTTTGGTTTTTATGTGATGATATATACAGTGAAAGTCGCTTAACATGAAATTGAAGGGATTGAAGTATTTTTTCGTGTTTAAAGAAAAAAGCAATAGCTTTAATCCTAATATCCTTTACTTCTAAATTTATCTACATTTTTGCAATATTGTACATTTTAACCTAGCAATCCGGTTGTAGATTTTAACTAAGATAATTTTGAGCCGTTTTATTAATTGATTTCCTTCTATTATTAATATTACTTTAATATAGAGGTGTTTCAAGCTACATTAAGATTATTGGAGTTAAAACTCTCTTTTTACTTCCTTCCATTTTAGATTTTTAAGTGACGATATTTACAGGGAAAGTCATTTAACCCGAAATTGAAGGGACTGAAATATTTTTTTGTGTTAAAAGAATTTTGAATTAAAGGATATTGCAAAAAAAAACTATTTCATCAAAGTTATAAGTTTATTCGGGCATATTTTATTTAAATAGATGTGCATATATACATGTATTTAATAAATAGCAATAGAACAAAAATACTCACAAGACCTTAATGAAATTGGATACAAAATGTTCAAATTTTTAAAAAACGAAAAATTAATTGAGTTCTTTGAAAATAATCTGATTTTTTTTTGCGTTATTTTCTTAGCACCAATTTATAAACAAATAGTTCGATGTTGTTCAGTATCTTTTTCATTTCACCATTATAATGTGCGTCTAAGTAACTAAATATACTTTCCATGATGTTCCTCATTTCGGATGACGTAGAAGCATGATGTTCGAAGCTGCATTATTCACTTCATTTTCATCTTCGGAATCTGCATCAATGATATTTTTTTAACTTTTATAAAACTCTAAAATGTCTTTTTGTCAACCATAAAATTGGAGCTGTATACACATTATCATCATCTACTTCAACGAATTCTTCCGATGATGCAGTAGCATAGTACAATCCAGCTGATATTCTCCGTATTTTGTCCATTCCCAGAAGGGCATTGTTTTCGTGTTAAGCGATTTTTGTGCATAGTGAATTACTCTTTATCAAATGTTTGTACATTTGTTACATAGTAATTTGTTGGGATCGTTGTATTATTTCCTGTTAACCGATATATCGGCTTAAGCGTTTTCGCGTTAAGCGTATTTCACTGTATAATCATATAAACATTTCAATGTATTTGTTAAATTTCATTTACAATCCATACATCTCGTAAATGTCGAAATGTACAGATTTGTATTAGAAGAATAACGCTTCCAAATAAATTGAAGCTTTTCAAACAATACTGCTCAGTACATCCAATCGAAGACTAAATATTTTTACAAATCTCCTTTAGTGAATAAAAATATTAATTGATAAAACAACACATTATGAATTAATGCGTTTGAAAATTTGAAGAACTTTCAAAATGGCGACTACGAGAAAAAGAGATTTATTCGAACTGATGTACGGAAATTAATGGAATATTGTTTAAAATATTTCTCGGTTCCAAAAAGCGAAAAGATAATTGTATGATTTTTATATGAAAAAATTTTTGGTAATGTTTATTAAACACTATTTCAAAATTTCTTAATCAGTTTAAGGAAAGTACATATGAAATTGTAATCAAAGGCTTAAAAGCTCTTTAAAAAATCATTCAAAATAAATTTCCTTTTTTGAAAAGCAAGGATTCCAAAAATGATAGCTTTTTTTTATTTATTGATAAAAATTATTCTTTAAAAAAAATACAGGCTTTATTTTGAAGATTTCAAAATATATGTATGACAAATCTGTTACTTTGAGAATATTTTTCCTCTCATGGTCTATTGAGCAAAGTGTAGTATACAATTGGTGTTGTAGTACTTAACGTAATTAAATTTAAAGGAATTCTATAGAAACAAAATGAGATAAATAAGTAATTACGTGCACTGAATCAAAAACATTAATTTAAGTTTTTTTTATTAAAATACTTCTTGACTAATTAATGAACATTAATCTGAAATTCTATCAAATATTTAAAAGCAATTTAAAAATATTCTGTGGGAATTTCCTGGCCCGAAAAGAATTGTTTCGATAAAAACTATTTTAACATTTAATGATAAAAAAAGCTACTTATTTGTTTTAAAAAAGTAAAACTTCTTTGAAATTGTAGTTCATAAAATATATTTGACGAATATATTATGATGAGGATGTTTTTCAATTCTTTAGACCCCAGAATATATATACCGAAGTCAAAATTTGTCTTGTTTTTCAGGTGTCTTCGACCAGGCTGCTGGCTTAGCCGACAATATATTGTAATATTTTTCGAGGCATTTAGGATATGCTCTTAGGAATGAACCATTCATTCCAAACTGAAATACTCAGTTATGAAACTTCCTGCTAATAAAAAAAAATCTCAAATTATCTATGAATTGTAATTATTTCCCTAATTTCACCTATAAATTTACCATTTTTATGAAATTATTTACGACATTAATGTAAAACTCTGAAAGATAATAAAAGATGCTTGAAAAAGTGTTTTCTGTATTTTATTTTCTCAATTCAGTCGGAACATTATTTGCCACGAAATAAAGCCACGTGTTATTTGATATATAAATTCCTGTATTTCAAATTTCCGAAAATGCAGAATTCTAATCATTTTTGTAGCGAATTTGTAGTCAGATACGGCAAGACCCCCAAATTTATTTCTTACAAATATAGAAACATAATAAACGAATATGCATATAAAAATAAATAAAATTCTAAGTTAGTATGTTTACATTTCAGATCATTCAGTCACACTTCTGTATTTCCGATTTTCTGCCATTTTATCAAGAAGGTAGATTGGCTTAATGGGACTTTGCGCTCACAATTTCATAGTAAATTAAAAGTATGACATTTAAGCATCACAGGACGTGTTTGAAATAGCTACCATTAGCATGTATACACACCCGACACCGAAGTGACATAGATTGGTGGACATGTTAAAAAATACCTGGCGTTTCACGGATCAAAACAGCAGCACTGGATATTCGTGCCAACAGGTCCATTTTAGAATTAACCGGCGTGTCATCAATTATGACTCTGAAAGGTCCATGTTCCACCAGCTTCTGATGCACCAAAGCGAATGTTTGATGATTCGGTTGCCACCCTGTTAGATATCTTTCCCCATACAATCGAACAACAACAAGTCCATTTCCGTAGGCTAGGCCATAGATAAAGTGGATATACGCAACTCGCCGTTCATATAACGTTTCTTGTTGATCACACGTTGTCCATGTCTGAAATGAGGAAATCACGTGCGCCGACCTTGCGAGCTCACGTACAGCGCCACCTATCGCTTTCCGCCCATGCTATCCTATGTAATCATATCTCCTCACGATGTACTCTACCTCCCCCTCCAAGTTTGTACAAGGCATTCAAGGATTAGCTGTATATGATAAGACCAAAGCTCGAAGTTCGGCCAATTCGCGTTTTGTCCGAAGTCCGTACTTGCAATTAATATTGTACATTCTACTTTAAGTTACCGCGAAGTTTTTTACAAACTGACTGACATGGTTGGACCTAGTATGTATTTAAACTGTGTGTGCCCTCCCTTTAAAGGAGCATTGAGAAGACAAAAACAAAAGCTTATTAAAAAGTTATTAATTTACTGGAAGTAAACAAAAACAAAATACTTTCTGATATAATAAAATATAAAATACACATTTACACTGATATAATACACTTATAAATGTATCAGTATTGTACAATGTATTTTATTATTAATTTAACAATACAATACTAAGAAGAAATTTGAAAATTACCAGTGACCCCATGGGCTTGTATTAACACTTATCTTAATTTGTACGGTTTATAATTAATTCCTTAACTGCCGATTTAAAGTTACACGATTCGCTCTCTAATGCCACCGTCTTCCACGTAGAAGCGCGCATTTTGATGTTTTTTTGGGGGGAAGAGGGAGGAGAAAAGGAATAAATAAGCAAATCTTCTGAAATTAGTAAATCCTTCTCAAACACTGTCAAGGTCGTTTTATTGCATTCCAAAGCCTTCGGTATAATTTTATGGATAGAAGTGCACAGAAAAGATCGTACTGCCGAAAGACGTATATATACGTCCAGAAAATTAATGCGTTGGCTTAGTGAGACGTTTATATACGTCGATGACACATAAGAGGTTAAAGTAGCATTGTAGCTTTAGCGTCAAAGTATCGTGTTATTGAATTTAATACATTGTTATTGTATGGAGGGGGGCACGATGAAAATAATGATTGAATATTGGGTCGCGAATATTGAAAGTTTGAGAAACACTGACCTAGAGAGATTTGAATGCAGACCTTTCCATCTTCAACCCAATGTGCTACCAACTAGACTAAATCGCACAATAGCGGTGTATTCCATGAGAAATGTTTTAAAGGTGATCGTCAGTCTTTTTCTGTCCCATAGACCAAACGCTAAATTTTCTTCCTAGATTTCATTCTCCAACATTTGATCTCATAAGCTGCGAGCTTTTATGCTGAAATAAACAGTATTAAAGTATCTGACTACGTTCGAACCGTGATTTTGCAAAAGCGTGTAAATGATAATATTTATGATATTTAGAGTCACTCTAGATTAGAATACATATATAAATTTTGTTTCATAAGGGCATTATGACAAAAAAAAAAATTATTTAAATATTAGCCATTTTGGCAAAGATTTGCCTTTAGAATAACCATTTTCCAAATGTTCTCCTTTTGTAAAAATGCTTCTATTGTATTAATATTTTGCCCAGCTCAGCCCAGACCCTGTACAGAGGCTCAACTAGAATTTTTGTAATGCATAACTTGGAAGTCGGTTTATCCATGTTTTTACGACAACAAAGAGGAGAAATTAAAAAAACGCCTATAATTATTTCAAATGAAGTTAACTTGAAAATAATTTGAATTTTTCTAAAATTCCCAGTCTGCTCTGGGTACAGAGGTCTGGCTTATATACAGGCAAAATATTAATACAATAGAAGCATTTTGTGCTTATTAGAAAACATTGTTAGCTGTTATTCTAAGTTAATTTTTGCTAGAATTTTTTTTTTTAAAAAATTTTTTTTATTTTCCAAAATTTTTTAAACTGTATTCTAACCTTGAAAAAAAAAAAAAAAATTTAAAAAGGGATTTTTTAAAAAGGTTCCAAAAAAATTTTTAAAAATTTAAATTAAAATAATTTTTTTGGTTTTTTTTTAAAAAATTTTAAAAACACGTCCAAAAAAAAATTTTAAAATATTTAAAAAAACTTTTTTTCCCCAAATTTTTTTATTTTATAAATTTATTTTTTTAAAATTCCCTTTGTTTAAAATGTTTGGGAGAAATTTGTTGGGAAAATTGGCATGGAAAAAAAAGAAAAGATAAATACAAAATTTCTTTTTTTTTTTTCCCTAACGATCAAATCTTTTGTTAAGAATTTTCCATTTTAAAGGACTAACTAACCCCTTCCCCAAAAAAAGGGGGGAAAAAACTTTCCAAATTTTAAATTAGGGTTTTTGGGAAAAAAACAAAAATTAATTTAATTTTTTTGGGGCGGGGAAAAGGAAAATTTTCAATGCGCCTCCCCTCCGGATGCAAACCTTTGTCTAGAACATACAGAACGGAAAAATACCCCACCTTCGAAATTTCAGAAAAATATTCCTTCCCGAAAAGGAACCCCCTTTTTAATTTGGGACCCCTGTTTCTTAAAAAACGTCACCACTGAGCTATCCCCCTACACAGAAAATTTTTTTGTGCCGTAGGAAAAAAAATGAAAATGTTTTGTTAAAATATGCAGAAAAGGACGTCTTTCCCCACCTTCGAGCCCCCCAATATTATTGGTCCTATTGCCCCCCGGGGGTGTTTAAATTTATTTAAATGGGGATTATCCGGTTTTTTGGTCCGATTAGGGAAATTTAGTATTGTTCAACTCCCCGGGACCGCCTTTCACCCCTCCCCCATTGCCCTGCTCAAGTTTTTTGGTTTTTTAATCTTGTTACCCCAAAAAGAAGTATAATTCTTACGTGCGTACATGCACAAAACTTTTTTTAAATTTTTGTTTTTTTTTAACTCAGATACGTCACTTATATTTGAACTCGTTTCTAAAACAATTGTATTTATAAAAAAAAAAAAATACACAGAAATACCTATTTCTAAATACATCATTTTTAACAGTGCGTAAAGCAATCTACTCTTGATTTCTTTCTTCCTACTTTGGCCGATCGTCCATAGCCACTTAAATTTACCCCCATACCTGAAATCAAGAAAAGATCGATATTCCGGTGTTTATAGCAACGTTGCCAGAAAAGGATTTCGGTCTTGTCCGTAATGTATATAAGATGTTGTGGCGGTGTGATATCTATATGAACTAGTACCAACATCATGCGATGACCATCGTTTTGGGGGATCGGTTTATCGCTTTCGCGGTACCCAGAACGAACTTTACTTCCTTCATTGGCCCCGGGGTGCAAAGGACCCGCACCCTTCAGCGCTGCGTCGTGGCGCCATCTATCCACCGAAAAGAAAACCAAAAACCGTCAAAATTGACGAAAAAGGGTATCTCAAAGTCGTCCACAAAAATGAGCTTTGCTCCCACAAAATGATGCTTCCCAAAAGCCGTTCGCACGAATGACGAAACCAATCAATTCCTGTTTACCCGCCACGAATAGGTATCATTTGCCCCCCTTTCGCCGAAACACTGGCAGGGATAGTTGGTTCCCAAAATAGTCCCAAACTTCACGGGATGACGTTTGCTTAGGGGTGATCGGTTGATCAGTTTGGAACGGAAGGTACCCAGAACGAACCTTCCTCCTTCAATGTTAATAGGCATTTATTTAACCCATGCACTGCCTAACAAATTTAGAGGATCTTGCCGTATAAGGCGATGGTCGTTATAAAAACTTAAAACAATAAAAATTAACTGATAATTAATAATCAGAAAAAGAAAGCTTTAATGATATAATCGGCACGCAATCTTACAGTATTAATGAGTTGGCATTTGTTTCTTACAAGAGGAGGCTACGACTAAGGAAATTCATTTGCGGTCTAGACTTGGTGTAATAGTAATACTTACATTTAGGTGTTCAATCCTTAATGTGTGTGTAATTCCTCAGAATGGCCAGTCAATTCGGACAAAATAGCCTTCGAAATTCAAGATTAGTTTTTATACAATTAAGTTTTAATTTCCTCCAACGATTCTGTAGCCTGCTTGGATAATCGTCTGCCTACTATGCGTGAGGTTTGGGTTCCATTCATCGATCAACTTTTTTTTTTATTTCATTTAATTATTTTTAAAATTAAATAAATTATTTATGGGGTTATTTGATATTAAATGATATTTTTTGTAACTATTTTGATTTTAAATAAAAGTACTGTAATTATATATAAATATTTAATTTAAAATTTTTTAAATATATCTTTTTAATTAAAAAAATATTAATAATAAAAATATAAATAAATATTAAATGAGATATTATAAAAAAAATTAGTTACAAAAATGAAATACAATATACCTATAATAAAATATATGTAAATAAAAAAAAATTTTTAAAGTTTTTAAATTTTTAAAAATTAATTATTTTATAATTAATATAATAAAAAAAATGTCTTTTTTTTTACATTTTTTAAATTTTAAATTTTTTTATAATTTTATAAAATATTTAAAGTTTTTTTTAAATTTTATAATAAATAATAATACTTTTAAATTTAATGGGTATTTTTTTGGGACCTAAAAACAAGAATTGTTTTTTCAACAAACATTTAAACCAGATAAGAAACGTCTCTTAAAATAAGAAAGACCTTCAAAAAAAGTAAAAATTTTGAGTATGAAGTTCAAGAAGGGACTACGTAAAACCCAAGAGTTTTAATGCCTTCCTAAATCTTTAAAAAGTTTTTATTGAAATATAAACTTTATTTTGTATTTTTTAAGAATGTTTTTTTTTGTACAAAAGGTTAAAGTAAGAGTGATATTTCAAAAGAATTAAATTTCTTTTGAAAATTTTTGAGTTTGCTTTATAAATGAATGCTTTCTCTGCCAAGGTAATTTTAGAATTAAGTTATTTTTAATGTGTAATTTTATATGAAAAATATTTTTTTCAGAAATATTCTGTGTTTTTTATGTTGAACATCTGTATTTCATAATTTTATTGTAAAACTTGATTTTTTTTTAATAGACAGCATAGTTAAACATTGAAGAATGGTACTCCTGCAAAAATTTTATTTGTTTTTCTAATATATATATTTTTAGAGTTGTTAGCGAAAGAGCAAATTTTTGTAATATTTTAGTTTAAATTTCTCAATATTTTGAAAAATAATTCTTTAAAAAATTCTTTTTGCTGTATTTTGATAGTTTTGCAACGTACTTGCTTAAAAAATAACATTTAAATAATTATTTAAGTCATGTTTTAGAAAATTGTCTCCGAACACAGTCGGATTCCTTAATTTGTAAAAATAATTTAGAATCACCCTGCATATACAGATATACATATAGCTATGTTAATTTTCTAAATTGCTTCATTGTTTCCGCGTTAATAATCACGAAATGTTCTTTTCGCATAAAAAAAGTGCTAAATAAAACAAAAGTTCTTCTAAGAAATTAAACGAATACAACACAAAGAAATTTATCCATTTTTCTTAAATTAAGCTGAATCAAGTACAATGATATTCAAAAGTCGTAAAACATGGGAAGAACAAAATTGAAATACACTCACGAAAATTTTAAAAAATGCTTCTAAAAAAATCTGATTATAAATTTATGTACATAAAAAAAAAAAGATTATTAGTATTCATACTCAAAGCTTTAATATTAGATCTTACCGGATAAATACACGCAATATCCATGTCAATTTTAAATTAATTTTTATTCATGTAAAGCAGAGCTTCCCAACCTTTTTATCGCCGCGGACCGCTCTCAACATGTGAAAATTTTACCATGAGAATGGGAGACGTTGATAGTATTTATATTTTAATATCTTTTGATGAATAATTTTAATTTAATTGTATTTGAACACGCTTTCGGAATAAATTACAGTTACACTAAAAAGTGAATATAAAGTGATTTAACAAGAATTTTAAAATTATTTCCATAAAAAGTGGCATAAATCCAAGAGAAAAATACACCACAATAAATAAAATGGAAATGACGTTCCCCTTCAGTGGTTTGGCACTATTTGATCGATGGACTGGTATCTGTCCGTGGGTCTGTACTATTTGACCCATGGACTGGTATCTGACCATGGATCTGTACTATTTGACCCATGGACTGGTATCTGTCCGTGGGTCTGTACTATTTGACCCATGGACTGGTACTTGACCATGGATGTACCATTTGACCCATGGGTTGGTATTTCACCATGGGTCTGTACTATTTGATCATGGACTGGTACCTGACCATGGGTCTGTATTATTTGACCCATGGACTGGTACCTATCCACGGGTCTGTACTATTTGATCCATGCCCTGGTACTTGACCATGGGTATGTACCATTTGACCCATGGGCTGGTATTTGACCATGGGTCTGTCCTATTTGACTCATGGACTGGTACCTATCCACTGACCGAGGGTTGGGGACCACAGATATAAAACTTATGTTAAAACTAAGAAAAATGCGTACATACTCAAGTAAATGTTAAATATATATAGTTCCTGATTCCTAGTCAGTTATAAAATGACTTTGATTCCCTTTTTATTATATTTTAATATATCAAACAGTTATTAAAGGATAATATTTAACTTGTTGATGTATATACATAAAATCCTTACTCTAATGAGAAACAGCCTGGGTCTTCTTCAGAATAAAAGACTTAATAAATAATCAAAATAAATAAGGTGAGTGATGAATCAAACAAATATTGCAGACACTTATTGATTGCATGCCCATAAAACATTGCTGAAAATCTTATTCAATGAAATACAAAGAATGATATTACTTTAATCGAAATTTTTCGAAATGAACGTGCAGGTATAAGAAGCAAATACAACAATTTTATTTTATTTATCTGATTATTTTAGCCGTACTTTCGTTTCGGTTGGTTTTTCTCAGCTTAAATTGTTTTATCAACTGTTGGACATTAAAAACTTGTAGAAAAATATGTAATAAAAAGGCAAAATTGATATTTAGTTTATTTGATTTTATACAATACATCACAATAATTTTTGCTATAAAAGATTGTTGCAAAAGTATACGATACAGTTTTTCAGTACAAAACCGTTATACATTATGCTAACAGAATTTGAAGTATATTGGTCTAATAGTTGAAAAGCAAGAAATTTAATGTCTAACACCCCCAAAGCTCTTTGACAGCAGATTTCCACAAAACCCGTTCTTAAATCTTGCTCAATCAATAGGTGTGGCCAAATACAGTAATCGTTTTCTAAATATAAATGGGAACGGTTTCCTACTATTGGCATTTAGTGCCAATAGTAGAAAACCACATATAGACACAGACTTATAGACAGAAAAATCTTATAAACTTAAACCACATATAGTCGCACATATAGACACAAACTTTTCCTTAAGAAAGGTGGTTTTGAAAAAAAAAAATAACTAAAATTTAATTTGATAATTTTTGTTAGCGAAAAGATGCTTTCGGCCCTTTTGAAACATCAGCGAGCCTTCCTATAAAATTTTGGAACAGTACAATCAACGGTGGGGATTTGAACAGCTTACAAATATTCAAATTCATATATAAGGTATAAAAAGAAAATGCCTCTCTGGGGACACATCTATGTTGCCATTAAATCAACCCTTAATTTATCCCTTTTACATTCTTTTAAAGCATTTTTAATTTAATGAAGATATTTCGTTTATTTTGATAGTTTTTGTGTATTTTATACTGAATTGATTTACCAGGGAAAGAACATAAGATATCTTGGTTTATTCCTCAACATCATATTCTTTTTAATTCTAATGCTTAATTTGTACGCAAAAGTTATTCACTTAAATCCAATAAAACGCTTTATAAATTCCCAATAAATTTTTTGGGAAATAAACAATATTTTGAAATTTTTAAAAAAATAGGGAAAAAAGACAATTTTTTTTCCCCGTAGAAACAACCAAAAGGGCGAGGGTTTAAATACCCCAAACATTTATGTTAAATTGGTATGAAGGGTTTTCAAAAAAGTATCCGACCTTGGCCGAAAAATCTGTTCTTTGTGGTTTTTAGATAATAATCAAATTAAAAGGAGCCCCCCAAAAACACTTGGAAAAAGCCTTTTCATGGGGAAAAAACCCATCTTTTTTGTAGGGACCCCAAAAAATTTTTTAAACAAAAAAACCCCGTTCAAATTTATATTAGTTCAGTTTTAAAATTTTTCAAACCCAACAAATTCAATCAAAATTTTTCATCGCCCCCCTCATACAATAAATGTATTGAATTATTAATACTATATTAAAAATTTAAAACGTTTTTCCCCCCTTTAAGTACCACTGGCATATAAACTTCGCCACCAAAAGAATTTCAAACGTAAATAAAAGTCTTCCAAATACATCTTTTTTGGCACGCTATCCAAAAATTTTTTTTCCGAAGGCTTTGAAATGTGGGGAATTACAGTGTTTTGGAAGGGTTTACTTTTTTGATTTGTTTCTTTTTTTTCCTTACTTCCCCCCAATACTGCATACGCCAATTGAAAAAGGTTTGGCTTTGGGAAAACGAATCGCGAAATTTTTTAATCAGCAGTTGGATTAATTAAAAACGTACAAATTATCAAATAAGTGTTAATTTTTTTTTTTTATACATAAAAGCCATGGGGTCACTGGAAATTAAATTATATATTTAACTTGTTTTTCAACTTTGTATTGTTAGGTTAATTATAAAATAATTGTGTAGCATGAAAATTTATAAGTTAATATATCAGTGTAAATGTGAGTATTTTTTTTTATTATGTCAGAATGTAATTAATTTGTTTGAAGGTAAGAAAACAAATTTAAAAAATAAAAATTTTGTTTTCATTTTAAATTGCCTCGCCCCTCTAGAGTTATTAGCCCCCAAGGGGGCCCCCAAAGTTTGAGAAACTTACCAAATTGCATAGGCAAATCAACAAATTTCAACTAGTTTAAATTACTCAGATTAGACGATCAATTTTACATTATAATTAAATTTATTATTGCACATTTAAAAATTTTTACATTTACAAAAAAGAAAATTTAGCTTTAAGAAGGGAGGAGGGGGAAAAAGCATCTGGGGGTCAATGGGGGGGGGGGGGTCATTTTGAGCCCACCTCTCAGCAAATATTGGGTGTTTTGGGTTTGTGGAAAAAAAGGAAACCTCTAAATATTGTACTTTGGATCGGGATGTTTTAACAGTCCTAAATCCATATCGACGTTTTATGGGGTTCGAGGGGGTTTTTTTCCGCTGAGTGGCATGAGGCAGGTTGGGACGAGGGAATCCAGGGGTGGCTTCAGTGCCGCCGAAAGTTGGAAGAAATTTTGGCTTCAGTGAGAGTTAGGGGCCCCTTTTGAGGAACCCCTCTAAATTTGGGAAACCCCTTTAAATAGTAACCCGAATCACCTGAAAATTTTTGGGCAGCACTCACTACTGCTTGTTGAGTCTCTGTTTGGGATATTTCCAATCGCGTAGAGTTACATTTTATAAAATTTATGGGAATTTCGACCCCAACAGGGGAGCTAGAATCTTTGACACACCCTTTCCGAAAGAATGTAACGACATCCAGTCAAGGGGGCACATATAGAAATTACCAATAAAAGGAGGCCATCCTTCCTCTTATCACTTTAGAATGGGGTTCATCTCTCTGCCCTCGTGTTCTGCCTTATCTCATCTCTACACTGAAACTGGGGTTCTTTCAATGGCATTTTCATTTTCGGGAACAGACAGAAGTCGGAAGAAGCCAGGCCTGACATTGATAGTGTCCAGTAAGTCCTGTGGAACTGTGAGACGGAATTTTTCTATTCCACCGACTTGAGAACAAATTTCGCAGCCACTCTAAGCATGAACACTCACAGTTGCCTGTGCAGAGTCTGTACTGATCTCAACTTGTTCAACAGTCTGTCGTAAGGTTAAACGACGATCTTTCATTATGAAATTTTCTATCTTTTTACCAACATCTACATTTTGACCGGTCTGTGGACTCTCAAAACGCTGGCCAAGCTCTACAGATGTGCGGCCACTTTGAATCAATTAAACCCCTCTTTAATTTGTGAGATCTCCATAGCATCGTTTCCATACACTTGCTAAATCTTACGAATTGTTTCACTTAGAAAATCATCCAGCTTTTGATAAAAAATTTGATGCAGTACCCCTGCTCAAGTCATTTAGTCATCTTTAGAGAAATGAAAATCCAACGAACATGTATAACAGCACCTCACTCAATTGTCTGCAAGTAGCGACTGGTACACAGGAACGAAAGGGAAAAATTCAAGCCATCACCTCCCACTATGAAAACTGGCGCTGTCTTATAATCTCTAATGTAAACACGGGAATGGGCAGAGGAATATTAGAAAATAAAGTTTCGACCACTTGAATCTCTTACTGTTGGCTTAATAGAATGCCCGTCGGTGTCAGTTGAACACCGGAGACTGTTTACTTTGTTCTCCTTTTCACATTTTTGCAGGGAATTGGAAAATTTTTCGTGACTTTTAATCATTTTTCTCTGGTAATTACACAGGAAAAGTTATGTGCTTCTAAGTTAATTAGGAGGGATTTTACAACTAAATATACCTAGAATGTCCGTTGGTGTCATTTCGACACCGAGGCAATTTATCATTATAAAAAGCTGTCATTCAACAAAATATAGTTCATCAAGTAACAATAAACAAACTTCCCAAAGTCCTATCGCACATTTTGTTTACCTTGAATGCAGTATTATTGAGTTTATAGTGGAAATGAGAACAAATTATACTAAAATTGCTGTGTCTAAGTGTTTCGTTACATAGTATTTGCTTATCTGCCCATTAAAAAAATTTCATTCGATTGTCGAACTTAGTGCAGAGCAGACACCCTAAAACGATGGCTCTTTGAAGAGCTATAAGCCCTGATGATATTGCTGAATTGTTGCGAGAGCTTTCTGAGAATGTGAATCAGCTCTAATTCAGATTCAGATGAAGACATAAGATTGAATGAAAGTGACTGCAAAAAATCTGAAGAAAGTGCAGATGTAATTAATAATATTCCATTAAACCTTGATATACATGTCGCTAGGGATAGCATAGAATGGATACTGCATAATAGTAAGGTTCCTGGCAGATTTGAGTTGCGACAAAGCAGTGGATATAATATAATAATAAGCTTCGCGAAACATAATATCAACGTCAGTGTTTTATGACAGTGGTCCGCAACCCCCGGTCCGTGGATCAAATGGTGCCGTACCGCCTAAAGAACATTAAACTATTGCGCTATTTTATTTAAAGTGGTGCATTTCTCTCGGATTTGCGCAACTTTCCACAGAAATCACTTTATATTCCACGTTAAATCACTTTTATTCATTTTTGGTGTAACTATATTTTATTCTGAAGGGATATTTAAATGTAACTAAATTAAAATTGTTAAATCAAACAATCTAAAATACAAGCAATCAACATGTCCCACCCTCAGCGGGCAGCGGTAAAATTATCATACGTTGACCGGTTCGCAGCGATAAAAAGGTTGGAGAGCAGTGTTTTATGATATAAGTGGTCATAATATATGATAATTACATGAAATAATATTAAAAAGTCTTAAAACTAAACACTAATGAACAGTAGTCCTGCAATTATGTAGTTATAACAATTAATTTATATATTTTATAAATCGCGGTATAGAAACGACACTGGCGGACGTTCAAGGTATCCGACTACGTTCGGAATCGTGATTTTAAAAAAACGTATAAATGGATAATTTTCATGATATTTAGTGTCACTTAGATAAGAATACATGTATAAAATTGTTTTAAGGACATTTTGACAAAAAAATTAATTTAATACAATTTTTTGGCAAAAATTAACAAAGGGTACATTTTTTTCAAAATTTTTCTCCTTTTAAAAAAAAGGTTCTTAAATATTTTTGTGCTTATAAAAAGAAAAGACTTCCCACGGGTTTCGCATTTTTTTACATTATTTTCGAGTTAAACTAATTGAAATAATATCGGTTTTTTTCTTAAAATTTCCCCCCTCTGTTGTCGTTTAAAACATGGAAAAACCCCCTTTTCTATAAGTTATATATTCCAAAATTTAGTTGGTATTTACAGGGACTGAGTACATACACAAAATATTATAATAGAAGCATTTTTCCAAAAAAGGGAGAATATTTTGAAAAATGGGTCATTTAGTTAATTTTTGTAAAATATTTTAAAATAATTTTTTACTGTTACTATTTTTAAAATAATTTTATAAAATTTTTTCAAATCAAAATGACATAAATATCATAAATATTATCCATTTATTCGCTTTTGCAAAATCACGGTTCCAAACGTAGTCGGATACCTTAAATCTGTCGAGAGCTTAAACGTGCTATTGATGTGGTAGGTAAGTTAGGAAAGGTAGTGTCGGCTCAGGTTTCGTCCTTGACGCTTAACCACGGCTCAAAATTACTAAATTGAGGTCCGTTGCCAATAGCCCTCATGTTATTTTAAGTTCTATCAATCACTCACTTAGATTTAAATCTTGAATGCCTATTACAAAAGAAGCAGACTATCGCTTTGATAATAACCATAAAATGTTCTTTTATCTTTAGTGGGAAGTTTTTTCACTAAAAGGATTCAAAGTAAATATTAACACATGTAGGGCCTGTCAACAATATCACATTTTTTGAACATAAAAATTGACTTTAAGTAGCTATTCCAACTATAATATAAACTTTCAAGTTTTATTTTTTTGTAAGAAAAATGCACACATTTACTGTCAGTCGTAATGATAGTCAAATAAATATGATACATAATCTTTAGATCATTTATATTTTGCTTAAAGGTATTTTCTCAACTATTTCTTCTTAACTCAACATAAAAATTTGAAAAATAAATAAATAAAAGGTTGTAACTGATACATTTCGATAATTTTTTGAGAACTTTTTAATTTACATCACTTTACCTTGCCTTCTCTTCAATTACTTAATAAGTATTTAATTTAATATTGTTGAATTAATTACAAATACGTTTTGCCGTTTTGATACATTTATGATTATCTTATATCAGTTTAAATATGTATTTTATTTTTTATTATGTCAGATTGTATTTTGTTTTGCTTCTTTTCAGTAAATTGATAGTTATTTTAAATGTTTTATTTCCTACTTTGATATGCTAGCCCCAACACGTAAGGTAAACATAGCCTCTAGGGGAGCACCTCACAGTTTGAGAAATGCTTGCCTAACCAACAGACTTGAAATTTAATAGATATGTTCCTTTAGTGAAGTCGAAATTCGCTAAGATCGGAATTTGTGAAAATTGACTCCCAGGACGCGTTATTGATAGATATTCCCAATATTGAATTATTAGACCTACAGATTTGAAATTTGACATGTATTTTCCTTTTATGGGGGTAAAGATAGGCTACAATAGAGATTTTGCAAAAGTCGATCCCAGAGGTACGGGTTGTGAGGAAGTAAGGGCGTTACAGATAAAAGTTCCTGTTTTTCAACTTCTTGAAATTTGGTAAACATCTCAAAGGGGGTTAGGGACTTATTGATAAAAAAATTTTTCGTTTTTGAACTATTAAACGTAGACTTGAAATGTGGCTATCATGTTAATTTTGTTGGGAAGAGTTACATTAAAACTGGGTTTTGCGGAAATCCACTTCGGGGAAGTGGGTTATGGGAGTGTAAAAAGTAATTCTTCTTCAATTTTGGTCAATTTACTTCAATTTAAAGGTAAGGTTTTCTGTCCTTTTTAAATCAAGAGTTATATGAATGTTGTTCAACACAACCGAATGTCGCTGGAATTATTAGAGTTCTATAAGTGCTTATTTGTGTGAACAATTTATCTTTTTTAATTAATTTTTTTTTTGTTTTTGTTTTGGAGAGAGGGCCGAAAATTTCCATTTTTGTCCAGGGTGGCAAAACTGCTAGAGGGCCATGTTACAAGTAAAAATGCTGGTACCATTCATTATTTGGATTATTTGTTCTTTTCTCAATATTGTGATTTGCATACATAATTAATTTATCCTTTTATAGTTTTAGGTTTCTTTTTAATAATTGCAGCATTTATATTTGGATAATTTTATATGCTGTTTTTTTCACATTTGTTTTGCCAATTTCTTTATTTTCTGGCAGTCGTGTATTGTTGAATCTATTTCTAACCTGATTTTCAAAAACTGTATTCTAGTTTTAAACTATCATTCTAAAATAATTATCCTCACTAAATTATTTAATAGGGTTTTTAGAATTAGTATCAATTGGAACTTGGTTGGAAAATTCCTATTCTGCCAAAAAAAAATTTGTGTGTTTTGTATTTATTAGAAAAAGTAATATTAAGTAAGCATTAAACAGAACCTTTCGAAATGCCTCATTTATTTTGTGTAAGACTTCACAAATCCAGTGATTTCTCTCACTCCTATAACTCGTATTTTCTCACATTTTCTGAGGTAGCTTTTTTTAAATTAATTTCTTTATTTAGGTTTAATTTTATTTTAAATTTTGAGCGCTGTTCTAAAAGTAAATTTTTCTTAAATATTAAGAGCGTATGGAACTTTTATTTAGGGATCTTCTCTACAGAAGGCGCCACATTCTTGAGTTGCGAACAAATTTTTCTTCATTGCTCGTTCAGCAGTTGTTTTAGCTTTCTACTTTTTAATTTTTCTTTTTGTTACCAATTATTTTGTTCGTTGCTTCAATATTTAAGAGTTTTCAGGGACGACTCGTTACCTCTTAGGCACTCAAGTCTCTTGTCTAAGGCACAAAATATTTGGGAACACCAAAAATTGGAGGGCAAAAGAAGAAGAAATTAAAATTACAGCGAACGTACCACCACCTAGCGAATCGTGAGAGAAGCATTTCTGCCTTCAAGAAAGCAAAGACTGAAATAAGATCTACTATGAAAAATTAAAAGCTTAACAGTTAGATGTTGCTATACACCAGTGTTTCTCAAACTTTCAATACTTGGCGCCCCTTTTTCAATCACAATTTTATCGCGCCCCCTTATACATTAATAAATTACTGAATGCAATAATAATGCCCTTTTGACGTGCTAAAGCTAAAATACACGATCTTACTTATAAACTGTACAAATTAATAACATAAGTATTAAATTTCTTGTATATGTTACTTTTAAGCAAAAATTAAGTAATAGATAATTATTATGTTATTTTTTCCTTTCTGATTTTTAAATTGGAACATATTGCAAAATGAGGGGTGGTTGCTTAGAAGACAAAATATAGATATCAGCTAAATGTAGAAAAAGAACTCAGAGGGTCAATTTTCAAAACACTTTGTTTGCAAACCCATGACAAAACCCATGGAATGCTAATACTTATCTTATTAAACTTGTTCTTAATTCAGTATTAATAAGATAAGTATTAAATTTTTTTATATATGTTACTCTTAAGTAATATATATTTTAAGTAAATTATATATATATATATATATATATATATATATATATATATATATATATATATATATATACTTTTAAGTAATAGGTTAGTTATTTTATTTTTCTCTCTAATTTTAAATTGGAAACAGATTGAGAAATAATATTTAATTAAAGATTTATTTCCAAGATCCATTTCTAAAAGTACAAAATGTCATTTAAAAATAGCCTAATCTATGTTGCTCTTTATCATATGCATTACATCTGGCATCCTCGCGAACGTACATGTGAGTTCAGGCAACCTTAACGGATGTCTGCACAAAACATGTAAAAATGCTGTACCTCGTACAATTCCTAGTCAGTCTTGCCGAATCGATTAGCTACTGAATCTCTTGAATGTACATTTCATAATTCACGCGTTAATTGTAATTCACGGTATTATATTTACGGCAGTGGATTAAAACAAAATCATAGATATATTTTAAATCGCAGTGAGCATTCGACAATGATAAATCATCAACAAGTACACAGACGAAGGCAAATTGATATAAAGTTACGAATGGGTTAGGAATCCATTTCCAAAAATACTTCAAAAGGGCTATCAACTGCCGAAAAGACATCTTCATAGATTTCACATCCAGTGATGAAATTATAAAGGGCAATTATGTAATAAATCACTTTTGAATTTTTTGGATAGAGAGGGATGCTGAATTTTCTGCACTGAAAACAAAAGTATTTCGTATACTATTACCATTTTAACATCATACCTTAGAATCCGGATTTTCTGCGATGGCTACTTTGAAGACAAAATATAGAACTGAGCTAAATATCAAAAAATAACTCTTGAGTGTCAATTTCTAATTTTAGCCTTCCTTTGCTCTGCAGGACAAGCCCATGGAAGTTCACTCGATAATTATTAAACTTGTTATTATACTTTGCTGAAGTACCCAATTTTAACAAGAGTTTATTTTTTTAAAAAAAGATAATACATTACCTTGATATAATAGCTTAATTGTAAGGAGAGTAAAATCAAGTGCATGACAATGTATACAAAAAATGTCAAATGATTTATTGAAATGAATACTCATATTATAAACGGTTTTGAATGAACTGTAATTTTAAGCCTCGCAGAATTAGCATTTAGAATAAATGTTATAATAAAAAGAATATAAAAAATTCTAATGAACAATTGTGTTATTTTTTTAATTTTTAAAGCGAGAAAGCCCGGATCAGGTGTGCACTGATACTAACGTTAATGGTCTCTGGGGAGTGATGCACCCAATTCTTTTTTTTATAATTATTTTCAATATACAAGATAAAAATCACAATTTCAGTGAATAATTTAACTAAGAGAAAATATACTTACCTATTTCATGATTTTTCTATTTGTCTTTCATACTTGAAAAATATCCACAAAACTGAACTAAATTGTTCCAAATGTGCGTGGACCTTATTAAAGGACACAAATCACACATTCCTTTTTGCTAACATTACAGGAAAGCTATTTGCAAGCAAAACTGTCACATTTGTCTAATGTTTTTGTAATTTTAATATCCTTTGATGATCGACAAATATCCTGTTGAACTTTTTCTCTCTTGCTTGTGTCTTTTTGACAGAGTGAAGTGCATTTTATGGTACAGTTATGGCTTCTTACATATTTTCTTGGTAAAGTTCTTAATGTAGCTATTGAAAATTTTCTCCTTTGTTTCACGTTTATTGCTTTCTCAAATTTACTTTCAACATGATTAATATGCATTATTATTTCAGCAAGTGTTTCCCCTTGTTTGATCAGCTTCACTTCCTTCAGAGATCACAGGTGCCCAATTATTTTTTTAGATTCTGCTCATTTACATTTATAAAACCATAATCAGTCGTACAACATCACAATTAAAAACCACTAAGTTATTCATATAGGGGAAAAATGCAGCATATTCAAGAAAATATTTTTGAAAATAGTATTCGTGCCGGGAACTCGGTCTAAAACAAGCAATCTTTAAGATTCTAAAAAAACGTTTGCCACTCCCAAAAAAAAGAGATATGTTATCAATTCATTTTAGCTCCATTAAGACTGTCATATTAGAGATTCTCTGTCAAGGTCATTGGTAACAAATAAACAAAGTTTTTCCACACAGAATTAACGATTTTGTATTATATGTTTCATTATACCTCATAAAAATAAATCTTGGCCAATTAATCCTTCAAAGTGCTCAATATGCTTATCCATGTATCAAAAAATCCCCTTTCACATTGTGAAAAAAGCGCAACAGAATTATATAATTTTACAACTTCCCTAAAAAGAAAGAAATGCAGGTAACCATACCAGTAAATTCGAAAGCTGTGCAAAAGTAATATTTTAAGTTAAAAGAACCGTAATAAAAAATTCTCATCGTAGGATTACAAAGCAAACAAAAATATTTTTTATTTAGTTATAGGATCAAAGATAGCTAATGAGCGTTCACAAAGTGTAGAATCTTTTATTTTTGATGACCTTTTTCACCAGGATGATACACTATATAAATCATATCAATGTAAATCTGTATTTTTTTATTATATCAAAAAGTATTTTTTTTTTTTCATTGCAGTTTAAATTTTTTTTTAACCCTTTTTATTTTCGATATCCCTCCCCCTTTAATAATGGACCGCGCCCCAATTTTGAAAACACTGCTATACACTCAAAATGATATTGCAATATAGAAATGGATTTCAATGATGTTATGAATGATTTTCTTGGAAAAAATCATTCGTATTTTCAAGAAAACCTTCGTATTACAAGTACAATAACAGAGTGACTCAACAGAGAATAAGGATGTCGAAAATCAAAAGATAGTAAAGCGATGAAAAAGATGAAATTAACAAGTCGAAAACATTTCATACAATAATGTATACTCTATTCCAGCGATACTCAAGCTGAGGCCCGCAGGCCGCATGTGGCCCATCGGGCTTTTGTGAGGAGCCCGGGCATGGTCCATTCCTCTAAGAAATTAATTTACTTAAGAACAATTTATTAAAAATTTGGTGGGACATTCTCTGAGTCAAGAAATCGAATATATTTCTATTTTCCTTTTTGTTTAATATGTCGTACAGGTGTGGGTGGCCGCGGTAGCCGAGTGGTATAGGTATCGGACCGTGGCTTACTTTGTCACGAGTTCGAGCTCAGTACCACTAAAGACCCGCCTTGTAGGGCAGCGACGAACGTTAAATCTGTCGGGGCTGAAACGTCCTCCCGTTCATGTGGTGGTAGTTAGGAGAGGGGGGCAGTCAGGTGTCGTCCACGTCACTTGACCATGGTTCAAAATTACGTGGTCCGTCGCCAAAAGCCCTCGTGTAGTTAAACAGTGCGACATTAATATTAAATCAATCAATCAATCAGTCGTACAAGTGTGAATTGGTATTTTTTTCTATTTGTAACTGTAACGATTAGTGATAACAGATAACTGTGGAATATCTCGACCATTTTATGGGTGAAACTAATTTTTAACTATTCCTCGTGTCTTGCAAGCAAAAAATATTACAAGAAAATAGGTTGTTTTGAGACATTTGAGAAGTTGATTGTTTTGTAGCAAAAAACAAACATGGTTCAGTAATTGTTTGATTCGTTCGAAAGTACTGTATTTAAAAAATACCAATTAAAACGAATCCTTCAATGACACTTTTCCTAGAAGATCTCTTTCAAGAGGCGACAAAAAGGTTTTCTTGAATAATCTTTGCAACAGCAACTAAATGTTTTGTCACTAGTAATGTCACGGCGATAACGAAGGCATCCTATGAAATATTATTGGTAATCATATGAAGCCGTTTATTTAAGCAGACATTATGAAGAGGAGTGTTTTTTAAAGGCTTTCATTTTAGTGGTTGATAAATTTAGTGACAAAAATTATTAAATATATAATAATTTAAACTAGTAAAATGAGTGCTTTAATATTTTGATCAATTTTCCACATTTTAAATTTCCTATGTTATCTTAATCTTAAAGCATCGATACTCCCTCCCCTATAATCTTCATGTTGCGATCCGCGTAAGATATCTATCATATGTTTGCTGCCTGGCGGAAAAAAGTTTGAATACTCCTGCTCTATACTATAATTGAAAACGATTTCATTAATTTGTTCTACTAATTCATAAAAGGGTGGGTAGTCCATGATACTTCAAAGTAAGAAATGGCTAAACCCTACCACCATTCTTTCTTTACGACTATCAGTCCAAACACGGTCGGTCCATAGTGAGTGAATATTAACACCGCACTGTTCAGCTACACTAGGGCTTTTGGAGACAGACCACGTAATTTTGAACCATGGTCAAGTGACTTGGATGACACCTGAGCTGGCACCCTCCTCTCCTAACTACCACACCACACCAAACGATAGGAGGTGGATAACTGAAAGACTATCCAAACAGCAAAAACAAAGAAAGGAAAAAGAGTAAAAAGGTAAAGGGAAAAATCCCTCCCAAAACAAAACAGGAAAAGTAAGAACTGAAGGAGGAAAATGGGGAGGTGCTCTGAAATTGGTGAGGGCATAACTATTGAAGTGCCTATAACGCCGGGGAGGTTAAAAGTGGTCCTCAGACTGTTAACTTAAATTTCTCTCTCTCATAATCATTTATTATTCTTCACGGAAGCTTTCGCTCCTGACATTCATACCGTGTCATGATACTTATACGCATATTAATTCCCTTAGGCAAGGGTTGGGCAACTTTGTTTTTTCTCTCGCTGGCCACGTTGTGGGAGCGGAGTACACCGGGGAGCCCCACCTTTTTAAAATTATTACATTCATTATAAAAAAAATAATAAATATGTCAAACAAAATAGTGGCAATTTTATTCGATTTATTTGCTCTGCTATTCTTTCAAGCCCATTTAATTTTAGAATCAGTTTAATAAGACAAATGTACACTGTGCCACTTCCCCTACACACACACTTTTTTTTAAAAAATAAGGAGTTAGATTGCTCTTTCACATTGAAATCCTCATCACAGACTACAAGTTATGTCAGCCAACTGGAATCTATGTATACTCTTGTTGATCTTCATGCAAGAAAAACTTTACTCACAAAAACATGTTGATTAAAACATAAAGAACAATTTCCCAGCAAATTTCTTCATACATGCAAAGTTTTCTGCTGACAAATACAGTCGAACCTCCATATAACAAATCTCTATACTGCGAATTTTTCTATATAGTGTTTTATCTGGAACCAAGAACATTTCACGATTTTCTTCGTACAATAATCTCCCTATAGCGAAGTCCATTTTCTATATAACGAACTTTTTCTCTTGTGATTCAATTTTTTTTCTCCCTATTTTTGAAGTATTTTTGGACATTTCGAGTTACTCTCTCTTTTAACACATTTTTTGGTGGTCATACATTTTGAACTGGTTTTATAAGGGAACTAACTCACCGAGAGCAATAGAATTCTCGGCATTTCGTCCTAGAAGTTCAGCCTTTAATCCCCATTGTCCAGTTCACTGGAAACATCTTCGATATTCTCTTTCACCCTCAGTGGAGTCTCGTGTCCTTAAACTAGTATCCGTTCATTTGTAGTATTGATCAGTCGTACTGGTAGCTCGAAAATATTAAAACGTAAATGGCTGAGTATCAAAGAAAAAAAATTTAATTCTTCAGGAAGTGGATAAAGGCGTCAAGAAACTTTTCTTGTAGTTTTTCTTTCTTTCTTTTTATAGGTAAGATACATAAAATAAATATATATATTAATTTACAAAAAGGTGTGAAAAATTACTTTCTTTAATATATAGTGTTAATGAATTTAAAATTTGTTTTATGGGGTTTATATAAATAAAATTGAAAGATGAACCTCTATATAAAGAATTTTCCATATAACGAACTTTTTGAGGAGATTTATCGACTTCGTTATATAGAGGACCGATTGTAGTTGTAGCAGTCAGTATCATAGCATTAAACATTTTCTTCGCATTGTTGTCTGCTAGTCAATAAGTTTAAGCTGTAGCTCTTCAGGTGCTGTATCAATATCATCAGTAATAGGATAATAGAACGAACTGAATTTAGAATCCATTTTATTACAATCTAGAAATCTTCTTGTGGTCTTCTACTCCAAATTCTGCAGATGATCTCTTAGTAGAAATACTTACGGATATTTTGTTTTTCTAATAAAGGAATTCTGTTTTCCCAATAATGAAAAATACGAGAAAAATCTTTGATGGCACACGGGAAAGAAATCTCAATTCAAATTGAATTTTCTGTCTGCCTATTTTCCCACCCTTGATGTAATGTACTCTGAAATGATTGTTTTATGTATGTGTTGTGTACTTTTGAGATCTGGAGCGTTGTCTACAAATTCAATCACGTTTTCTTTCTGATGTGCTACATGCGTAAAATAACTAAAATTTATTATTTCTTTTTGTTGTTGTTGTTGTTAATGTATTAACTTTAATGATCCGCAGTGTAGATGCTTCAAAGCATGTTACTTTTCCTTCTCTCTATGATCTTTTATGCGTTTAGTTATAAGCCTGTACAAGTTTAAAAAATACCTTCCAGGAAACTCCTTTTTACAAGCTTTTATTTAACTTGCAATGTAATTTGTTCGGGTGGAATCTTGCAACTCAAATTTGAAGCTGATGTCTTCAACCGATTGAGCTGAAATTTTGTATACACGTTTAGTTTGGATGACAATGCATGTTTTAATTATTTATATTCAGATATTGCAGTTAGTTAAAAAGATATTAATTAAAAACCTTAAAACGCATAATTGTTTTATCCCTGTCGGCTTTTTATCCCACCCATGGCTTATCGGATTGAGCTTAAAGAAGCTACGATTTTTATCGATGTTTTTAAAAAGCCATCTAATTCTTTCTGTCAAATTCAGACAAAAAATAACTCAGATAAAAATAATATCAGACAGAATATAATTATTATAATAAATAATTAAAATAATATAATCGGAAAGTTCATTTATTATGCATAGTCTTAGGAAATAGAAACTTCAGCCTTTGCTTGTTTGTTTTTAATACTTTCACCCTTTTTTAAATTTAAAAAACTTTTCTTTAAAATTTAACTTTGTAATAAGTTAAAACTTGACGTTTTGTAAATAATTTTAACGAGACCCAGGGCCGTTTTTAACCTACCCTGCCCCTAGGCACTTCTAATTGTTTCGCCCTCCCCTATTTCCAGAACATCTCCCTCCTTCAGTTCTTACCTTTGCCAGTTTAGGTTTGGGTCAGATTTTGCGTTACTTTTCCCCTTTCTTTGTTTTGCTTTTTGGAGAGTCTTTCAATTACCACCACTTATAGACCAACCGTGTCCCAAGACTGGCATTTCGCACTCATAAGCAAAGGATAATGGCGGGGGGTTTGGCCACTCTTCTTCATTTCTTTCCTTACGGCAGTGCTTCTCAGTTCTTCTTTTTCATCGCCCCCTCCATACAAAATAACAATGTCACATCTGTAGAGACACATTTGAGTTTTGCATTAATGGGTAAGGAAACTAAAATTAATCAAGCAAAGTCCTTATCTACTGCAAATGAGCAACAGAAGCCTAGGTCTGCCATGAGTATGTTTTCCAATCAAATATTGTCCTTGGATGTTAAGGCAATGTTTCTCAAACTGTGGGGCGCGCCCCCTAGGGAGCATCAAAATACTGCAAGGGGGGCCGCGAGTAGATTGAAAAGTCGAAAACAAAAGATTATTTTAAAAAATTATTAATTTTCTGAAAGAAAACAAACAAAATACATAATGACATAATAAAAAATAAAATACACATTTACACTGCTGTAATATACTTATAAATATATCAGTACTGCTCAATGCATTTTATTAATTTAACAATACTAAGCTAAGAACGTGTTTAATAATTACCAGTAACCACATGGGCTCATCATATATGAAATTATATGCAAAAATTAACACTTATCTTGATGATTTGTCCGGTTTATAATTAAATATTTCAATGCAGATTAAAAATTACACCGTTCACTCCAAAATATCATTGTTTAACACGTAGGTGAGCGTATGGGGCCTATTTTGGGGAGGGGGGGATAATAAAGGAATAAATAAGCAAAATTCCTCGGAAGTAGGTAAATACTTCGCAAAGACTGTCAAGGTTTGCAATGCAAATGTATTGTATTCCAAAGCATTCGGAATAGTTTTACGGATAAGAGTTCACAGAAAATATCGTACTTTAGAAAGACGTATATATACGTCCGGGGCAATTAATGCACTGGCTGAGCGAGACGTTTATATACGCCGGTAGCACTTAAGAGGTTAAAGTCGAAATGTAGGTTTAACGTAAAAATATTGTACTATTGAATTTAATACATTGTTATTGTACGGAGGGGGGCGCGATGAAAATTATGATTGAATATGGGGTCGCAAATATTGAAAATTTGAGAAGCACTGTGTTAAGGAATTGTGGATTTTCGAAATCATTGGAATAATAGATCCGGTAGAGAATTTAAAGGAAAGGGAACTTAATTCCGAATTAATTAAACGGTTTGAAGGTTCCACCTGGCTAAGGAAAGATTCAGGGGACTGGCCAATGACAAAAATAGATTGTGAGATTAAGGAGGTAAATGCTGAAAGGAGAAAGATTACATTGTGTAATGTTAATGTAAAAGAAAACTTTCCTTGGTACGCACAGAAATTTTCAAATTATCACTCTAGAATCAGGTCAGTAGCAGAGATGAAAAGATTCGTTGCTAACTGTCGTAAAAGACCTGAGGATAGAAATGGGAGAGAAATCTCCAATACAGAATTTGAGAATGCGGAAAAGATACTTAAAAGGACTGTACAAAGAGAATGTTTCCCTAAACCAAGGAATGTACCTATAATTAATGTACTTAAAGCTAATGAGGAATTATTGCAAGTTAAGACTAAAATTACCAAACATAAGGATGGCCCATGCTTTTTAACACCCATCCTCATTCCAACAAATTGTGGGTTAACCATACGATTAGTTAAGTGTTTGCACAAATCCATTTGTCATGTGGGTACTCAAATACTGCTTTCAATAATAAAGGAAAAACCAGCTGCCAGTGCTCCTGTTGCCGTGCTTGAAGACCGAGATAGGGATGTAAAGGTATTCGATATAACAGGTATTGATCTAGCAGGCCCTTTCTTCCTCCTAAATAGTGATTGGACTTATTGAACTTGACGGTCTTCTTTGAGACATAATTGAGTCAAAGGGGGAGGGGAGTGTGTTAAGTCAAGATTAAAATGTAAAACCATTTGGCGACGTAGTATATGAACTACTCAACAAGATAAAATGTAAAATAATGTTCTTAATTGCTGTTCTGTGAATAAATGTTTTTATTGGAATAAAATAACGGCTTAGTTTTTTGTTTTTTTTTGTTTTGGTGCCGTAAATTGATTTAAAAGTAACTTAAACACGTAAAAAAATAGTTTGCAGTTACAATATACTTAAGCTTATGTTGGGTATATTTACAATAATTAAACGTGAAACTTTAGTTATATTACATAACAATGTCGTTCAATGCCTGTTATATCTTCCGAGATCATTGTTGTAAAGTGAATAGTGTTGGAAACAATGAATTTTTGCAACAGAACTTTAACAATATAAGAATATTCGTCATTTGTGTTGAAATTTTTATGCGATTTGTGTTTTAAAAGCGTTATTTTACACGATATATTAATTTTTCCCTTTTGAAAAATATCATTTTGTGGGGAAATGCGTTTCAAGCTAAAAGCCTGGCTAAAAGCCAAATTGTGAGTATTTTTTCTTTTTAAATAAAGCACTCTTTTCATATTATATATACTATAGTCGTACATCCAAATGTAATACTCGACTGACATCTCAACTGATAGAAATCTTGAGAATATTAATAAGAATTGTACATTACAATACAGTAGAGTCTACAAAGACTAATTGTGTACGTTGATTTTCCAAGAGAAAAGAAATTGCAACCAATTAAAATTTATTCTCTTCGTGATTATATCATAGATGGACGCTAACAACTAACAGTAAACAATTAAAAATCAAGATTTGGCATATACGTTTCATATTTTTTTAACTAATTGTTGCTGTTTTTTCATTGAGTTTGAGTATATTTAAGTCAATATATGTACTTAAAATTACAATCTCTATCAACACAAATTTGTATTTTAAGGCAACAAGGTACGATTTACGCAAAAATTTTAATTTAAGGATTTTCAAAAAATTTTTGTTACCTCCTATGTGTGTATATTATGTAAAACAGATTTTGTGCCCAAAAATTCATAAAAAGCTAGCCATTTAATTTTTTAAGGAAAAAACTTAAAATTTGTGAAGTTATTTTAAAATGCTACTCCTCCTACAAAAATTTACGTACACGCATGAAATTTGATTTACATGTATGTCAAACTATGTATAACAAAAGTTGTTATGGGTTTTGCGATAACATGATTGGTATTTGTACAATACTTCTTTTTATGAATGCTTATTGAAAATTCCTTAAAAAATGTATAAATTTGAATTCAAATATTTTTAAATAAATAAGTATTGCTTTGATTCAAAAATGCATATCAACTTTTGTTGCATGTATTATTAGCAATAGGTAAAATAAATTTCAAAACATTAGGCACAATAGAAAAAAAGCCTTAGCATTTTAAATGAAGACAAACGAGTTGTTTTATCTTTCTGAGATAAGTAAGTTTAAATTTTTGATTTGCCATACAGATATGAATAAAAACGAACGTAAAAGCTATCTTAATTCTGCGTTTTTTAAGAGTTTTTAGCTTTCAAATTTTATGAGGTTATAGAAAAGTATGTAAAGAATAATTTAGGCTAAAAAAATTATATTTGATTTTTTGACCGATTTTTGTCATTTGAATCCGTACTGTGCCCCCTTAAAAGTAAAATGTTTGGTACCTGTAATTTGTAGTGTATTATTGGAGAGATTTATATAACAACTAATTTGTTTGTTCTATGCCATCATCCACTAACATAAAAGAGTAGAATTCGCGGATAATATTCCATAACCGATTTTAGGTTATTTTAAGTACGTGAAACTCCCCATATATATATGTATTCTCTCTCTCTCTCTCTCAATTTTCAATTATACTCAAATTGATAGTTGTATTAACATTGCACTATAAAGCTGCACTAAGGCTACTAGCGATGGACCTTGCCATTTTGAATCATGGTCAAGTGACGAGGACAACAACCGAGCTGGCAACCTCCTCTCCTTATTTCCACTTCACACCTCGGAAGAACGTTTGAGCCTTGATGAATTTAACGTGCATCAGCATCCTATACGCGACTTGTCTTCAGCATTACTAAACTCGAACTCGTGATCCGTTAGCTTTGAGTCCGTTACCTTGACCACTAGGATGCCACGACCACTCATTTATACTGAAGGGGAATTGTTTTACTTTTCAACATAACAAAGCAAGATGGAAAATCATCCCGTGTCCTACAAACGTAGAAAAACCTCTCAAACTGTGAAGGATATAAAGATAACAAAATTATTTTTGGAAACAATTACCATAAAATTACGAAAATTGATCTTAGTATTTTTAAGCAGAATAAAAAAAAATCACTTCACTATGAAACCTTAAATCGATGTTTAAACCACGGACTAATTCTAAAAAGTGTGTTAATAGACAAATTTTAAAAGTGACTACGTTCGAACCGTGATTTTAACAGTAGATATGGATAAATTTTTATGATATTAGTGTCACTTAGATTGGAATACATATATAAATTGTTTTAAAAGGACATTTTGAGAAAAAATTTTAAATATAATATTTAGGCAAAACATATTTAAATTGAAAATTTTTTCAAAGTTTCTTTTTGGGAAAAATGCTTCTGATATAATAATAATTTGCCTGTATATAGCTCAGACCTTTCTACAGAGGCTCAACTAGAATTTTTGAAATATATAACTTAGAAGTGGGTTTATCTATGTTTTACCATAACAAAGGGGAGAAAATTTGAGAAAAAAACGACGATAACTATTTCAATTGGTTGTAACTCTGAAAATAATGTGATTTTTTCAAAAATCGTAGTTGAGCCTCTGTACAGAGGTCTGAGCTATATACAGGCAAAATATTATTACAATAGAAGCATTTTTCACAAAAGGAGAATATTTTGAAAAAAGATTATTCTAGGTTAATTTTTTGCCAAAATATTGTATTTAAATAATATTTTTGTCAAAGTGTCCTTAGAACAGTTTTATACATGTAGTCTAATCTAAGTGACACTAAATATTATGAAAATTATCCATTTATGCACTTTTTTAAAATTCTGGTTCCGAACGTAGTCGGATACCTTAGAAAAAGAAAGTTGTAAACGTAAATTAAAATGTTTAGTAACGCTCATGATAATGTTTTAAGAATTGAATGTTGCACAAAAATAATTAGTAAAATAAAATAAAATTTCTTAGTTTGTTGATCAAATGCGACGACCATTAAATTTCCAACTCAGAGGGGTTTTTTATAATAGTCCTTTTGCAGGGTAAAATTGAAGCTCTTAGTCCTAAAAATTAGAATAAAAAAAAAAAAGAATGGAAAGTGTTACATCGTTAAAATATTCAAAGAAGGGAAATTAAAAGCTGTGCCTGTATTTAAATATGGGATTTTAAAGTTAGTAAATGAAACATTTGGGAAAATGATTCGAAAATGCTACAACATAGCGTTTTATCAATACAGAACTTTGCAAAAATAACTTTTTTATTTTCAGGGGGCTTTGGTTCATCCTTTCCCCTCGAAATTCGAGGATGAACGGGGGCCCATTTTCCGGGAAGTCAAAATGGACCCCATGATTTCTGTGAAAATTTTTATCATTTCTATAGATTTAATCTTTTTTTTTTACATTAAGGCTTGAGAGGAGGGGGAAGGCTAAAATAATGATTTCTATCAAAAAAAAATTTAGAAAATTTGGTAATTACGATTTAAATTAATAAAAAGATGGAAAAGAAAAGAAAAGGTTTCAAAAAGGGAAATTTTATTCAAGAAAATTTTAAAAATTAAAACTGAGGATATTTTAGAATGTTAAGGATATGGATTCAAAATTTGGACTTTTGTCATTTTCAACCCCATCACACAAGTGGAAATGTTTCCCTTACTTTGGTCTTATTTCCCTTTTTTTTTTTTTCCTTTTTTTTTTTTTTAATACTTATCTTTCAAGCGTTGTCTTAAAGCAAAAACTTAAAAAACACATTAGTATATTTATAAAATTTTAAGATTTCCTTTCCCTCTTCTTATTTAATGAGAACAAAATTGCATTTTTCGACCGGTCGCGTTCAAATACCTAAAACAATACCTTGTAAAAGATAATTTTTGCATTCCAAAATGAAAAAAAAAAATAAAATTGTATCTAAAATGAGATCATATTTATTTAAGGGAAAATGCGAAACACCTTAAAATATGAATATAAATAATGTCATTAAGAATAAATATCTGCGACTTAATATCACTATTTTACACGTCACGAATCATAAAAAGAGAACAAAGGAATTATTTTTAATATCAGGAAAATTGAAAACTTTTCCGTTCACAAAACTTTAATTCTTCTCTCCCCCCTCATTTATCTTCTAATTTGTTTGTAATCATTCTTTGAATGATTTTTTTAAAACTTTTTATTTTAAAATAACTCATATCTTTTCTTTCTTTTTGCAGTATGACTGCGCCTTCTGCGACTACCGAAGCCCTTCTCAAAAGGGGCTTCGATGCCACCGCATCACGGTGCACAAAATAGGTGTGGGGGTGAGGCGCACCTTGGACTCCCATGGGCGCCCCCTCACCTATTTTGGGTAGGCACCCCCTCCCCTGGTGACATTAGTCATGCAGAAAGATACTATCGAACATGTAAGTAAAGAACATCTATCTAAAATTTTTTCAGAATTTTTACTCTTAGCTGATGAAATTAATACACGACTCTGAAACTATTAATATCGGAATATAATATATATTTGTGGGCATCTATTTATGCCAAAATTTATACAATGAAATAGAGTAAAAGTATTTTAGAAGTATATGTAAAAGATTTTAAAACTTAAAAATAATGTTATAAAATGAATGGAGATTTTATTTAAATAGGAAAGAATCTATAAAACGGAATATGAGCTATAAATAAAAAGCATTGATTATTTCTCAAAAATATCAAAATAGCACATTAAGTTCATAGCGTTTCCTTTACATTTTTCAGACTAAATTAAATTTCAAGAGTTACTTTTTGAAAGCTCTGTAATTTTAATTTATATCACGTCGCATTGATCAGTTCATCATTTTTGTACATGTACGAATTAAAACATTTATTTATTTAATAAAATGTTTTCTTTTTAGAAGTCAGGTGGAGGAGTTCTTGTCATTCTAATTCCAAAGATGCTGTTTGGACGCAGAATTTAGCCAACCAACTACTGTAGCCATGCACTTGTCATATCAGCATCTATTTTCAAAACATGTCACGCCAGTGGCTGTACAAGTTTAGTCACATCAGTCACTGCCTGGACACCATCAAGTGCACTTACAGCGCTGCATTTCAGTGGCTGCTTGGACTACAAATTTGATCATATCAGTTGCTGCTCTTCAGTGGCTGTTTGGACTGCAAGTTTCGCCGCATCAATCACTCCCTGGACACTACAGCGCTATTCTTCAGGGGCTGTTTAGACTACAGGTTTAGTCATTTTGGTCACTCACTGGACATTATCAAGTATATTTACAGCTATGCTCTTTAGTGGCTGTTTGGACTACAAGTTTAGTCACATCGGTCACTGCTTGGACACCATCAAGAGCACTTACAGAGCTGCATTTCAGTGGCTGCTTGGACTACAAGTTTGATCATATCAATTTCCTGCTCTTCAGTGGCCTATGGACTACAAGTTTAGTCACATCAGTCACAGCCTGGACACCATCAAGTGCATTTACAGCGCTATACTTCATTTGCTCTGTCAGGACTACATCAATCTCTGCTCTTCAGTGGTTGTTTGGACTGCAAGTTTCGTCGCATCAATCACTGCCTGGACAATGTCAAGGGTGCTTACAGCACTGTTCTTCAGGGGCTGTTTAGAATACAAGTTAGGTCACATTAGTCAATCACTGGACATTATCAAGTGTACTTACAGCGATGCTCTTCGGTGGCTGTTTGGACCACAAGTTTAGTCACACTAGTCACTGTCTGGGCACCATCAAGTGCACTTACAGCGCTGCATTTCAGTGACTTCTTGGACTACATCAGTCTCTGCTCTTCAGTGGCTGTTAGGTCTACAAGTTTCGTCGCATCAGTCACTGCCTGGACACCATCAAGTGTACTTACAGCGCTGCTCTTCAGGGGCTATTTAGACTACTTTTAGTCACATCAGTCACTGCCTGGACACCGTTTATAGTACTTACAGCGATGCCCTTTAGTGGCTGTTTGGACTACGTTTAGTCACATCAGTCACTGCCTGAACACCCTCAAGCGTACTTCAAGAGCTGCACTTCAACGACTGTTTGGATTCAAACTGCTTTATAATGCCTGCTGTCTTTCTTATAAATCTTAGATTTATCGAATGTTGTTGAAACTTCTAACAACACCTGTTTACTTACACTCTTTCACGAAGTAATTGATTTTTCCAGTAATAACTTTCAAAAAGTCTTCCACTTTTTCATTGAGAAAGGTGAATCTGAAATGAAGTAACCTGTATATTTATAATCTGCTATAGAAGGATATGACAAGAGAAGGATTTTTAAAAGAAAGAATATAAAGAAGGTTTTGCAAAAAAAAAATCGAATTACTATATAATAGACCTCTAGAGAATTAAATCTCACCAATATTTTAGATATGGCAACATACCTGAAAACCACACCAACACCACACACCACTATTTAATATAACCAAGAGGGAGAGATACTGAACTACATTTTGGCAATAAAAACACTTTTTAATAAAAGTAGCTTGAAGTCTGATTGGTTTCTGCCATACAAGTAACTAATATTTTACATCTAAAAACACTAATTGGAAGCAACGTATGACTTGTTTTTTATTGTAAATATGGACAAAATATACTACCGAGCTTCTTAAACACACTTGCAAGAGATTTCTTAAAGAGACGGAAAAGTCACCATGTTACGGATATTTAGATTTGAATACATGCAATACTTTGACTTGACGGTGCAAAGATTTCCTTCATATTTTTGCCGATCTTCAGTTTTACTTCAAATATTGAAAAAAGAGGTATGCATTAAATACCCATGGTAAGAGGTTTTAACTACTTCAGTTTAAAGAGTCAGAATAATATGTGACAACAGGTCGTTGATTGTTTGATTCAACAAATCATCAAAGTTTTTCTTACTTAGAAAAAAAATTGTTTAGAGAAATTGTGGATAACAGATACAAAAAAACAAAATAGCACAGGTAGAAATGTTAGCAATGGTACTTTGGTGTGAGGATGGGCAGAATAATACAGCATGATTGTCAAAATTAAACTTTATTTCAACAACACAGCTAAAAAAACTCAGAATATTCCTTTCGTCACAGAGGAATTCTGGGAAGACAGAAGAAATTCCAGAAGACATTTCTTCCGACAGAAGAAATACAATTAGATGTTCTAGCAGCCAATAAGGCACAAGGATCAATAACATTTGATATTATGAAAGTACACTATAGTACCAATCCTGATTTCTAGTACGTTTTTTTAAAAATGAAATACTAACCTTCAAAACTTCAGTTTTGCAACAATGGAAAACTGTTTACAAACACGAAAAAAAAACTATACGACTTTGAAAAGATTGCACTGAATTTTAAGACTAAAATGATTTCACAAGTTATTTCCCATAACAAATATTCTGTTTTTAACAAAGTGAAATGAATTTGAATCACAATAAAAGGAAAATCCTGGAACTAAAATTAATAATAGACTTCAATAGTAATCATAGACTAAACAATAACTCTTTTCCTGTACACAAAATACTATTCTTAAACATTAATGTGGATTTCACATACTAAAATAAAGATTCAACTTTTCTCGTTTCTTCCATTGCATTGTGCTTTTTCATTATATGTTATGATTTAAATTTTTTAATTCTCTATGTGGAAAATAGAACGTTTTATTAAAAGGAAAACTTAAATAAAATTTCAAGAATTATATGAAACTTTATTTTTTTAAAAAAATATATTGACACTTATTGAAAAGTACTATCTAGGAAAAAAGCAAGGAAAAAATATTTATAAAATGTGTTCAATCAGATACAAATTATTTTTAAACAGTATCACATTAACTATCCTAATAATTGTCTTAATTATTAAGCTCCAAAAAATACACATACAAAATCCTATTAATTATCAAGATGTTTATCTCCAAAATTCTGGCTGTTCACCTAGATGCTTGAAGATGCATGCCCCTTATACTTGGTGATTTCTAAAGAAGTATACAGTCTGAATGCACTATAAACCAAAAACAATTTAAGATATTATATGTTACTTGTAACAACATTGTATGGGATTATTTAAAAGTTTGCTGGAGACAGTCGCATATGTTCTATGTGTGAGCCCTTAGTCACAAGATACACATTAAGTCGGTAATCCATTTCCACCCAAACACGGGAAGGTATCTGAATTAAGTCCATCGATAGTGGTTGTGATACGCTGTTTCAGCTCATCTAGATCAACAGGAAGATGAAGGACGAATACCCTGTCTTTTACGTACCCCCCAAAAAGAAATCAAAGGTTAAAATATATCGTTGGAACGGGTTTCAAAAAGGATAAAATGGAAAATATTTATGATATTTACTGTCACTTAGATTAGAAAATGTATATAAATTTTGTTTTAAGAATAGTTTAAATAAAAAATTTTTTAAAGACACTATTTTGAAAAAAAATAACATAAATAATTTTCAAAATATTTTTTTTTTTGTGAAAAATGCTTTTTTTAAAATAATATTTTGCCTGTATATTCTCGACCTCTGTACAGAGGCTCAACTAAAATTTTTTAAATATATAACTTAGAGTGGGTTTATCCGTTTTGACACAAAAAAAGGGGGAGAAATTTAAAGAAAAACGCCGCTAATTATTTCAATGGGTTGTAACTTGAAAATAATAAAAATTTCTCCTTAGGAGCCTCTGTACGAGGTCGAGTATAACGGCAAAATATTAATATATTAGAGCATTTTTCCCACAAGAGAACATTTTGAAAAAAGGTTATTTAATTTAAATTTTCCCGGAATATTGTTTTTAAATAATTTTTGCAAAATGCCCTTTAAAAACAATTTTATACATGATTCTAACCAAGGACACTAAATATCATGAAATTATCCATTTTTTCCCTTTTAAAATCACGGTTCGAACATGTCGGATCCCCTAAGTCAGGACCTATGAATGGTCATTCGGTAAATGGTTGTTGTAGTTGAGTTCGCCCAATCTATTGGTGAGGAAGATAGATGTTCATCGAAGAAACCGCACGTTGGCCGACCAATGTAGAGGCAACCGTTTTGCCCTCAACGGGGACCTAGGCAATTCAAATTGTTATGCCGCCAATCCTTTTTTTTCAGATCACCTTTTCCTTCAGTTCTCCAGTTTGGTTCGGGGGGGATTTTCCTTAACTGTTTTCTCTTTTCACTTTTTGTTTTGCTCCATGGGGGTTTTTCCCATTATCACCACCTATGGTCTCGCCTCGTCTTGGACCGACAACCGGAGCCCTAAGGAAAAAAAATGACATTTTGGTTTGGCCATTATCCTTTCAGTTTCATTCCCTTTCCGTGTTCATTTTTCCTTTTGGCATCACGGATCAGCCTTTGTAAATTAGTACAGCAAAAGAATGAAATCGTTTGGAATTAAAATGAAATATCAATGCGTTTTAAGCTCATTTCGGGTCCTAGGCGCAGAAGATTTTCGGGTCCCTTGGCATTTTGGGATCCCAGGAAAATCTGGGTTTAAATCCAGCTTATCCGGGGCCCCTTTCCGCCCCAAAAAACCAATGAAAACCTGCACTGGGAGATATTTGTTGTAAAGAATGTTTAACTTGTTAAATTTCTTTTTCATTCTTTTTCTTTCATTTTTACTTTTAGACGCTTTTTTTTTGTTAGCATTGATTGTTTTATCAAAAAAGCTTTCCTCCCCTTTGTCAAAGCAAAATTTAAAGACCCTCCTGAATAAATTTTTGTAATAGCTTTTGAGTGGTGCACAAACCTTAAACCTTTTTTTACGAGAATTATTTGTCGTGCAAGAGGGGTTACCCCCGTTAATTTTTTCCCTTTTTTTTTTCTTCCCCCTTTTTGCGTTCAATTTTGTGACCCCCGCCCTGTATTTTCACAAAAGTCCCCAACGAACCCTCTAAAAATATTATTTCTTTAATATCATTTTACATGATAAATTTAACTGTCAAAGTTCAAATTTTCATAACGCAAATTGATTTTTATTTACTTCATTTTGAAAAAATTTTTCTTTTTGATTAAACAAAAAACAAAGAATAAATTTTTTTTTAATATTAATACCGATGTTTACTTAAATTTGTTCAAAGGTATATTTAAAATTACATTCATTTAAAAAAAGGTGTATTAAAATTCAAAAATATTTTATAATTTTGTTTTTCGCATTTTTTAGGGTTTCAATGTAATTTTTTTTCCCACATAAATCCTGAAATTCGAATTTTAAATGAGTTTTCAAACAAAAATTTTATTTTTTTTACATAGAAAAAAAATGAGTTTTCATTTATTTTTGAAATAAAAAACACATACTCTGAAAATAAAGCCCCAAATGAAACTAGAAATTTATTGAAAGATATTTTTCCTTCAAAAATCCTTAATAAAACCACACTCCAATTTTTGAAAAAAAATTTTGAAATTATACCCTTTTTGCGCGTTTGGGGAAAAAAGGGGAGGGTAAATTTTACAATGGGGCCACCGTTGTTAATATTTTAAAAGCCACTTTTTCCTAGGGGATGTAATAATATTGTTATAAACCTATCTGTTGGGCGCATCCCCCCCGGGGCATTCCCCTACAGCTTTTGGCCAATATTTTCTCACCGAGCCTGAAGTCCATTCGGACCTGGCTCATTCAATCCTCTCTATATCCCTTTTTTGTTATTATAATTCCATGTATAGGGCAATTTTTTCCATAGTTTTTTTAAATTTTTTTAAACTTTTTTAAAAAATTTTAATTTTTTTTTAAATTTCCCCAAAATCTTGGTCCTGTTCGAGTCTTGACTTGAGATTTGAACCAACTTTCCACCTTTTGACCCATCCAGTCATCTACTTTTTCCAGGGATGAGGGGGGCTTTAAAATAAAATATCCTGCTCCCATGTTAATCCTAAAGGACTGGTTTCCCTTCTAAGAAATCGAGTTTAAGACTTGATTTTGGGAAAGGGCCACCATATTTTTTATTAGGGGAGCTTTACGTGGAATTTGGGCCCCCCGGGGGGGTTCCCCAGGAAACCGAACCTATGAACCTTGATCGATTGCTCTGGTTGGGTTCGATTGTTCTCCCCCCCGAGCATTTAGATATATTTTTTTAGGGCCAAAATTTCTTCACCCATGTTTAACATTTTAAATTATTTTTAAGTTTTAAACTTTTTTTAAAACCCCAAAAGCTCTGGGATTTTTGAGCTTCGTTAATGAAACTAAACCCTAGGTTTCCCCCGTTGAGCCCATCATCTCAGTACCCTTTGGGAGATAGTGGGCCCAAGGAGCGTTTTTCTAAAAATTTGAATCCCCCTGTTTTCCTATGGGATTCGATCTTTTTAGGACGTCACGATATTCAGAGATAAAAGGGTGAAACTTTTGGGGTCACCAACTACTCTGTGTATCGTTGGGATGTACGTACCTTTAATCGAGCCCCCCCGGGCGAGTTAGTTTCGTCTTCCCCCTTTCCCCCAGCTAGCGCCGCCCCCTTTTTCAACTACAGACTTCGGACCGGTTTAGATGGATTCCTATGTTTCTCCGCAGACCAAATTTCGAGTTACTGGGGCCCCCCTTCTATTTTATTTAATTGTTTTTTAAAAGCTGTAATTATTTTAAAAAGACCATAACTCAAGGGCTCTTCATGGATGTCTTAATTTTTTGGGGCGACTTGACGCCG
>BMAV01026734.1:0-16615 GCA_019973955.1 Trichonephila inaurata madagascariensis | reverse complement strand
CAAAGGGCCGCAGGAGCGATGCTCTAAGTTTGACGATAGCTGGAGGGGTGCCGAGCAACTCTGCTCTAAAGGCGTTTGCCGCCCCAGTGCGTGACCGTAGAGTCTGCGTAGAGCGTATAGATGACTTTTTAACTACGTGATTACTAAGCTTACGCTCCACTGATTCCACCAAGAAGTTTTATGAAGTCGCCGCGGAAATAGAAGTGCGCGGTCTATTATATAGCCAGGCAGCGCCGGGCTTCTGACGTCACGCGCACATATTAGCGCTCAAACTCTACGGGAGAAAGGTCGCAAGCATTTTTATTATTATCTATCTTTTCTGTTTTATTAAGTACCAACTGCCAGGGCCGGACCGTGACTTTTGGGGGCTCTGGGCTTAGAATATCTGAGGGTTCCTCTAAATAATAAAAGGTTTTGCCAATTTCTTAAACATTTTTGGTTAAAAAATTTAAAATATACGAAATTTAAGGTTTTTTTTTTTATTTCGAACAATTTAAATAGAAATTTCAAGACTGTACGTCTAATAGTTTAAAAAATGGAATTAACTACTTATAACGCCCTTTAACCCCCACAACACTACTTGGGGGGACGAATTTCACTAAAACCATTTTGTAGTGGGTATCTACTCTGTAAAAGGAATCTGCTTACCAAATTTCAAGACTGTACGTTTAATAGTTCGAAAATGGAATAATTGCCCTGAACGCCACTTTAACCCCTTGGGTAGTTTCATAAAACCCTTTTTGTAGCAGATCTCTCTCTATGAAAGAAACATGGCTGCCTAATTTTAAGTCTGTAGGTGAAATAGTTCAGGAACGGCAATATTTACCTATAACAGCACTTAATCTCCCGCAACTTCCCTTCGGGATCAATTTTTGTAAAACCCATTTCTTCATAAATCTCTACTCCATGCATGAAATCTGCTTGTTAAATTTCAAGACTGTACGTTTAATAGTTTAAAAATGGAAATAATTATTTATAACGACCCTTATAATCCCCCGCGCAACGCCACTGAGCATCTTTCGGAATATAGTTTTACTAACTCAGAAACCTTCGCGGACATGTGTCCAACCACTGCCCAAAGTTTCATCGTAATCGGATGAACGGTTTAAGAAGGCATAAGAGACACACAAATAAACATTCATTTTTATTCGTAAACGTCGCCGGGCAAAATGTGTTGAGAAGAAAGAGGGAAGGTAAAGGTCGGGTATAGAAAGAGTGAAAACATAGTTCTAGAAATGCTGACTCGTTCATTTCATTATTTTACTAAAACAGTTCGGGGATTTAATTCATTTACTTACAACAGTTAAAAGACATCAAAGAGACATTTTAACATCGTGCGTGAATTGATCATCTGCTTTAGGGAATTGGCAAAAGCTCTAATTTCATCGTTTCCTGCGACAGTATTGCATATATATGACACAAATGCTTGCTATGAATCCATAAATCTCTGCGTGTCGACAATTCAAATATTTGCTCCAGTGAGTGCAAAACAAAAAAAATCGTTAATGTTCATGAGACTCAGTTATGAAGAACCATTTTAAAAGGGAGACAACCTCACGCCAACTGCCCGATTTTTAATTGATTGAATATTTATTTTCAGAACTGCTAAATAATCATTTTGTTTCTATTGGAGAGTAAAGCGGGCAAAGCGTACAGGCGATGACCGTTAAAATTAATGAGCTGCGATTGGAATCTTACGTTTGGACTATCTTTTTTGAGAAACGATTAGCTGTTTAATTTAACACTCGTTGGGAAATGAAATGTAACATTCATAAAACCCAAACAAGATGTACTTTTTTCCATTGAATGGGGAATCAGTCCCATGCATTTAACTCTTTCTCAGTTTTTTCAAAAGGATCATATGCGTATTCTAATATAAAATGAATTTTTATGAAAAGCTTTTTTGTTGCAATAAAAAATAAAAATTCTTTTAAGGATGTAATTTTTAAAATTTTAAGAGAATAATCAACAAAAATTAAGTATATGTTTTGAAGCTACTAGAGATAATATTCCTTTCAAGGTAGAAATAATGAGAAAACGGTGGGTGCCTATTTATCTATAATTTCAATCGACATTCAGCGAATGAATGCAAAAAAGGCACAGTACAAATTTTTATAACTGGTTTTACATAAAAGTGATTTAAGAGGTGAATCATGCTCTCCTGAAAGACTCGGTACCCTGATTTCAGTATCCTTCTCTTTATTTTTATACTTAATCTTCTTATTAAAGAAAATCACTGAACTGTTTGTTACCAAAATTCTGTAATTCCAAAGCAATATCATGAAATAAGTCTTTAGTACAAGGGGACAAGTGGTAATCTATATTTTACTCGGAATTCATATCTTATTTCCCATTCAATTTTATAAGTTATGATAACCAGATTAAGTTAATAAGAAAAGCTCAGTAAAATATGTATTAAATGCTCATTCCAACTTATTAACTAAAATTTCTCAGTCTAATGAAAAATTCAAACAATGCACAAATGAAAATTTTTCCTCAGACAATATTTAACATATAAACGTATATGAGACCCATTTCTCATCAACAATATTAACACAATTATATGAATACAATTTAAATGTTTAATTATTTTAAAGCCACCAACAAATATTCTCTGGAAGACTAAATTATAAATGCATCTAGCCTTACAGAGAACATCAGCTAGTATTTTCAATAAATCACATTCTTTACTATAAATGAAATAAAACAAAATAATCGGTAAAAATATGTAGTTTTTAAGGACTTAGCTTTGACTGGTAGTATTCTCTTCCTTCAAGACAGTCAGTTGTATTTCAACAAATATTCCTTTAAAAAATCATTCACTGTAAAATACGTACCTGTTGATTCGCTTGCACGTCCATATAAGTAAGGTGACCAACCGTCCTCCTTTAGGGGGACGGTCCTTCTTTTATAGGTTCTGTCCTTCCTCGAAAAGTGTCTTCCTTTTCAATATCTTAAAAAATTGATCTGTTAGTCTCTATTCAGAGATGATCCAAACATGTTTCCAACATGTCGAAGAATGGCCTGAAATAAATATCACAGGAAAATACAGCTTTCAATGGTGTTTTTTGACCATCGCAAGTAAATTGGGCAGATATAGAAAATTGTGTTGAGTTTTTATCGAAAGAAATGCCCAATATTTAAATCGTAGACAATTGTCTGTTTGAATAAATTAGAAGACTGAATGTATATTTAAATTCTAATAAATTGGAACATTTGATAAATCAGCATGTTGAAATTGATAAAAGATGGGTGGAAATATGAACATTTTCCATATGATAGTTTAAATATTCCTGTTGAATTTACGTTGTGCTGACCTGGAACTAACGCAGAAATTGAGAGTTTTTTCAGTTGGTAATGATTTTTGGACAAGTGAGAAATCCAGATTAAATGTTGATACTTTAGCTGTTGCACTTTCTGTAAAGCTCAATATAAAGGATTTTTTTTGCTCCGAAATTTCCGATGTATTAGAAAATGATATATTGACAAAAAAAATGTTCAATGGGAAAATACTCTTTTAAGTAAATAATTAAAAGGAATGCAAGCGTAATTAGCGCATTTTTATTTGAATTCATAAAATGCTTCACATACTTAAGTTGTATATAACTTTTTCTTAAATTTTTCACGTGCGTCCTCCTTTTTATTGTAAAAAACACTGGTCACCTTAATACGTCGAATGCTGTCTAAAAGGTCTTGTCACATTCAAAGCACTCGCAGAACAATTTGAATTATCCAATATTGGCATTAGTTGTCATCAATAATCAAGATACAAAAATATATGGCAATAATATACTTCCAAAAATTCTTTTTTCAGGTCTGAAATAAAAAAAATTGTTTAATGAAATAGTAATTCCGCTGCTTCAAAAAATTCATTTTTTTTACCGGTCGTTTACTGGAAAGGCCTAGTATTCAAAAAGATTGTTAAGCAGCTAATATTAATTTCCAAGGGTTGATTTTCATGCCGTGTCATCTTTCCTTTTTAATACAAGTTTATTGTTGTTTTTTTTTAATATTGCAATAGTTTAAATACACGAGTCTACTGTGAAATCGGAAAGTGAACCAATTAGTTTTTAAAAATAAAATGAAACTTTAACTGCTATTCAAAAGATGTTGGGGTGGCGTTTTAAAAAACCCCTTAAAATTTCTGGTGGGGACGTTTAAAACCCATAACAACAATCAGTTTTTTACATTCTTCATCCCCCAGAGATTTTCAAACTTTTTAATTTTTTTCATTCTCTGTCTAGATTACAAAAGCTCGAGTAACAAACTGCATTGTAAACACTTTGAGGTTTGATTCAGTGATTCTGAAAATACATGTGCTTTGGGCGTATTTATATTTAAAATGGTCCAGTTGTGAAGAATATTTCATTCCACACAAGATACATTTTAATTACACATAGACCAAATTTTCACGACTAAATTTTTTTAAAAAAATTTATGACCAATCAAAAACGTTTTAGAATCTTTTTTATTTGCCCTCAAAACCCAAAAAGTTAAACCTAGTGTGAGAATATGAATCATTTGATTGACAGGCAAGTGGGGAGAGCAAAAAATAGGAGGGTAATTGGAAAAAAGAGAGAAAAAAAACGTTCAAAAATGTGAAGTTTTTGTTTGGGGTCTTTTTTTTAGTTTTTGATTTTGCTATTCATTTGTGAATATACTGGGTTTTTTTTTGAACTTTTATTTTGCATTTTTTTACCAAAAACTTTTTGATGGGGCGTCATTTTTTGGTGTTCGATGGTTCACTTATATTATGCACTTAATAGTTTTAGAATTTTAATATTTTAATATCTTTCGGAATGCGATGGCGAATAGTTTAATTTTTCAAGTTTAATGATTTAATTTTAATTTTTAATTTTTAAAATTTTTGAGAATTGGATATTTTCCGATTAACTTATCAAGTTGCTATAGGGGGAAGGTTGGGGCCATCAAACTAGTTTAACCCCACTTATCGGTCCTAAGTCCGAGTTTGCACTTGGATATTTTATAAATTTTTATTTTATAATTTTCTAATTTTGTTTGAATACGTTGAAATTTTATCTTCTATATTCGCCATTGATATTTTGAAATGGGATTTAATGTTATAAGATTCATATAATTTCGGTTTTTTAATTGATTATTGAGTTGTGATTGAATTATATATATATATATATATATATATATATATATATATATATATATATATATATATATATATATATATATATAAGGCAGAATTCCATCTTTCCTGAAATTACTGTAACCACGAATTATATATATCATGATTTAGCACGTTTAAAAGCTTCTATTTACCATTAAATCTGCAGAAAGTGCTTCCATGATGCATTATACCAGTGCTCCTCAACTTTTCTACCGCCGCGGACCGGTCAACGTTTGATAATTTTACCGCGGCCCACTGAAGGAATGGACATTGAATGTTTACATTTTAGATTTACTTTTATTTAATAAGTTTAGTTTAATTGTATTTAAATGGGCATTCACACACACAGAATAAAATACAGTTACACCAAGAAATTAATATTAAGTTATTTAACGGTTTATAAAATAAAATAAGCCCCTAGAGAAAAAAACCACGTATAAAAAAATAAAAAATTTTAAAATTTTTCCCTTGTGCGGACCCATTTTTTTTGGGTCCACGGACCAGCCCGGTTGCGGAAGGGGGTTACGGATCACTGCATCATACAGACTATGTTGTAACGATTGTGATCGTCGTACCATGGCTTCTTCGTACACATGGAAATAAATTATTTCTAATGTCTAAAAGGTCTCGAAAAATAACTTCAGAAACACTTCACTTGACAATAGAGATTTTATAAAAATTGCTAAGCACTTTAGCAAAAGCCTTTTTATGCGAACACTATTCTGGCAGCCCAATAGTCCCGTAAACACCAAGCCACTTGATCACATTTATGAGTCGATTCTCGACAGGATTTTTGAGGATGAACAAAAAGAAACACAGCCGAAAGGGGAGATCTTAGGAGAAAGACGCGATGTTGAGAAACCTTTTGTTTTTATCCGAAAATACTAGATGAAGTCCTGTGAATAATTTGCTTGTAACTGAATTATTTGCTATGGAGTTTTCTACCATCCTAAAATCTTTGACAATTGGTTTTCAAATTTCGAAAGAATTTCATAGCTGTATTAATAATTAACTTTTACCTGTAGCAGAAAAAAAATAACCGTATTCCTTAAAAAAAATATATGAATGATCTTTATTTTGATTCGTTTTAAAACGTAATTCTAAAGTAAAATGTTGCTTGAATTTTAATTTTCACATTTATACAGTTGAAAATTCCGTCTGGTATAGTGCTTAGTGAAGTGTAAATGTATAGTGCCCTTGCGGCATTAGGGTACTTGAAATAGCTCTCGAGCCGCAGGTTCTCTCGTGAGGTTGGTGGAAGGGGAAGAGAGGTGGGAAACGCCTGACCCCCATGGTATTCTCTCTCAAAATAAGGGGGAGAGACGAGCCAAATCGTATAGTCACTTGCATGCAGCTCAACGGACTACGTAATTTTAAACCATGTTCGAGTGACGTGGACGACACCTGAGCTGGTACTCCCTCTCCTAACTACCACACCATACCATAGGGAGGGCATTTGAGAGCTCGACAGATTGAATGTACATCGCATTCCTACGCAGCGGTCTTCAGTGGTACTGGGATCGAACTCATGACAAGGCTAGCCACGATCCGATACCTATACCACTCGGCTACCGCGGCCACATCTCGGGGATGAGAAACAACAACACATCCACAATGAACAACTGGTTTAAACAAGTTTTAAAAAGCATGAAGATGCTGAATATAAATGAATGAAACCTACACACACTTCTCGGAGTTTTTTCAATTGGCAAATAATTGGAATTAATATTAATTCGATAAAAATTCATTTAGTTTACGTTCTTGAATTTTCCCTGTCTGGTAGAAAGTTGAGGTGTAGTGCACATCTTTTAAAATGAGTTCTAATCGATTGCAGTTTCCTGGACATCACAAAATGTACTAAAGTCCTAGAGCCACACCCAGCCCTAAAAAAACTGTGGAACCTCTGATATTCCTTGGAAAACAGTTCTTTCTATTTTTTTGCAAAAAAGTTGCGTGTTAAGGGATTTTTTTTTGATGCTTTTATTTTTATTTATCCTTTTATTAAAAATTGTCTTCGATACACTTCTGTTCTTTTTTTTTTTTTTGCCATTTTTCAAAAAGTGAATTTTTTTGGAAGTTGCGCAGTTTAATTAAAATTATAATCTTTCTCTCGAACTTTCCACATTTCCCGTGTTAACTTGTAAATTTCCCATTCGAATATTTTTTTTCCCAGCAAAAAAAAAATTCCCCATTGGCCTTAGTGAATGGCGACACGATGAAAAGTAATACCCCAAATTTTTTTTCTGTTTTTTTCGATTCAAATTTACTATCTCTTTTGATACAGACAACCTCGGCATCACAGCGTTACCCAACCTTTTTTGAGGGGCCCCGTATCCATTTTCCCTTTTATTAAAGACCCCTTTTCTGGGGCCCAAACATTTTGCGATTTTTTTTTTTCCCCGTTTTGAACCCCAAACCTTGGGAAGTGAATGAATGAATACTAACGCCCCACGTTCGCTAAAGAGGGCTTTTGGGGAGGGTCTGAATTTGAACCCATTGACGAGGACGACACCTGGTTCCCTCTCCCAAATTCCACACCACACCAATGAAAGGACGTTTGAGCTCGACAGATATAACGAGCATCGCTTCCCCACACGGCAAGTCTTTTTGGGTACTGGCCGAACTCATAACCTTTTTCCCCGATCCGCATTAGACCACTGGGCTACAGGTTTATTGATAAAATATCCCAATTTTAAAATTACCCCCATATTCTGTTCCAGCAAAGCGATCTGCATTCCGAGTTTTCCAAAGTATCAGCTGTGCTGTTTCATAACTCCTTCCTGGGGCGGCCCCAGGCCCAAAGGAATCCAAATCCGTGAAAAAAAAAATTTTTCCGAAGTTTTTTGATTTGTCCGTTTTCGAAAAAAAAAAATCATTTTGTCGGTGTTTGACATTTTCAACCCCAAAAAAAAAAAAAATCCTGATTTTTTTTGTTATATATAGAAAAAAATCACAAATTTCATATGAATTCAAACTTTTTTTGTTTTTTGTTACTTGTTTTTTTTAAAATTATAGTCTAACTTTTACTCGATACCCTTAGAGTTTCAACATGAGTATTTACAGATTTTTCTGAGAAGAAAATGAGATTTTCCTCCAGTTTAAGATTTACATGGTAAGAAATCACGAAATGTGGAAAAACTAACCCCGAAAACGTCCAGTTCTCTTGGAAAGTGTTAATTGTCTTAAACGAAGTTTTATTTTGTGCTAATTTTTTCACGCCAAGTCAAAATTTTTACAAACATCAAAAAACCCCAAAAACTACGATATTTTAAAATCTCAAACAAATTTGTAGAAATACTGAACAACAGAAAATATTGCATTGGGAGGACTAGCCGCTTTTCTGAATATTTCATGATGTTATAAGAACATTAATACTGTTCATATAAATATAAATTATTGATATCTAACCATTAAGAATTGATTGTATAAAAAAAAAAAGTTCTTATATAATTTTGTTTTAAAAAAAGGACAGAACTTCCAAATAAAAATTTCTAAAATTGAAAGAACTTCCATCTCTCATGACCCCTTCCCAAGAGGATTTACAAAACCCCATTTTTAGTAGATCTCTACTAATAAAATAAACATGCTTGCAAAATTTCAAGTCTAAACAATATCAAAAGGTTTTTTTTTTTTATAAATATATTCCAGAAACCCATTTTTGAGAGTCGATTTCTGAAAGATCCGTTCAACAAAACCGTTCAATTTAACAACACAGAGATGCATAAAAATTTCATTACCGGGGGTTTTAGAAGTTTCAAAACGGGTATATTTTTTTATCAATACCCCGAAAAGTTTCCCCTCTTCCTCTTAAGAGTCGTTTTCCCTAAAATTTTTTCTTAGTGGATTTCCATTCAAAAAAAGTAACATGCATACTAAATTTCATAACGGTAAGTGTAGTTCGATAACGACAATTTTACATAAATAAACCCAGCAACTTCCCTCCCTCCTCCAATGGGAATAAACCGTGAAATCCATTATTAGCCAATCCTTAAAAAAAACCATGCCGAAAAAATTTAATCTAGTTTAGAAGTTTAAAACGGTAATATTTCTTTTAATCCCTTTTTCCCCCCAACGCCCCTCAATAAATTTTCTCAAAATTTTCCAGGCATGGTCCAACCATTCCCAAACCGGGGCCTTGGGGAAAGGCTAAACCTTTTTATTTTATTTGATATCGTGATATATCAACATTAGATGTATCCATCAATATTCGGATATCTTATTAAATAGTAAATATAATATTTTGATCCCGACTGTGTGGCGTAGTTCATTGGCGCTGACCGTCCTAAGTTTGCGGGGGTTTTTACCCCCCTCCAGTCGTGGGTTTTCCGATGCGAAAAAACGGGAAAAATCTGCATGTCGAGATTAAGCGATGTTAAATATCCCTTGAGTGCCTGTTAGACTTTAGTGCTCTCGGCAAAATTAAATTCCTAGCATAGTTTCGCATCGTCAGAGCTGTGGTGCCTCCCTCTCCGAAGGAAAATGGATGCCAAAATCACTGATCCGCCTATATGGTGACGCACTAAAAAGAGATTCCAGCTCCCAGGGTATGTCCAATATTTGTGATATAAAAATACCATTCCGCAGCCCCACTAGAAATTACTCAGGATACAAAACGCAAAGAAAGTTTTCAGTGCCTGTTCATTACGGATTTTATGTCAAAACGCTCTGAACTGAAAATGCAAGTATAAAATTTTTGAAATTTTTTGGGCAAAAGCCTGATTTTAAAAAAAAAAGTTCAATAAAAATAATAATGACCGATATCTGGGGAGACGTTAACATCAAACACACAGTTCAATTGCGCATTTAACAACGTAAAAAACTCATCAGAACCAAAATACGTGTAGCATTTTTGTTATTTTCCCAACAGATCATGCAAAATACACTATTGATTATATAAGTCGTAATTATTTGTCAATATTTAAAACAAATATTGACTTTTTTTAAAATAACACATTTTTTATAAATTTTTTTCAAATTTTTTTTTCCCCAGATATTAAATGACAATGCTGGTAGAAAAAAAACCCCCAAATTTTAATTTTAAACCCAATGGAACCCCAGAGATTCCCTTTACATTTATTTAAGTCCCGCATTTTTTTAGAAATTAATTAAAACTGCATTGCTCTGATTCTAAAAAAAAGCACTCAGGGGAAAGTATCAAGAAACTTAACCAATGCAATCATAGTTAGGCAAAAAGTACCACCTTCTTTCTAATTTCATGATTTTATTGTAGAAATTGTTCAAAAAAGTGCTATAGAGTTGTATATAAATCACAAATGTCACCATAGAGATTGGTTTTTATTTCTAAAACACCGCATTCCTTGTAACACTTATTTTTTCCCCAAATACTAATTGCAGAGCTGATTGGAATGATTCAAATGTAGCCTCTAATTGATGAACGTCTCGGTTAATTTTTAAACCCAAAGTAACAATAGTTAATCCTTTCCCCCTTTTGAAGTACCGCCTTCTTTTTAAAATTCAAAATTTTTTTGCTGTAATTGTCAACAAAATTTGCTGGGAGGTAAAGTTTTTTATTCAATATGATGTATTGACTTTTTTTTTTTAAAATACCGCCTTCTTTTTAATTTAATTTTATTGCACTGATGACAGAGTTGATTGGGTGTAAGCCGGAACCATTTTACCAGTGTAATTAGGCAGATTAAAAATTCCGCCCTCAAAAGGGGTTTAATGATTTTATTGTGGGAATTTGTACAAAAAGCGTTGATTGGGTATAAGTCACATTATTTTATTCAATACCATCATAGTTGTTTTTTTTTCGCTCAGTTGTTTTAAATTTCTCTAATTCAACGAAAGCACTGATTGGAGGAAATTTAGAAAAAATTTAAAAATTAATTTTTTTCGGCCTCTATTTTTTTAAAGTATAGCCTTTTCTTAGAGGTTCTTACAATTTTATTGTTCAGATTCAAATCAAAATTCTCATTGGATGTAAGGCACAATTATTTTAAACCAATATTGTCACAGATTGACTTTTTTTTTTTGGGAGCCGTTTTTTTACAACATTAATTAAATTTGATTGGGTTTGTTTTTTTGAAAGCGCTGTTTGGGAAATGCATCACAGTTAAATTTAACCTATGTTGCCATAGTTCGACTTCCAAATTTTAAATACCGCCTTCTTTTGAGGAGTTACTAATTTATTTTCAGTTTTTTAATTTTTTGGATCAGTGGATGCTTTTTTACCTTTTTCCCAATGTTGATTTCTTTCAGGTGACGTTTTTTTGTCTTAATCGACGGATTCAAGTGATTGGAAATTTTTTGTTTTTTAAATGATAAGTTAGACTCCCAGTGCTTCAAAAACTTTCAATATTTTAGCCCAAATTTTGGTTGATTTGTCAACCCGCTTTTTACGCCAAGTGTTTTTTCGCCAAATCGATAATTGCGCAAATCGGGAACCCTTCTGAATTTTTTCTTCAGTGAAAGGGGAAGTCGTTTTGACAAAAACGCGCCAAATAAGCGTTTTTCTAAATTTTGGGGGGAAGGGGCCGATTGACAATTTCACCCAATTTTTCAATCATTATTTTCATCGTTCCGCCCCCATATATTAACAATATATTGAATACAATGATATTCTTTGAAGATAAAGCTACAGTATAACCTTAACTGTAAACCGAACAAATTATCAAGATCATTATTAAATTTGGAAATGTGCCTTTAAGAAAACTAGAAAATTTTAAGTATTATATATATATATATATATATATATATATATATATATATAATATTATATATAATATACTTTAAGCGTTACTTTTCCTGTCTACATTTATAAGTGCATTATATCAGTGTAAATGCGTATTTTTATTTTTTATAATGTCTGAATGTATTTTGGTTTGTTTCCATAGTCCATCCAAAAAATTTCCCTTTTTGGGTAAAGGCACAAAAGGGGAATAAAGAATAATGAAGTAGATAAACTACCCAAAAACCTCTCCAGAACCTTGGATATTATTCTTTGGATTTCAGTGGAGGATCTACACACATATTAAAAAAATAACATAAAAGTAAAAAATGGACAAAGAGCAGAAGACATGAAAACTTTAATTCTGTTGTTGTTGTTGTTGTGGCTATGCCACCTGCCTGACGAAGTCAGATCGAGGCCCGCGAAATTTATCGCGGCTAAGGGATAGAATTTTTACGCCTGTCGTTAGCCTTAGCTTTGAGCACCATGCAGATGACATTACGTTTTGGGCCCTCGGTTCCACCCCAATTTAGAGGGAGAAAACCCTGGGGGATGAGGGACCTCCCACCTCTCTTCCCCTTCCACTAACCACACGAGAGGACTTGCGGCTCGACGGCTATTTACAGTACCTCCATGCCGCAAAGGCACTATACATTTACAAACATCCATGTCTTCTCCGGGATTCGAACCCAGTCCCTACGGTACCGCAGTCAGCGTCGCTAACCACTATACCGGGATGGGCGACCTCTCATCCAAAGGTTGTGGGTTCGAATCCCAACTGGAATGGCCTAATTTCTGAGAATGTGTTTTCCCTTTTACTATATTATTTTATTAGAAAAAATTAAATTTAATTAATAAATAAATAGCCCAACACCATATGTACAGAATGGAAAATGGAAAATTGCAAGGAAAATCGCTTTCTATTTTGTGTGTCACTTAATACTGTGATTCTGTCATATGTATATACATTTTTATATCTCAATTGTAACTATTTAATAAAAAGTAATTATAATATATAAAATAAAAATTTTCTTTGTTGACCTAATTCGGAATTGACTTAATATATTTTTTTATATTACTTGTTTAATAAAATTTTAAAGTAGGATATTTTTTGTTTCATCGCTGAACTGAGCACTGAAGTTTGATCAATTGATACCGGACTTGCTTACGTTTGAAAGTTGCATTTAATCTCCAATTGAGGGGAAAAAATTACTGATTTTCATAACTAGATGTTCTAACTAGATAACTAATTTCATAATTTTTGTGTGCGCTACTGATCAATGGCGTTAATATAAATTCTATCTTAAAAATGTGACGTAATTGTACTAGACATGTATTCATACGCGAAGGTTTAAGGATGTTAAAGTTTATTATATATTCATCTCAACTGAAAATAAACTAGATTGTTACTGTACGATAACTTACTAAATAAAAAGTATTTTCCGAGATTTCAAGTTTACTCTGCCTTCAATTTATTTAATTAATTAATTATTTATTTTCATTTATGAATAAAAAATAAGTGATATTTATTGGATATGCAAGATATATTTTATTTGGGAACTCTTAATGTGTTAACTGAAGTGCATCATTTTAAAAAATTGAAAATTAGCTTATGTTACTTATTTTTTAAATGTTTATGATGGCAATTTCTTGGTATTAACAACGCAGTTTCGAAGACGAAAGATATTCACATCTAAGAGTTGTCGTTGTTAAGATTCTTTATACAAAACCATTGCTTTTTATTACTCAGTATAATAATCTTGTCATTCTTGTTATATCAGTGAGGCTAAAAGTCCTCCCTTGGTGCGGAAGTCTGGTGAGGGAAGTATTACCACTAAAGGGCATCCTCGTCATTTGACCATGGATTAAAATTACGAGATGCATCGCTAATAGAGTCGGTGTTCTTTCAATGTGTGACGTATATAAATTAAAATCAAATAAATTTTTTTCTTTTCAGTACACAGATTTTGACATTCCACGTTAGGTTACTAATTGATGTCATAAAGTGCCATCGGCTGAAGTGAATTCTGTAAAAATGCAAATTCTTACTCCAAATGACACAATCTGAGCTAGATTTGCTGTTTGAGGATGATGATGAAAAGTCATATTCTTGTCTAATTTGAAAAAAGACTTAACTATCATTGAAAAAAAACAACTTAAGACACGAAAGTAATGTACGTGGAATTATTCCACGTAAATGCGATTATTTTAAAATAACATTTAGGGTATCTGATGTTCTTGAGTCACGTTCAGTTATATGAAATGTTAACAATATAATTATTAAAGGAAGTCAACGCTGAAAACTTCTTAATCTCGATAGTTTTGTTTTGGTTATAGAAATGACTTGTAAGATATTTGTTTTGCTAACATTTTATTTCTAACAAACATTTCACTTCTAAAAGGTAAGTAATATTTCTGTAGACAATTTAATAGTTAGAATTGTATCAAATCCACTGAACAGAATTATTCTTTCTTGAACGATTTCCTTTCGTGAAAACCAGTTAAAGGACAACTCAACGCAGGAAGCCGAACGAGGTCCACGATTTTATTCATAAGAAAGATAATCCATTATGCCCATCATTTTTCCAAAGATGATCGATTACACGGAAAACAGATAATTGCAGAATTTTTTAAAACAAAACGTCGTTCTATTTCAGAGGAAATGTAGCTATCGGGGTATGTCAATACAAGATCATTCCAAATAATTAAAATGGCCGAACATCGCAAAAGTGGGGTTGGAGCACTGACCCCCCAACCATTTGAGAGTTGAATGGGGATGTGGACACAGCTGTGAAAGATAGATAGAAATATGATACATAACGAGTGATAGTGAACTATGTGCTATGCTCAGATTGTACAATGGAGGAATACTTTAGCTTCAATGATAGAGATTTCCTGGAAAAAAGGCACGGACGGGTAGCTGTGAAAGAATGTGTAAGGTCCCAATACTTTAAGGTCTTTATAATTTTAGGCATACAAATAATATTAAATATACATTATTTTATAATTAGAACACGGCGAAACGGGACAACTCCACTGTGGGTGAAAGATTATATCAAAGATGTTTCTAGTAAACTGGGCAATGGGGGTTAAAGGTTGCACTTCTTGGATGAAACATAGAGACCTCTATTGCTCTCGGCGAGTAGGATCTAATAAAACCAGTTCAAGATTTATGACCACCATAAAATGTATTGAAGAGAGAATAACTTGATATGTTCAGAAAAACTTTACAAATAAAGAGAAAAAAAACTGAATCACGAATAGCAAGATTTTTTTTTTTCAATTTGTACCTTTAACGGTTAGTAATAACAAATAACAGTGATGTAGCGAACTGAACTGGAGTAGTGACTATTTTATGGGTAAAACTGGGTTTTAATTATAAACAAATATAATACTGATTTCAGTCTGAAATTCAGTCAAAACTCCTCTTTGCTGCCATTCTGCACTTGTTAAATAAATATTTGAAATAAATATAGGAGAAACTTTATCAAAAGGAAAATATCAAATTATCAAGCAGCATGTGTGGTAGTTTTGTTTGTATGACAGTAGAATGTAAACTAGGAGCTTGATCACATGGAGGAAAGAGAACCGAAACTACGGCTCGGTAAAAAATGCATAAAATCGAAATTGGTTTATGTTGTGTTTGATAGAGACTAATATAGCATTAAAAGCTAAAAATGAGTTTTAATATTTGATCAACTTTACACATTTTAAGTGTCCACAGAGGCGGCTCTAGGGCCGGACAATCAGGACTCTTACCCGGGGCGGCTTTTGGATCGAATTTGGAAAATATTTTTTTTTCTTACAAAAAATTCTATATATTATACGAAATATTATTGGCTGTGACTTTGGTATTTAATTTAATGTACCTTATTTCCTTATTTTGAATTCTGTATGTTTAAAGTCAGTTTTCTTTTACATCGAAGGATTGACGGCGGGAGTATATGTTACAGAATGAAATTTGATATGCTTCACTAGTAACTTTCAGCCAAGCCAGGAGTGGGGTCACAACGGGCATTCCTTTCACCCATACGATGTCCGACATCAAAAATCCAAACGAGGACAGGGTTAATAAGAGATTTTTTAGATAGAAAGCCACAGGCGGTGTTTTATTTTAGTCTCTTGAGTGTAGTTACTATAAATTAAAATAAACGCTTGTGATCTCCACGATTGGCCTGGCTGAAATGGGCAATTTTGTATTTTTTAACACTTAAATATACATATATTGTTGTGCTGCCTTTTTGATCACCAGAATTATTGAAGTCTTATTGGTTTGTGTCAATGTAAATAATTAATCTTTTAATTATAATTTTTCGTTTTGAGAGAGAGGGGGTGGCATTTTCCTTTTTGTTCGGGGCGGCAAAACTGCTAGAGCCGGCCTTGTTGTCTACTATTGCCTTTGTCAAATAATGTTTTCCCCTTAAGGCTACAGTGGACAGTTAAAATGTGGAAAATTGACTAAAATATCGAAAAAATTTTTTGACTTATTTTAATATTATATTAGTCTCTCTATCAAACGCAAAAAATTTTGTGGTTTCATGCATTTTTTACTGAGTTATGGGGTAGTTCCGATTTAGTCATCCATGACCACGCCCCTTTGTTTACATTCTGATGTCATGCTAATAAAGCTGTCATGTACTTTGATAGTGCGAATTTTATATACTGTAGACATAGCCCTCTAATTTTTTTTTTTGTGATAATTTATCAAGGTCTGGGTGGCAACAATTTTGTTTTAACTGTATCTGAGACCCAAATTGGCATTTTATTTACAATCATTCGAACTT
>BMAV01026731.1:101544-115600 GCA_019973955.1 Trichonephila inaurata madagascariensis | reverse complement strand
AACTGGTGGACTATCTCCCGTATCAATTTCATGGTATCAAACATGAGTAAGAACTGGTTTGTCTGAGAAAAATCCCTTAAGACTTCTAAACAAATTTTGTAATTCCTGTTTTTGCTTATCCTCCAACTTTGTCTTAGATATATCTATTTCTACATTTTCTTCCTCAATTGTTTTAAAAACCATCTCTATTTGCGAATCGGGAATCTTTAACGATTTTCGATCAAAGTCTAAAACAATCTTTGATCCATTTATGAAATCAATCCGAAGAATACATGGGTATTTCAAATCCGTCAACACATAAACAACCAAGGTTTTTTCAAACTCCCTAATTCGAATTTTCAATTCTAAAATTCCTATATTTTGACATTTCGCTCCCTGTGCTGTGATCACCTGAGCTAGCGATTTTTTTACTTGCTTATAAAAAAAATATTTTATATATATTTCCTCCGATATAAATGATTTCTCCTCTCCAGTGTCCCATAGCGCTTTCAAAAATGTGTCATTTAATAAAATAGGAACATATGGAAGTTCCGCGGGCGATATACATATCGTAGAAAGCTTAATCGGTATATCCACTGCCGAGTTCTTTTGATTACTTTGAACTTCATTGACTTTCAAAACATTCAATCGTCCCCTTTGCATCCTATCACCTCGACTGAAATTCTCACTCGAAACCCTATTTTTGCAGTCTCCTCTATTAAAATTATCATTTCGATCTTCCTTTCGAAATTGGTATCCCCTTTCGTTGAATCTACGATCATCGTTCTGAAATCTATTCCTACTCTCGAACCACTTATTACTTTGACGGCCATTCTCATAGTTACCCCTATAATCATTTCTGCCATTATTTGGTCTACGCCCAAGTTCTGAATTTCTCCAGTTTCTGCGATTATAATCAACATTAGACATCCTATGTTCGTTTCGACTCTGTCTTTCCATATTATCGCTATTCTGCGAACCTCGTTTTGATCTGTAAGAATACCTCTCTTCATATTTAGCTAATATCTCCAAAAGTTGTACCGTGTTTTGTGGATTTCGGACCTCCACATAGTCCTGAACTATGTGATCTACCATGTCCGCCTGCGACATCCTTAGTTCTAATTTTTGGTGGAGTTTTAACAAATCGTAAACAAAATCCGTTGGTTCCTGATTCCTTCCCTGCTGGGAGGCATAAAACCTCGCCTCCAAATCTTTCTTATTTCTTATAGCGGGGAATGCTTTTGATGGTTCAGCTTTTAGATGCGCGAAATCTGTGGCGGTATCCTGCACTAACACTGATCCGAATATCTGATACCAATCTCGGGTCCTTCCCCGGAGATGACCTTTCAAATAAGCACATGCTAAATCGCTTGGTATTTCTAGTAATTTTATTTGATTGTCTATGGCCTCCAGAAATTCTGTCGCATCCTCCGACCCGGAAAAGCACACTTCTGGTAAAATACCAAACCCACTCGAGCTTTCTACCCGGGATCATATAAATTAAATCGCGTTGGGCGCCACTGTGAGGGGGGCCCCCCCCCCTTTGGTTACCGTATTTTTGATTGTCAGCGTGAGCTAGAGGTGTAGGGTTTGGAAAAGGAATAGGCATTTTTAATTCTTAATATGACTTTATTAAGAATGGAACTTAAATGTCTAACAATTTAGATATTATTATTTAAGGGAGAATCTATAATGAACAAACACACAGTAATAGCTAAACCGAATCGCGTAACTTAGCCCACTATAATTATTTAATCCGCCTACTCTCTCACTTCTAATAATATTACACAAGTCCTAATATCAAATAATCAATCCTACCTTAATCCAAATTTAGATTCAATCTTATGAAGAAACGTCTGGGCGCGCGTGCAATGGTATGCACCTTGACTTAATGGCTTATCTTCCAGGTAACTTCACAATTGGCTATCAATTCACGCTTGTATCTCTTTTAAACATAACATTCCCCAAATTGCCATTTCACTTACTGAAACTTCTGTTATTTAAAAGCTATCTTATTTGCATTTCTTTTTCACATTTCGCTTCTTGGGTTTTGGTTGGAAAAGAGTTGCCATTAATCTTGGCCAAAAAAGAACCCAGAGGTTATGTTAAAGAAAAGACGCGTGAGCCCGTCACAAAGTTACCTGATGTTTTAACTTGTGATACTTAGTGGCCCAGGGGTACCATCTCTTCATCCAAATGACCTAGATTTGTAGGAAGAAATGATTGATCACCCAAATTCGTCATAATAAATCTAGTTTATATTGTCTAAATATATTGATCAATACAACACAAGTCTTACCTATAGGGATGTAATCAGGAGTGATACAACGTAATTCTAAATTCTAAGTAAATAGAGCCTGGAATCCTAATCACTATCTTTATGAAAAGTTATCCTAAGAATCTTTATCTGCCTTAGATTCCTTAACACACTAATGTCCGTTCTATAATTACTCTTCTAGAATTAATATCTTACCAATATCTCAATGCGATCAGCTTCTCGGCTTTCTCTCTCCTTCTATTCTATTCTTTTACTATTCTACTTTTATTGTACTTCCATTTTACTAACACGCGAATGCTAAAGCTCCATTATATATCTATTAACTAATCTGCATATCGCGATTTCTTCTTGAGAGGATTGGATTGAAATAATGCCATTCTGGCCCCAAAGATTCCCCAAGAGGAGTAGTAAGAAAATCCGATAAAGCCCCGTTACAAACTGTGCTAGGAATTAAAGAGGAATTGAATTTTACAGAGGCTTAGAAGTTATTGTTTATTCAAAAGATTGTCTTGGTATCATTTCATTTCCAAACAATTTGCTATTGGGTATCTTGATGTGAATACCTATTTTGCTACTAGTAATAAAATATTGAAAGTATTTTACACACACATACACATGGACAATTAGTACTCTTCTTACTTTGGTGTATGATCATTTTACTGTTAACTTCGTTTTAACGTCTATCTAGTAATTCTTCTCAACTGATAGAGTTGAGAAGTATTCGATCTAAATTAGGTTCAAGTATCCTTCGACTAATGTATCTTGCCGCAGTTCAATAAATACACTCATGACGTCAATATTCCCATTTATAGCATCATTTTTTCCTATAAAAATATGATTAGAATTTTTATTAATGTGGGTCTTCAAAATATGACCTTTTAAATTTATAAAAGTAAATTTTTTTCTTTTAAATTTGAAGAAAATGCTGAAAAGTTTTAAGGTTTCCTTCAGTATTCGGAATTTTTAATTCTGGAAAAAACCCTTAATAACCAGTTTCTTTTAACTATTTTTAAAAAAACTTTGAAAGATTAATAAAATGTACATAACTTAGCTATAGTGAGCCATCAACATTGGGAACTATCTGTTTTAGTACCTTTTTCATTGTTCTCAGATGAACTTAATGTTAAACTGAAGTTATTTTAGTTTCCATCGCTTTTAGCTAATTACCAAGAAAAGCTCATGATAAACGGAAATTTTTCTTCCGTCAATTTTTTCCCAATTTTTACTGAAAATTCAACACATGTGTTAGGATTTCCTCGTGAAGAATTCCTGAACCTGCTCTTCGTGTCCAATTCTTGAGCCTTCAGAAAGCTGCTATGAAGCAGCAAAATAGAGAGCTGAAAAATTTTATCTGCAGACAAAGAGCCAAAAAAGACTTTCGTGATACATTTGGTAATTCTGTGTATAAAAATATTAGGGTGGCATAAGTGGTAAAGTCCATTTTGGTGTGGTGTACGCGTATGTGAGTTTAATAGTTCTATACGTGAGGAGAGATCATGTTCAAAAATAATATGGCTTCGATGGTTCTTTATGAATGTGAAAATACTTTGAACATTTCTAGCAATGCATTTGTCAACAGTCTCTACTGTAATATCGTTGTATATGATGCTCTTTCTAATGTGACAAAGTGTAGTAGTGATTACTCATAAAATTTTGTTTTGCCAGATTTGAATATTTTTCAAAGGGGTAATGGTTGCTGCTACCATTTTATAAAAAAGTACTTCCTTGATAAACAGGAGGATTTCCTACCAATTAGCGAAACGCTGAGGGGAATTCTACTTTAGAGTTTTTTATGAATGGGATTTTTATAAATGTTCGTTGTCTAAATGTAGATCCAGATAACATACCACCAGTACCCAGTTAAAGGTATAAGTAGGTAAAAAGATGAGTTTACAAGGAGAGTCGATTTATATATATATATATATATATATATATATATATATATATATAGGTCCAGGTTTTCTGCTAATTTTTGCTTGAGTATGCTATTATTAAAGACAATTCACCAGTATGTCAACTATTCCTTCAAGGAGTTTGAGTATATCTGCGTGCTTTGTTTAATTTTGTCGGATTACTATAGTAAGTTTCAAATACGCGGCCTATTTAAACATTTAAAATTCGATATTCTTCAGGCTAATAGCAGTTGCTAGGTTACATATTTGTCTTACAAAAATTGCAAAAAATTATAAGGCTTTGCATAACATGAAAACATTTTCTAAAAGTGTCTCAACTATTTTCTTGTGGCAGTAGCGGAAGTTTTGGAGAAAGGCTTGAACGTTAATGGGGAAACCATTTCTGTACAGTTCTCTATTTCGTTTGGTAACAAAATAGACTTTGCGAGAACTTAGCAACTCAAAATGCACCAGGATAATTCTATATATGATGTTATAGAAACCCCTGCAAAGATCGATAATAGACAAAAGTAAATAGTTTTGAAATATTTTCATCATAGTATTGACATAGTGATCATTCGCAAACTCTATGTAATGATTAAGAACATGCACTATTTTTCATTGGATATAGTATATCACACAATTTTTTCCTCACAGGGTTGAGTACAATGTGGTGGAGGGTAAGCCGTTCGTCATTTCTTTGGGTGGCATCGAAGATGATCCCGAGAGAGGAACTTTCTGGTTTGTTCACCTTAGGAGCCACAACTCGGATGAAGAAACGGAGTTCATGGAACAAAGTAAGGACATAATAAATTTGATTTGATTTTTATTTACGACGCTCTTTGGGGCAACACGAGTGTTATTGGTGACGAACCCCGTAATTTTGAGCTGGTACCCCCTTTTCAAACTTCTGCTTCAATGAGTGGACTTTGAGCCTTTACAGATTTTTCTTTCAACATTCCTCTACGTAGTGAGTCTTCAGTGGAAAAAAGTGTCGAAAGTGTGATTCGACAACGCAGGCCACGATTTCACGATCACTCTGCTACCACGACCATCGGGTGGGGTAAGATACCACTTTCCTTTATTTTTATTACCAGTGTAAATCGTATTTACTCAAAAATATAATCAAATAATTTTTCTTCAATATAACGCATAAAAGTACCCTGAAGTGACACTGAATTAGGGATACCTACCTAGTAACGAGTTGAGCCTCCTCTGGCCTTGATGACGACTTTCATACGATGAGGTATAGATTCAACAAGTTTCTGGAAACGTTCCACGGGAATGACTTGCCAAATATTGGCTAAAGCTGTCAAAAGTTCAGTAAGGTTCGTTGGTGCTGTGCGATGGCTTTTCACGCCTTGTTCTAATACATCCCAAAGATTCTCAATAGGATTTAAGACTGGGCTTCTAGGTGGCCAATTTATGTCAGAAAAGTCAGAGGAATGCTCATCCTAACAGCCAGTAGCCAATCGGGATTTGAGAGAGGTACAGTTGTCTTGCTGGAAAACTCAATTACCGTGCGGTTAACAGAACAACATAAACAGATGGAGGTGATCACCTAGAAACTCTACGTACCAAATTGCGTTTAGGGAGGTTGGCAAACATACCAGAGATCCCAAACAGTGCCGCGAAAAAAACACCCCAGACCATAATTGAGCCACCACGCCCTTGTACAGTTCCAAACTGGCATGCAGCCTTCACGGCTTCATGAGCCCGACGCCATATTCTCAGCCTCCTGTCGGCATTAAGTAGTCGGAATCGAGACTCATCACTCCATGCTACTTGTTTCCAGTCCTCTACACTCCAGTCTCTGTGCTCTCTTGCCCAGGCAAGACGTGCAGCCCGATGGCAAGCATTGAGCAATGGTACTCTCGTAGGTCGATGGCTCCCGAAACCCATACAGTAAAATGAGCGTTGCACAGTCCGTTTACTGACAGTACGACTGGCACCGTCATTCAACTTGTGACGTCTCTCGCGTCTTTCTGTTAACATAACTCCTATGTTCTTTGACGGCCACGATTAATGGCAAAACTTTTCCAACCCAATACCAAGAAGATAAACAAAGATATTATGCAAATGAGATTTACTATAAAAGGATAGAAGCTTTGATGATAATATATAGCGTGGCAAGCCTAGATATAGCGCGGCAGGCTCAGAGATAGTATTGTGGAATTATTCTGATCGATAGCGTGACAAAGCTTAGTGTGAAATCTTGCGGATCAAGAATTAGCAGTCCGATAGTTTTGGAAAGAATAGAAGCCTAAGATAAAGAAGTTGGAATCTTCATATATAAAGTTTATAGATAATATTCTCTAGGTCAAGGAAGGAGAACTGAAAAAGGTAATATTGGATATAAGTAATTAGATGAATAGGATTATTAATGATAATTGAGATAAAGGATCTAGTTGCGTGATCTGACTTGAATACGTGATTTAATTTGGGCTTGACTCTCACTTTAATTAAAATTGTCAAATTAGAATTTAAGTAATATAAGTTAATCTTAATAAAAGTTGTATTAAGAATTATTATGTCTCATCATTTTGATAATCCCACACCTCTAGCTTACGCGGAACCGGCACGACATGGTCATCACAGGATGGCTATGTCGCAAACTGAGTGGTAATTTGAGCTAATGTTTGGCTTTGCTGGCTACGTACAATATGCCTGAGCCGTCTCTCATCACTTACTGTCAAGGCTAATCGTCCTTTTCCGTTTGCCCGATAGCTAGTTTTTTTTTCCACGACCCATGTATTCTTGGTACATTCTTGACACTGTTGACCTTGAAAATCCCAAATGTCTGACGATTTCGGAAATTGAATGGCCCATGCGTCTCGCGCCTTCGATTTGTCCGCGCGATCGAAGCCTTCTAAACAAGGCAGATTACCCATACTGGCAATTCCAATAACTAATTCAGAACAACTACAGTACGTGTTATATATGTAGTTACCAAAGCGCCCTCACGTGCGCATAAATGATGCGCAGCGCTACACAATTGGCATAGCCCTTGCTATCCCTAATTCAGTGGAACTTCAGTGTATATGAAATGTCCTTCAGTTAAGAAACAGTTCAGCAGTAAAAAATAGAATACTATGGCTAAGGGCGTAGCTACAGCAGTATCAATGATGTGGGACCACCAAGGTACAGGGGTCCCAATTTAAGAAAGCAAAAAATCTTGAAATATTAAAAGGACTTTGAAAAAGGGCCCTAAGAAATTTTTACACAAGGCCCACTCAAGACTAGCTACACCGGTGACTACAGCAAACTTTTCTATCGTAATGGTTTTTGCATATTACTTCGAACTCTATGTAAAATGAGATAATCCGTCCCAAAAATTGTTAATGATTAAAGCAAAGAAATATTTTTCTTTACAAAATAACAAGTTTTGATTCCTCGTAGACAATATAAACATTACATGGAAAAGTGGTATTAAATTTAGGTTAATTATAGACTGTGTGGTGTATAGCCATAACATGGCTAACAATACATTAGTCTTAAATGTAGTTTCTGCAGTTATATTAAACTCATATATACCTATTGTCGCTTTGAGTGGTCGCCAGAGCTTAAGCATTCTTTCCTTTTTATTTGTATTTAGATATTACATTATAAAGCTTAGATTAATTTAAAAAAAATTATGTTACGTAACACTTTGATGTATAGTGAAATACGCTTAAGACAAAATATCGGTTAACATGAAATACAGAAGATCGTTTCGCGCTTTATGGAAACAATTTTGTAATTTATTTTCCAGTTTGCATTTGAGATAAAACTTTGGCTATTTCAGAATAACCGTCTGCTAATCTTTTCTTTTGATTGGAAAGTAAAATAAAAGGTTTATTTTGAAAAAAACGGCTTTTATAATTGATAGATAGCTCGAAGGTTACGTAACTGCGCTTTCCGAGGAGAAATAGTTGCATCAACAAATTATAATGCGATGTAAAACTCTCGGTTACTGCATTTCAAAAAGAAGCACTTGTAATATATTAAATTTGAAAGGTAAAAACCAAGTAGCTGAAAGGAAAAAATAAAAACATGACCACGAAACCTCCTCCTAAGACTAATCGAACGCAGGTATAACGATCAAGAAAGTGAAGTCTCTGATCCTAAAAGAAATCCTCATAAAAGATCCTCAAATATTCATCGCATTGAAACTAGAAATGTCTTCTCTATCTCTGGCACTGTAAGTAAAATCGTTCATAAAGATTTAAAATTAAAAACGGATGTTTGAACTTAAAGTTCATCTGCTTTTGCCAAAATATATTGCTGAAAGAAAAATAAATCGCAGAAAATTATATAAAAAGCACCTAGCTACTGAAAAATGGAAATTTGTGATAACCCTCGATGAGGCATGGAGTGTATTAAGAGGTCTCAGGGGAGTTAAGTTTGTCTCGAGGGTGAAAATATAGACAATTTTCAAAAAGGTATAATTCTTTTAAATTTAAATTAAATAATTCGAATCTTTTATACATTATTTACAAAGGATTATGGCTTCAAAAAAGTACAAAATTTTTTGAAATATAATCATAATTTAAAAAATTATAAGCATTTGAAAATAATAAAAAAAATCTGTAATAAATATTAAGTAATTTTTGCGTTGCGCACGCTATTTTCTATAATAGTAGCCTCTGATGTACACTCACTTCCAAAAGTTAAGCACGAAGATGTAAAATGCAAAAAAATCAATACTGCTTTGATTGACACAAAGTTTGGCAGTAAAGTAGCATATATATTTATACATAAAACAAAATCAATAATTATATACAGAAATGAAAACAATATTAAATTTTTGTAAGTTATCAGATAATGTCATACTGGAGACTTAAACAGAATAATGTATAAAGTGAAAATAAACAGCATAAAATGAAAAAAGGACATTAATAGGGTATGCGATCCCCCTCATCTGTATGCAAGGTTTACACCTTCTGACCATGCTTTCAATGTGGTTGTTAGCCACCGCAGAATTAAGCAATCGCCATTCTTCTTGTAGAGTAGTTTCCAGCTCAATAAGAGTGGCTGGAGGTGGGAAACGTGAAGATACAGCACGGCCGAGAGTATCCCAAAGATTTTTAATGGGATTAAGGTTGGGCGAATATGCTGGCCACACCATACGCGCAATCCCTTCACTCTCCAGGTAGTCATCGACGATGTCAGCTCTATGGGGATGTGCTTTATCGTCCATTAAAACAAAAGTAGGGCCAACTGCTGCAGCGTACAATCGCCCAACGGGTTCTAGGACTTCATCTCGATACCGGAGAGCCGCCGCAGAACCCCGTTTAAAGATGTGCAGGTCGGTGCGGTATCCTAATGAAATCCCTGCCCACACCATAATGGTTCCGCCTCAGAATGCGTAATGTTCGGTGATGTTTTCGGGCTGATTGCGTGTTCCTTGTTTACGCCATATCCTTATACGCTTATCATCTGGCTCCAGAGCAAATCTTGACTCATCAGTAAACATGACATTGCCCCAGTCGGACACAGTCCAATTGCCATGTTCCCGGCACCACTTTAATCGTGCCCCTCTTGATTGAACGGATAGAGGAACACAAACTCGAGGTACCCGGGCATACAGTCCCTTCATATGTAATCTTCGGCGTACAGTAGCTGCAGATATAGCCTTACCAATGGACGCTGTAACCATAGATGTCACACGTGTGGAGGTCGCTCTGCGATTCCGCTTGGTTACAATAGTAATATATCGATCTTACGTGGGGGTTGTAACCCTTGGGCGACAACCTACGGGCCTTCGGTCTCAACTGTCTGTGTGGTTTGGAATTGTTTCCATAAACGTAAAATTACAGAATGATGGATGACGAAGAAAAGAGCAACATCTGTGATCGACTGTCCTGCTTCAATGCACCCCACAGCACGCAAGAGCTCAGAATCTTCAATTCGTTTTCTGGAAGTCATAGAAACACGTATGTCTTGAAAACAAATTGTACTAAAGTTTTAAACACCTTCTATCAGCACTTACAATCAACTTCTGTAACCCTTCATAAAGCTGGCTTCTTATAAGACTGACCTTTTTAAATATTTCTTGACATGAAAGCCCGATTGGCTGTTACCTAACATATTTGCATACTTCCATCTACCTCTGCAGCGAATTGCATCCTCTTCAATTCTGATTGGCTTCCAGAAATTAGCATTTTCCTCTCCGTGCTTAACTTTTGGAAGTGAGTGTATAAAACTTTATAGAATTATAAAATGTATCATACTCTTTAAACTCTACATCATTTAAGAATAATATATCTTCGGTATTTCAAAATATTTGAAAAATATTGAAATTTTTAAAAAAATTTTTGGAAAATGTAAATTTTTTTTTTAAGAAATATAATTTATTATATTTATATAAAAATACTACAGTGTAATAAGGATATATTTATAGCTTTATAAATCAACTTATAGCTAGTATAATTAAAAAATATACTCTTTTAAAAAATAGCATTCGCAACGTAAAACTTAATTAATATTTCTTTTTAGAAATGTTTCTTATTTCCGTATGCTTATAATTTTTAAAATTATTATTATATTTTAAACATTTTACACTTTTCTGAGGTCTTATTGTTTTATAAATAACGTGTAAAAGATTCGAATTATTTAGTCATTAAAATAAAAGATCAATTTTCTATTGCTCAATTGACGGGATTGACCGTACGAAATGGCTTTGTCAATGTACAGAAATGTTCCCAAAGGTATTCGTGATAGCTACAGGATTTTGTTACAACGGCCAATTAAAAATCAAAAAAGTCTCAAGTAAAACCAGATTGAATTCACTCTACTATCAGTCATTTTTTTTAAGAAGAAATTCCAACCTTACATAAAAAGGACATTGGCGAAATTGAGCTTCACATGAACAAAGCTTTTAGTCACATGTCTAAGTCAACCACCACTGATTTATCAAAAAAAAAAAAAAATCAGAAACAAGAATAAAGTGTATTCCATTTTATGAAATACGTGTAGAATCACCTTACGCTTTACTAATGGACTTTTATGCTTTCGGTTTATTAAAACGAACCTTAGGAAAATGGCATCCAAGAACACTGAACGGGCTTTGGAAAATGGTCCAAGAGGAATGGAGTAAAATTTGTATGACAGTACTAAGGAAAACTTTACTTTCATGAAAAATTCGAGCTAGAGCTACTGTCAAGAATCATGGCTTTCAGATAAAAAGTAAATTGCCATAAAAAAAGTACGGCATTTATAAATAGTAATTACCTGTGAATATCATTTCCATAAAGTGCGAACGACCTTCTGTACTACAGTGATCCCGGCAAACTACTATGTAATTTCATGCATTTTTTCCCTTAACACAAAACGAAAATCGTTTAACACAAAAAGGTTTCCCTTCTGGGAATGAACAAAATACGGTAAACACTAGCTGCTCCGAAACTGAATGAAATGTTTAAGAAATTTATGTATTATTAGAATGCCCTGCTGTATCATCGTAAGAATTCGTTGCAGTAAATGATGATAATGTGTGTACAGCCCCAATTATGTCACACAAAGTCATTTTGGAGTTTATTCAAAGCTCAAAAAATATCTTTGATGCAGATTCCGATGGCGAAAATGAAATGAATATTGCAGCTCCTGTTTCCCGACATGCGAAATGAATAACATCATGAAAAAGATGCGCAGTATTTGGGCGCACATTCCGATGGTGATATGAATAAAAAAAAATGGACAACGTTCGAACAATTTTTGATAATTTGATGCTAAAAAAGACACAATGCAAAGAGAAATATCAGATTATTTTCCACAAACTCAATAAATGTTTACTTTTACAAAAACACTTGAAAATTTTGTATTAAATTTCATTTTCTTATGGATGTTTTTGTTTTATTAAATGCCTGGCTAAAGAGTAGAATAGGGGACCCCCAGGATTTGGTAATGTTTATCTAGAGGTCAGAATGAATTCGGCTCTTCATACTTCGGATTCGCTACTTTTGAAACACCTATCACTACATATAGATTGGCGATTGATTCTAGTCACCAAAAAATTGGCTTCGTCCCAAGGTCTCCCCCCCCCTATTCGATACTTTAACCCAAAACTGGCAGATGTACATATCTGTGTAAAAAAAATGTATTCTAATAAACTCTTAATTTTGTCGATTTTTTTTTCCATATCCTTTTACACGAAAAAGTATTTAAATCCCCTCAGTTTCATGTTAAGCGATTTTCACTGTAGTTTAAAAAATATTAAATCAATGTCAATCTTGGAGATGCAGAAAACTGTGTATCTCTATTATTAATAGTATATCATACGTACTGTTCTTTTCAATATAAAATTGTTTGTGGATAACTAAAATATTTACATTTTTTTTATCTAGGTCCAGTGGACTTAAAGTTAGGACCACACACAAATCAGGAGATTATCCTGTGGTACAAGCCAGAACAATGAAGCTCACTTCAACGAGTTCCACCGACGACATCCAATTAAAAAATTTGTATACAAGCTCTATTAACCCCTTCGTTTTTGCAACACAAGTCATGTGCTATTTTTTATCTTGTACGTCTCTTATCAGTTGCATTACCTACAATGTAGAGGAATTATACTGTAATTTCAAAACGAATTTTTAGAGATTAAAAAGGTGCTTTCGTAACTCATTAAAAAGACCATGCCAAGTCTAAATTCTTTTTTTTTTTCAAAACATGAAAATAAAATCCTTTGATCTAGGTGTGAAAATCTTGCTAATTGAAAATAAAATTAATTTATAATCAACAATTAAAGAATTAAAAATAAAATTTTATTTTAACTGAAAAATAACCAGAAGAGTGCTTTAAAAAGAATTTAGCATTTAATGTTGCGATTTCGCGAAGCCATTCCTAAATGGGTTAAGGATTGCTTGGGTGTTTCGTATTTTCCACTAATAATAATAATAAAAAAAATGAATTCAAAATTTTTAATAAAATGTATAAATGTCCTCGGTCAGGTAGTCTGTTATACTGATCATAAGATTGAAAATGAGTGCTGTATGCATTGTGATTTCGTGAATATCTCAGGGTTACCCCTAAATACCCTTATCTATTTGTTTTGGGGAGGGATCTTACTTATCATTCCATCATTAGACTCCATACCAAGTTTGGTGATTTTTCAGTTATTAGATCAAGCTACAGGTGGTTCTGAATCAGTGGCGTAGCTACTAATGGGCAAGGCTAGGGGTCGGCAACCTAAGGCTCGCGAGCCACATACGGCTCTTTAGATGTGAAGCTGCGGCTCTTTAGTTCCATACGCAAATATAATTAATTTTATCAAAAAAATAACATTTAAAAACCGTTCTGAATCGATTAACGAGGATTAGGCACAGTTTCTATCTCTCAGCCATTTGTACTCGTTTTTCACCTCTCCCCTCCCCCGTGACACGCGTCGTCACTGTTGTCAGTCCGTCGGAAGCTCTCGAATGACGCCGTCGTCGAATGTTTCTATGTAGGTTTAAATTCGCTTTCGACGCAAGACAATTTGGCGTCTTCACCAGTGCTTTGGCTGTGACGCATAGTTTTTTTTGTTTCAAGTAGAAGAGTTAGAAGCTAATTATATTGTCAATTGATTGATTGATTGATTATTAACGTCGCACTGTTTAGCTACACGAGGGCTTTTGACGACGGACCACGTAATTTTGAACCATGGTCAAGTGACGTGGACGACACCTGAGCTGGCACCCTCCTCTCCTAACTACCACACCACGCCAACGGGAGGTCGTTTCAGCTCTCGACAGATTTAACGTGCATCGCTGCCCTACACGGCGGGTCTTTAGTGGTATTGGGCTCGAACTCGTGACAAGGTAAGCCACGGTCCGATACCTATACCACTCGGCTACCGCGGCCACATTATATTGTCAAAGGTATGTATGTACATATATTGTCACGTAGAAAGAAAGATAGATACGTATTGATTTTATCCCAAGTATTTATT
>BMAV01026731.1:72249-95239 GCA_019973955.1 Trichonephila inaurata madagascariensis | reverse complement strand
AAAAGGCATTAATCACCCTGAATTAGAGAACGACAAATGGTTGCAAAAATTTTACTTTTATGGTGGATATCACAGCGAGATTAAATGAGCTGAATCTAAAACTGCAAGGAAAGGATAACCACCCCTATATTTTGGTAGAAGAATTGGTTTGTTTCGAAGAAGAATTAATTCTTTTTGCAGAACATATTCAGAGCAGTAAATTCTTTCATTTTCAGTTTCTAAAGCAATATCGCGATAAAACCAGTGCAACTGTTGACACGAATTACTTCAACATAGTTATAAAAAATATTAAAAAATTTGCTGAGAGATTTGTGCAGTTCAAAACCAACAAAACCACTCTAGCATTCATAGTAGATCCTCTTAACAAAAATAGAAACGAAATCCACAATGGGCCATTTGGAATTGATACTGGATCTCTAGAAATGCAATTGATCGATTTAAAAAATAAAACTTTGTGGAGAGGAAAATTTATACAGAGTTGAAAAGCAAGTTGGAAGAGTTGGAGCTCCAGAAATGTATAAACGTAATGCAACAAAAGTTGACAGCTTTAAAAAAAATGCCGCAAGTTGACGCACTTATATTCGACGCATAAGAAAAATCTTCCAGATTGCTAGTGAGGTGAAGAAGTTGGCATTTGGAGTGCTGACTATCTTCGGATCGACATATTCGTACGAGCAAACGTTCTCTTGCGTAAATATAATTAATATTAAAGTAAAAGCCAAAAGGTGAAGAAAATGAAGATGAAAAATCAGAGGAAGAAAGAAATGAAAATTTAGAGTCGTGTTTGAAATTTAAAACAACAAGTTATGAGCCAAATTTATCCAAGCTTTCTAAAACCATGCAAAGCCAACGCTTCCATTGAATTTGTTTGTTTAGTTGTTTGTTATTGAAGTACAATTTAGTGTTGTAAGTAAATGTTTAATTGATTTAATTTTTTACTTAAATAATAAGTAATTATCTAAAAATGCCAAATATACATTATCTAATTTATTGTGAAAAACACTACTTATATATGAATAAATAGCTTAGTTTATTTTTTATCAAAAAACTTTATTTATGCAAGTGTTATTTATTGTTGGCAAGAAAAAATTTTGTGGCTTTTTAAAAACTTTGAAATTTTCTTAATTGTAATTTTTGGCCCTTCCGACTCAAAAGGTTGCTGACCCCTGGGCTAGGTGGTGCCTTGCACTGGGGCCCTCAAGATGAATTTGCGATAGTTTCTCCCACATTTAAGATATAAATATAAAAGGTTGCAACATAATTGTAATCAGGGCAACTCAGTTGAAAGTAATTTCGAACTTGTTGGGAATTCCCCTAAATTTTTGAAGTGAAAACTTCTTTAGCCGCGTTGGACATTTTTTGGTAGGGGAAAATCTTATGGGTTCGCGTCACCGACATGCTCATGACTCTTTATGCTGTAAAGATTGCTTCTCCTCGCAGATGGCATAGTAGTACGAAAGCCAACTTACCGAGTGAGTGATTGAGAATTATGTTTACGTCGTGCTACAAAGCTATTGGCGACGGAACTCGTAATTCACCAACTTACCGAGTAATTTTGTAGCGAATTGAAAAATATATTATGAAAATAAATTTTCTGCATATTTAATAGTTTCTTGATTTTTTTTAAAAAAATAATTATTTAAAACTTACCACCAGTTTTGCAAAATAAAAAAACATAACTGTTTTAAGGTAACGCTTAAATATAACTTTTGGAATTTTTAGAAGTCAAATTATGTGAGAAATTAAAATTTTGCATTTATATTTCGATATTAAAATAATGCAATAATGCTATTTTTGATTGGAAATGGAAATATTTTAAAGGAAGAAGAAATACAGGTAATAGAATCAAGAGATATCACAAAAGAAGCTCAATCAGTATGTCCTGAAGGAATTAGACTTATATTTACAAACGCCGCGGTAAATGAGTACAACCATTCTATTTTAACGGGTCTCAGAACCCTTAAACTTCTAAAATTTCGATTTTTTGAAAAAAATATATGTTATAGCCCTATCTTTTCTAAATGTTTTGCAACCAAAATTTTAATGATACGATCAAAACTTCTTGAGTTATTAATAAAAACTGAAGCATCCCAGGAGTAAACAAAACTGCACGCCCATTTTTTAACAGCTGTTTGACGGTATCCAAACTTAGCTTTTAGAAGAGCCACATTTAATATTTTTTTACTTTAAAATAAGTAATTTAATTTTACTTTTGAAAACAGGTAGCATAGCTGCAACTCAACTCTCTATTTTGCAGTACTGTTTACTTCCAAAGCTGTTAGATTTTTCTGCCGATTTCAACTTTTGTGGGGATTTTTTCGCAAAATGGAAAATTGTGAGAAAAGCGGATTGTCTGGTCAAAGACCGAAAAAAGAAGGTTTCAAGGTTATAAGTTCCTGAAGAAAAACAATATCTGGTGAAAGTAAGAAGAAAAAACAAATTTTGTAAGGAAAGCACAAACGATAGTGCCTCCTATAGGAAGTTGCCGAGTGAAAAATATTTTTTAGATTCGTGTGAACCTAATATTTCCAGCATTCTAAAGGTTATCGGCTGATAGATATAAGTTTTTTTCTGGCCAATTAGAAAAAATATGTTTGTTGTTTGAATGCCATGGCAAAATAAAAAAATAAACGAGAAATCTAATGTAGGACTTTTCATCATCTTTTTATTAATGTGCTCAAATTGAAAAATGCAAAAAACTAAACCATGTGAGCTCATTGGAGCAAAAAGAACATTCCAGAAATAAATAGAAGATCTGTCTTAGCCATGGGGATGTATAGGCCAAGGTTTATCGGCGTTAGTACATTTTGTACTATTATGTCATTGCCAAAACCTGTATCCTCAAAAGGCATATGACAGTATCAATATAAAAATTGCAGATGTGTGGAGACTTTGGCAAATGCGTCGATGAGTGATGCTGCTTTGAAAAAAAAAAATTTCGATGGAACACATAACTGCATTGCTGTCAGTGGGGATGGCAATGGAAAATTTCGTGGACATACATCACTTGTTGGTGTATGGCACGTTAATTGGAGCAGAGGTGGAAAGGGCTCGATATCGAGGTTATGTCATCCTTCTGTAGGGTGGACTCATTTAAAGGCCCAAAAATTTTGGGGACCCAAATACAGTGTTTTTCAGCGAAACACCAGCCCTTCTGCAAAAATCATAATGGGTCTGCTGGACAAATGGAAGTGAGTGGGATGAATGAAATTTTTTTTCCGTTCTGAAAGTAAGCATGGGCTCATATATGAACAGTATATGGGAGATGGAGATACAAAGATATATATGTTCTTTGTGGAGAAAAGCCTTATGGGACAAAAATCAAAATTGAAAAATAGAGTGTGTTCTACGTTCAAAAGCGAATGGGTAGTCGCTTGAGAAAGTTAAAATCATCTCTTTGGCAAGAAAAATTGTCTGATGGTAAAACAATTGGGGGGAAAGGCCGCCCCACAGATGTTGTCATTAATAGGTTAACAGCTTTTATGGGAATGCAATTCGTGGTAATACCAAAAATGTACCACGAAATGAGGCAGGCTATCTGCTTGTATAGGCTCATACAGCTAGTACTGACGAGAAACCCCAAACACTGGTTTTGCCCTAAAGGCAGCAAATAGTTGGTGTAATAAAATTTTGTGTCCAAAACAATAAAGTGCCGGGTTTTAAACAAAAAAATAATTTGCCGGAAGCAGTTTCTGAAGCACAAAACCCATTTTAAAGATCTGTCGCATTTAAAACTGTTACGAAGGTGTCTTGGAGGTAAAACCTCAAAACCCCAATGAATCTTTGAATTCTTTTCCTGGAAATACAGCCCAAAAACTATTGATCCAGCATTACCATTACAAGAATAGCTGCGTTTTTAGCTGTATGTGACTACAATGATGGGCATAAGAGCCAAATTGATATAATTAATGCAATGGGTTTGAAATATAACAAAAATAACGTTATTACTGCTAAAGATTCTGATAAAAAACGCTTATCGACAGCTTTAAGCGCGTAACGGCAGCCCCCCTTTGGGAATCACGAAAACAAAAGGCTGAAACTGGCCAAAGAAAATATGAAATTTGTTGTCTGAGGGGTGTGCATATGATCCAGGAGCATATTAGTATAAATAAGGTAACCCATATTATTTTTGTCATGTTTTTAATTCACGACTTATTTTTCATAAAATTAAGCTTTCCCATTTAAAACCTACCTGTTTTATTTATTTGAAATTACATGTAAATTTTCAAATACATTTTTATATGATTTCTATTTATTTTTTTCAAATAAATTACTGACTTAATTGTTTTTGCCATATTTCAACTTTTCATTCATTTTTCGCAGAACTAGAGTAAGTTTAAATTAAGCTTTCACACCTAATTTTAAAATATACTTATTCTATTTATTTAAAATTTCATTTACATCTTTAAAATACATTTCTATACAATTTATAAACATTTTTTAAGCAAATTACTGACATTATTGTCTTTTGCCACTGTTTATCTTTTAAGTAATTTTGCAGAACTTAAAAATTAAGCTTCGACACCTTATTTCTTTGAAAATACTCTTCCTATTTATGTAGAATTCCATATACAACTTAAGAGTATGTATCTATGTGAGTTCTTTAGAACTTTTTAAAGAAATTACTTATCTAAGTGTTTTTGATCACTATTTAACTTTTTTAAATTATTTTTTCATGCAATTACAAATTGAGTTTCCATGGCCAATTTCTGTAAAATTCCCAGCCCTTTTATTAGAAATTTTATGGACAGCTTAAAAATAAGTTGTTCTATGAATTTGTATACTACTATTTTAAAAAATTATTAATGATTATATTTTTGCCTTTTTCAACTTTTAAACTCATTTTTTCAAAACATAAAAATTAAGCTTGCGCGTATAAATTTAAAGAAACTACTTGTCCTATTCTTATAAAATTTCTCATAAAATCTCAAATTAAGCTGTTCTACAACTTATACACAAAATTTTAAAACATATAGCTGAAAAAAAAATTTCATGTTTACTAAAATAAAAATTTTTTTCCCAAAATTTTTTTAAAAATATTATTTTTAAATTTTAAAAAAATTAATTACTTAAAAACTAAAAAAAAAATGTGTATAACTTCAGGATTCAGCATTTTTCTACAATTTAAAACTAATTTTGTTAAGTTTGGTCAATTTTTTAAATTCAGATTTTACGCGCAGTAACATACTAGTTTTGAAATTTCTAAAAGTTGTCCAATTTAAAAATTCCCTTTTAATTTTTAAATTTTTAAGAAACAATCTTAAATTTTGATTAAATATGTATATAAGTATGATTAGGGAAATGGAGAAAGTTTCAAGCTTCCATGTTGTTTTTATAGAAAATTATATGGATTCGAAAAAGAATGTTTTTCTTGCATTCCTCGATGAAGTTAAGAGTCTTATGACCCCTTAAACAGTGAAGAAAATAAAACAATATCTTTGCCGTCTGATGTTTTCATAGGGTGTCATAATGCTGAGCAAGAAAATTTTGCTAGACAGAAGTTGCATAAAATAACAGCTGATATATATATAACACTGGTAGATTGCCTTACGAATTAATTTTAGTTCTCAACTGACCTTACATGATAACAAACAACATAGATGTTGCAGACGGATTATCAAATGGCCCTGTTGGAAAATTGTGTTACGTAGAGAGAGATGAAAATCATGACATCATAAGAATTTGGATGAAATTTCCAAAACTATGTGGACGAAAACGAGCTACAAAATCGAGGAATCTTAGTGTCCGCCTTAATCTTGATGATGATGTTGTGCCAATCACTCCTCAGCACACACACAGACACACACACACATCATCCATACCACTCAATAACAATAAAACCATAATAAAGAAACGAAAACATTTTCCACTTATTTCTGCTTTGGCAATGACTATTCACAAATCACAGGGAGGTACTTATGATGCTATTGTCTACGAATACGATCGCAAACATCCTAGAGAATTAGTATACGTAGCTTTAACAAGAGTAAAGAGGATTCAAGGTTTATTTTTGGTTACTCAAGAAAATATTAGCAGGAGCCGGAAATTTTTGATTGATAGAACAGGAACACCTCTAAATGCTTCAGAAACAGATGAACATCATAAAATATCAACAAGTCATCGAGAGGATCTAACGTTAGAATTGAAAAGGTTACAAAACAATACACTGCAAACGCGGTCACCAAAACTTTTCTAGAATTCATCTCCAACAAGAAAGGATTATCGATATTTTCATTCAATTGTCAAAGTTTGCATCCGCATGCAGCTGACCTAAAAATGCCATCGTAAAAAAGTCAAATGTTCTGCTTTTGTCAGAAATTCGTATGAAAAACGAAGAGCCACTTGATATTCCGAATTTCAACTTTGTTGTAAGTAATACCCGAAGTTCCAGCAGCGTAGCTATTTATCACAATACTCAAGATACGTCACATTTCATTACTTCACATATGGACATACATACTAAATTCACTAGAAGCATTGGTGTTAATGTTTCTGATAAAGGCGAATATGCGTTGCTCGTTGCGATTCCAAGAATGGGCAATACATATTAATGGTTGCCGTTTATATTTCGCCTGGAAAATCTATGAGGCAGGTACAACAATTTTTATTCGAAAATTTGATGATTTATACAAAAGAAGGTTCTGAAATACTCGAAAAAAGATTTGGCGAAAAATATGATTATGTACCGATGATTTTAAGTGGAGACTTCAATATTAACTTTGCAGATGATAAAAATCTACCACTAATTGAATTTCTAAATGAAACAATTAATTTAAATATGTCCAATGATCGAAAACTCAGTACTACAAAATATAAAACGACGATCGATGCGGTTTTTACGCGATACTTAGATAAATTTGAATCAAACATTTTCCTTTCTTACTTTAGTTACCATAAGCCTATTGTATCATTTTTAGAACAAAATGAAATAATTGAAAGTACAAAAAGTTTAAGTATTGTTGAAATTAATGATGACAATGATGCAAACAATTAAAATAATGTTAAAAATCAAGTACATTGAAATTTAAGTAAATACAAATACTATCCATAAATAATATGATTGTATATTAATTGTTATTTCAATTTAATTGTATTTATATTTTGTCGTGATCTTGTATACAGCCCTTAATATATTTGAATAATAAAAAAAACATATAAAAATGCATATAAATGTTGCTCGGAGTGTCAATAGATGTGAAAACCAGATTGATATTGATAATTTTAATTGAAACATTATGAAATTTCAAATTTTAATACCAAGAGTTCTAAGTTTTCACTTCTATCGGCGGTCTCTATAACTGCCAATTTTTTCCCTTTGTTTGTATGGTGTTGCGAACTTAACTTATTGAAAAGTTTATATAATTTTTCATTTTTTTAACTGTTACTTGGAAAATAAACTTCAAGTTCCATTGAAAATCTTACCATACATCTTAAACCTACACAGGAAGCTATTTCTTTTTGGTTATTTTATTTTTAATAACAATATGTTTCATAAAAAATCTATTTTCCTTTTTCAGTATTTCGTAATTTACTTGTATCTGCAATAGACTGATGTAATTCCCCCCTTCACCCCCACCCTTCTCTGTTCTTTCACAAAGATGTTTTTTTAAAAAAAATTGCTTATAAAATAATGTATTATTTTCTTGTTTATGCATATTTTTTTTGTATCATTTCCTGTCTATCACGTGTCAAATCGAACCTGGGTAATAACTAAAGTTCACACAAGAAAACTCATACATATACATGTAGGTAGTATGTAGCTTTGCTTTCCTATGTTCTGAAGCGCACGATAAAGGGCTGATGTTAAAGTAATTTGTGTACATTTAAAATACCAATACATTTTTACTTGATGAAGCCCAACCAACATGGGGCCCTCTTATTCTTTTTCCTTTCTCTGTTTTTGCTGTTTGGATAGTCTTTCCATTATACACCAAATATGAGCCTGCCGTATTCCTGACTAGCCACCGGCAGCATAAGGAAAGGATAGTGGCATGGTTTGTGGTCATTTCTTACCTTACAGCATCACGGACCACCCACCCTTTTGTGAATCAGTACAGTAAATTTATGAAATCGTTTGCAATTATAGTATAGAGCAGGATGTCAAACTCATACGACATTACGGGCCACATGGTCTATTTTATTATAAGTTGGGGGCCGCATGTTTTAATCTTCAAAAAATAAATAAAATACGATTTATATAATGTATGATGCATTTATTAGACTCAATGTATATTGTATATATAGTAATATTTTTTATATTTATGTATTTTTTTTTAAATATAAAAAAAGTTTTTTACATTCTTTATTTAAAAATATAAATTTTTTTAAAAATTCAATTTAACATTTATTTTTTAAGAAATATTTCCCCCCACATATTTTTTTTTCTCGCAAAGCAAGTAATAAATATTTGATTGAAGATATTGAGCTGTCAATTTTAAAATTACTAAATTTGCTTTTTAATTTGCCCTTTTCAAATTTTTTTGTTTTTTTTTATTAAAGAAATAATTGCCGCATAAATAAGTGCTTCCAAACATAAAATTATTTGCATAACAAACGATAAATTTTAAAGAAACCGATCATTTAGAAATAGAAAAAAAATCTAAATTTCCCAACTTGGGAACTAATTTGATAACGGGGGAAAGGGGGAAAAGGGCCCCTTTTGGGGGTTTCACGCCAAGCAGCGTTTTTTCCGCGGGACTGAAATCCAAATGGCGGCCTAGCGGTAGTTTAATGATACAAAATTTTAAAGAAATGTTTTGAAATACATTTAAATGTATTTCAAATAAAGGGATATGGGAAGAGATTGAGAATATAACCAGATCAATCAATAAATAATGATTATTTTAAAAAAAGTAACATGTACTAAAATAGTATTATAAGCAGCATATAATAAGCTAATATTATTTTATCGTAATTTTATGTAATATTCATATATAGATTATATAACGGTTTTTAGAAACAATAATCATAATATAATTAAATAGTAATTATTAAAAAAAAATAATCGTCGAATTGTAAAAAAAAAAACTTATGCATAAGAGAACCGTAATACAGAACTATAAATAAAAAAAAAAATAATAAATAAACAAAAAAAATATTTTTAAATAAAAGAAATAATTATAATTAAATAATAATAATTATAATTAAATAATAAATTATAATTTAAAAAAAATAATTATAATTAAATAAAATAAATTTTAAATAAATAACAAAAAAAAATAAATAACAAAAAATTATAATATTTATGAATAAATCTAAAAAAAATTAAAAGTAACAAATTATAGTTTTTACCAAAAAGTAATAATTGCCCTTTTTTCATATGAAAAAAAATTTAAAAATTTAAAATTAATTTAGTATAAATTAAAAAGGAAAAACTAATAAGAAATTTTGCACTTAAAAATTTCCTTCAAAAAATTTAAACAAAGAAAGAAAAAAAAATTTTTTAAAAGAAAAATAAATTTTTTATACGATAATTAAAAGAAAAACCTTTATTTTTTTAAAAAAAATATTCCTAGAAACTCACCATTTAAAATATCCATATTGAAATAGCCCATTTAAACAGAAGCCCAAAAATGAAAAATTAAAACGAAAAATTTAATTTTTTAAAGATATCGTCTGAAATTAAAGGGTTATAGCGGAAAAAACGAATAAAAGTTATTTCTAATATACGTTATCCGCATGGCAACCACATCGACAGACGATGAAAATATTAAGGTAACCATATTGTAATATTATCGCCCATCTTGGCGAACATAAACAACAGCTTGGCGCTACTACCCCCGATATCAAATTAGCACGCCAACTTCTATAGATCTTTGCTCAATAAAGAACCACATTATATTTCAATTAAGTTCATTTGTAAGCTTTCATCAGCCTTTTCAATATCGATAGATAGGGGTCAGGTAAAAGTGCAAATTTGTAACTAACAGCTCTTAAAATCAGAAAAAATTTTCGATCTATAATTCCGTTTCTAACAATTTAAATTAGTGAGCATATTCAGTGAATTTTACTTTATGGGATTTAATCAATAGATATTGACACACACACACACACAGCTTTCAAAGTGAGACAAGTTTTCTTTTTCTATTTATTTTTGTCAAAGTAATAATTTTTAATAGTATCAAATAGAGTTGTAACAACATGATTTTCGCCTTAAAATTTAAAATTAAATTAAGATGCCAGGTTCCTCCTTTATCTACTGTCCATCTTTTAATTCGGCCCATTCATAATTTTTGTTTGCCAGAAGTTTGTAATTTCGTCTAGTAATTAGAAGAGAGAGAGAATCGTTTAACACTTTATGGTTTGAAAGTCATTGAACTTCCGTATAATATGGTAGATCTTTGTATTCACTTTCTATATCTTCCAAAAATGAAGCAAATTGATGATGATTAAATCGATGTTCTCAAATATAATTTACAATTTTGGTGACTATTTTTAAAACATGTCCGATGTTTAAAACTTTGAAGCACAGTACTTGCTGGTAAATAATATAATGAGAAACTGTTCAAAATTATTATCACCATGCTGTTTGCATGTTTCTTTTAATCTTGCAACAACTCCTTTAGTAATCCAATCGTGGTAGGCGCGCATTATCATACAAGACAAACCAACTTATCCAATGGTAACTCATATTTCTTTAAAACATCTACAAGTACGCTCAAAATACCAACCCCAGTGTTGTATTATGAATATGAAGGATTTTCACAAGTTCTTCACTTATTTTTTAATTAATCACGCATCCATGAATAAAAATGACTAATTGAGCGAAATTTCGAATATCTGTACTTTCATCAATATTGCAATATAAAGCAGGCATCAAATGTTAATATTGTTGAATTTTATGCTGATTTCTCAAACTCTTGATTATTTCATCAACTCTGCTAGCTACAATATTTTGACTTAAACTTACACCTTTAATTTAATTTGCTTGTGCTGGACATAATATTTCCGCTGTTTTAATTTATAAAGTCCCTTTCAGTAACTGATTTCGATCTGCTTGCGTGATTAAATGTGATAATATATTTTTATAGCATCTGTATAGTCTGCAACAAATTTAATGAGTACACTTTATTGTTTTTGAAAAAAATTTATCTCAATTCAGACTTGTCTTCACGAAATTTCGTAAAGTATTGGTCCTAGTTTTCTTCAATATTTGTGTCATAATGCCTTTTAAGATTACATACCTTAGTAACTGAAATAGAATTTTTAGCTACCAAGCATATTTTATTCTTGTTTTGGACACAGAAAATATTGCATTTCCAATTTTCTATAAAATTTCGACGTTCTTCTTTCTTTACTCATTGTTAAAATTGTATTGCATTTTTTATTGAATAACTTTTTAGTTTAATATATGAATAAAAAAAAATCCACTTTCATTCCCAAATGATTAAGTGTACACTGCCCTTAATCTTAACCGTCTTGAATATATTTTTTTAAACTTTAAAAAACATCTGTGACTGCCTCTTGCTGATTGGACACTAAAAAAAGAGAGGATGAAAAGAAATAAAAGTCGCACACACAAAGAATCGAGGATCTTCCACGCTTAAGAATATGCATAAGGCATTTCAGAATTTAATAAAAAAGTAATTTATTATAGTAAAATCAAATGAAAACGTTTAACAAAGTAATAAAAAATTTAATCTAAAATCCTTTTTTTATCAACAAAAAGGATTTCTTTTAAAACAAGGACAGGTAACTGGCAAATATATTGTAGATTTATTTATATACATATAAAAGGTTCACCTCAAACAAATTTCAATGTGAAAAAACTTGAAAAACCCGATATTTAAAAGCTTTCAAAAAGAATCGGCAGGCCTCAACTTATGTACTGGAGGGCCACAAGCGACCAACGTGTTTGACACCCCTGGTATAAAGTATACATTATTGTATCAATTGCTATCAACTTGTTAATTATCAACTCTTATCACTTTACTATCTATTACTTTTAGACATCCTTATTCTTTGTTGAGTCACTGTCATTGTACTTGCACAATAAAGGTTTTTTTCAAGCTTTGATCATTGCAAAATCATCAATGACATCATTGTAATCAATTTACTTCAAATAATATCATTTTGAATGGATAACAAAATCAAACTGTTAAAACTTTTCCTTTTCCATAGTTCGCGCGCATACATACACAAACATAAAGCAATACATGATTCGCTAAGCAAAGGTTCGTTCGCTGTAATTTTAATTTTGTCTCTTTTTCACCCTCCATTTTTTTTTTTTTGCGCCCTAGGCACGTGCCTAGTGTGCCTAAGCGGAAAAGCGACCCTGCCGACGGCAGTGCTTTCGAGTTGCGGTTTGGGTGCTAATACGAATACAGACACATCGTGTAGGAGAGGAGAGATGACTCATGTTAAATCTGTCAAGAGTCCTCACGTGAACATGGAAATCTGAGAAGTGGGGTGAATGCTCAGGTGTCATCCTCGCCATTTGACAGCTGTTTAAAACTAAAAGGTCTGTCACCAATAACCCATAAATCAATGGCGTAACGGAGAATATTAGGGGCCCCATGCAAAGTCAGGTTTTGGGGCCCTAGCCAGATCTTACGTAGGATTGCGTATTTCGTGTCAGCCAGGCTTTGGGCACCCTAGCCCCGCAATGCGGGGGTGTAAGTTACGCCACTGCCTTAAATGTTTTAAAATTATTCTACTTTATACAGGGTTACTCATAATTCCCTCCAATGCTTCGAAGCGCAATAGAAGAAAAAACTAAGACGATTACAGCAACGAAAGTTAAATGTAGTGGCAGATGTATCCTCTGGAAAGATTGAAAGTATAGTGGGGGAAAAGGTGTGTGTGTGTTACGTGTGCAGTGATTAGAGATTTCGTACTTTCGTCCCGAGAGCAATTAATCGAGAAGCAACGAATGGACTCTGACTTAGGTCATATATATAGATCAGTGGCGCACACAAGGGGGGAGATCCTGGGGGTCCGGACCCCCCCAAAGCCCTTAATTTTTTTCCTGTTGATTCTAATTCTAAGTATATAGTACGTAAAATTTAATTAAGTATTTGTTATTATTGATTAATTTTATTAATTAATGCTAATTATTTGCTCAATAATTAGTTTTTTACTGTGTTTTGTTCCCGAAAATCGACAAAATCAAAAGGAGCATGATACAAGAATGGTGAACTTTCGACCCCGGACTCCCCCTTCTTGAAAAATTCCTGTGTGCGCAACTGATATAGATACCTTGAGAACCCTGAAGACAGCTCGGTTAATGCGACAATCTGTGAGAACTGGTCTCAAGAGTTTGAAATTGTTGAAAGCTTGTTATTTTATGCGAAATACGCAACCACTCTTGGAGAATTGAGAGTGTTTATTCCGCAATCATTGCGAAGGGAAATAATGCGCGAATTTCATGACAAGCCCATAGCAGGGCATTTAGGAAAGAAAAAAAACGTATTTAAAATTTAGGGAAGTTTGTTATTTTACCTATATGAGAAAAACCGTTTATCAACATGTGTTGACATGCAAACGTATGCCAGAAGAATAATTATAAGAACGCGTTACCAGATGGTCGCTTAATACCGATTGTAACTAGTTATCCGAATGAGAAAGTGACATTAGATTTGTTAGGCCCCTACCCAGAATCGCGAATTAAAAGGTATCGCTATATTTTAGTAATCACTGATTCCTATTCGAAGTGGCTCGAAGTAATACCCCTCTCAAAAAGGCTTCAGCCAAAATAATTGCGGATACCCTATTTGAGAAATATATATCACGTTATGCAGCTCCTGTAAAAATGATAAGTGACAACGGTCCCCAGTTCATAACCGAAATTTCTGAACATTTAAGTAATCACTTAGGCATAAAGCATGTCAAAACTGTTGTATATAGACCGGAAAGAGTGAATCGGGATCTTTTGCAAATGTGATTGCAAGTCTTATAAATGATAATTACGAGACTTGGGCCCAGTTCTTACGAGAGTTTGCGTATGTTCTGCGAACGGCAGTTCATGACACCACAGGGAAGACCTCAGTAGAGTTATTTTTGGGTAGAAAACTTATTACCCCGTTTCAAAAATTGGTGATGGTGTCAAACGGAGCAGAATTTGCGTACGGACAATATTGAAAAGTTGTTTAAGAAGGCTAGACAAAATACTAGAGTTAAACATTTAAAATTTGTGAAATAGAAAATATTAAATTAAAATTCTCAAAGAGTAAATTTGGTAAAGATACAATTGATTTCTTAGGATATGAAATAAAACAAGGATCATACACTCCAAATAATACAAATGTCGAAATAATTAAAAAAAACTTTTACCCCCTAGGAATGTAAAAGATTTACAAAGATTTCTTGGTAGTATTACTGTCTATTATAAATTCATTCCTCAATATGCAAAATTAAAAATTCTCTTAAATAATATTCTTAAAAAGAATCAAAATTGGAATTGGACCCCAGAATGTCAACAATCTTTTCAAAAACTTAAGGACAACTTAATTTCAAAGCCCATTTTAGCTATATTCAATCCACAAATTACCCCTGTCATCTTTATGTAGATGCATCGAAAACTGCGATCTCATGTATCCTCAAACAACAAAAACCCAATGGAAATCCACATCCGATTGCATTCCATTCGAGACGACTGAGAAATTATGAAATTAATTATACAATAACTGAATTAGAATGCTTAGCTATAATTGATAGTTTAGATAAATTCCATTGCTATCTTCATGGATCTCATTTCACAGTTCATACCGATCATAATGCATTAGTTTGGCTTAAAAATTTCAAAAATCCCAAAGGTAGACTTTTTAGATGGTCTTTTAAAGTTTCTATATGTATGATTTTGATATAAAATATAAGAAAGGTAACACACACACACACTAATATTGAAGCTGATATGTTAACATGAAATCCTATTGCTTATCATAATTAATACACCTCCAGAACCTTTATTAGATATCAATGAAATAAGTCATTTTCAAAATATAGAAAATATATCAGCTCCTAAATGTTTTAAGAGAGATGGTGTTTTTGTAGTAAAAAGACAAGGTTTAGCTAAAATAGTTGTACCCAAAGCTCTAAAAGTGAAGTTAATGAAAACAACTCATGAAAAATTTGGCCATCCTGGTGTAGATACCATGTTAAAATTAATATATCACCCCAATATTATTGGATAAAAATTATTACTGATATACGAAATTATGTGAAACTTGTCAAATAAATAAGAAGTCACATCAGAAAAGATACGGACTGATGCAATCACTTCCCCTTTGTGAAAAACCCTTTGAACTTTTATCGATTGATAGTGTAGATGGTTTAAATTATTACAACTCTGTTAAAAAATATTTGCACATTATTATTGATCATGCAACTAGGTACATTTGGACTTTCTCATCAAAAAATGCAACAATAGATACTTATATAAATTGTTTAAGACAAATTTTTCAGAATCATATACCGGAAAAAATTTTAAGTGATAGAAATACTGCGTTCACCTCTTCAAAATTTAAGCATTTCTTAAGACATAACAATGTCACTCAATTGTTAACCACTTCTCACAGACCACAAACCAATGGAAAGGTTGAACGTGTAAATCAAACCATCATTACCCTCTTAAGGCGATATGGTACCATCTTTAAAAATTTTTTTATTTTTAATATTTGATATTTGGTTTTAATTGTATTTTATAAAGGTTAATATTTAATAATAATTCCATACAAAAAAATTTTAATTTGTTGCAAAATGTTTGTAAAATTTAAAGTTTTTAAATTTTTTTAAACATTTTTTAAACCCCTAAGGCTTTTTTAAATATGTTTCTTTTCTTTCAAAATTTTTTTTCCAAGTACCTTATAATATACTACATAAAACTGTGCATGGGTTTATTTCTGCTACTACTCTTTAATTTTTTATTAATTTTTTTATAGTTAAACTTACAAAAATTCTCGAAAAAACATTAATTTTGATTTTGAAATTTTTTAGAAAAAGTACTAAACATGTTAGAGCTAATTCAATGCACAATTTTACAAAACATACATTTCAGAACATGTATAAAAAGTTTCAAACCCTTACTTCAATTATCAAAAAAGCCTTAGGGTTTTGAATAACAGTGAATGTACAAAAATTCAACATGGAGAAAAATGAGTTTAAAGTTTTCATTTCTTAAATAGCATGATAAAAAATTCCTCCAATAATCTGAAACTTTTATGTAATGTTAATTAGTTTTTTTCAAACTGCTTACCACAAATTTTTTAAAAAATTTACAAGAATAAAAGAATATACTTGTATAATGAATATATAAACAAAAAGGTCAATATTTCATAAAACATTATCTTAACAATTTTTAAAAAAAATTACACACACATTTTAGAGTTTATTTCATGCACAGTTCTATACTACTATAATAAACAACATGTACACAAATATTCATACTCTTTTTTTCCATAATTTTAAGAGCCTGAATATATTCACAAAATCCATAGGCTCTTCCAAAATTTACTCGCAAAGAAGCATTTTTGCAAGTATTACATAAAAAGATTTGTTAATGCATTTTTATCAATAATGACGTATGTTGGAGATCTGGATATACCAGTATATTTTTCATCCAAACGAGAAAAAGTATTGCATTCTTCTTCAAGTTTTGCACACCTCAAGTTAGTGTTTTGAGAAACTTCTGAACTTGTCTTAGCATCTGAAAACCACCTCTTCAAAGCTTTCGTTGTGGCAGATTTAGTACGTTTTTTAGGCCTAGGCATTTTAACTTTTTGGAGAAATAACCAAATTCCTTGTCGTAAAGCAACTTTTCTTACTCTTCAGAACACAGAGTACAAAAATATAGTTAAATTTGTAGGGACAGAACTTCAAAGAAAACGCAGTAGAATAACTCTCATATAATCAAAACAAAACAATTATTTCATTTCAGCTTAAACACTCATCAGCGTGGAGTAAAAAAAAAATTATTTCCTTATTTATCAAGCTCTTTTCTAGCAGACGATCTGAAAAGTGGGCGTGGCAGCTTTGTTTAGTCTACTGACATGCAGCAAAAATGGATAAATAACTGAATAAAAAATATAGATACAACTCTGAAATTTTGCAGACACATTAAGAAGGATTAAAAGCATCATATAAGCCAATAAAAAAAAATCGATAGTTTGATAATTTTTAGGGTACCATATCGCCTTAAAGTGTGAAATTAGTAATATAGTTCAAGTAAAGTTCCATGGACTCTAAATGTTTTGAATGTTCTTCAATTGATTCCGAAAATACTATTATACCGTCAAAGTAATTTAATGCAAATTTTATTTGGTGTTTATTTAAAATCTGTCTAATAGCTCTTTGAAATATAGCTGGGGAATTTTTATATCCAAAAGGCAAGCGATTAAATTGAAAAAGACCGCAATTTGATGTAAATGCAAGTTTTTAGATTCATTATCATCCAATTTAATGTGCCAATAACCACTACAGAGGTCAATCGTTGAGAAAAATTTCGAATGTGTTAATTTGTCTAAAACTGCATCTATTCGGGGAATTGGTTCTGCATCTAATTTTATGATAGCATTTAGCTTTCTGTAATCGATACATAATCGTGTACGAGCATTATCCTCTTTTTTAAAAGCCAATGTTATAGGGGCAGCGTAAGAACTATAAGATGGTTTTATTATTCCTGCTTTCAATAATGCATCTAATTGCTTTTTTATTTCCGTATCATCTTTAAAAGATGTCCTATAGGGTCGATTTGCAATGGGTATTTCTGATGCAAGTACTATTTTAGGAGAATTACATTTTAATTCGCCCACATCAAACTTATTTTTAGCAAAGACATGTTTATATTTATATCAATAATCACATTAATAATATCATAATCACTGTTAGGAATTATTTCTATATTAAACACATTATCAGTTTTCTTAGTGATAATTTTATTCTTACGAATATTAAGAGTTTTATTTTCTTTAATACTTTTCTTATATTCATAAATTTTTAAAAATTTTTTTCCTCTTTGAAAAACTTTACAGTCACTAAAATTAATATTTAATTCAAAAATACTCATAGTTTTATTAGAAATTATTAAATATTTCAGTTCTACATTTGCTATGAGGAATTTAATATCTTTAATAATTTCTCCTATTTTCAATTATAAAGTAATTGCCTCACTCACCTTAATTTGTCCATTGATGGTGGCAATTTTTGTTTTGATATACTCCACATTGTCTTGTCCCTTGATTTGTGATATTATCTTTTTTGGAATAATATTGACATTTGATCCTGTATCCAAGAGGACTTCAACTTGTTTGAAGTTGATTCTTCCCTGGATGATCATGAGTTCTCATGTTCGATGAGGCTGGAATACTGTATTATTTTCTTGGGTTCTTTGACGGGGGTAGAAAATTGGAGCATACGGTCGCAAAATTGTTGGTCGCTGTGGCAATCGTTGGTTTCTCGGATACATGGTCGGCCGCTGAATAGAAAAGGACGGGTGATGATAAGAAAGTGATGGAAGCCGAGGAGAGTATACATTGTATCTTGAACCGGATATGGTATCCGGGCGTTGAGATTGATCATTTCTCCAATTCCATCTTCCATACTGTTGTCTATGGGCAAATTGACTAGTATTGGTGAGGTGTTCTTGTCACTGGATACTTTGGGTATATAACTTCATTCTATTTGATTTTGATTTTTCTTGGATATCTAAAAGTTTCATTTTTTCCTTCAGTTCCTCTATATTGCTGCAGCTTTGTAACTGTATTTCTATGGATCTATTTTTCTTTAATCATTTTATGATATAGAATTTTTCAGCTGCTTCTTCCATGTTTATCCGGGTTGCGATTTCTTTTCTTCTGTAGAAGTATTCTATGTGGATCTCTTTTGATGTTTTTTCTGTTTTAGATAATTGAAGATGAATCTCCGCTGGATTGACTTGTGTTCCGAATTCACGTATTAAATTATTTTTCAGTTCGTAAAAACTTTTAGGGATCGATTGCGATTTGATGTAAGTTTCTTCATAGCTCCATCCTAACTTGGTTATAAATAAGATTTTCTGTTTTTCTGTTATATCGAAAGAATCTCACGTACTTTCGAAATTTCTAAGGAATGTTTGGATGGGCATTTCCAGGTTATATTTTTCGAAAAAAGTCTGTGTGTAGATCTTCAAATCGAATATCATTTTTTATAATGGTTATAGGTTGTTTTAATTTTTCTTCATCTGCATCCATATTCTCTTAAAGTTCTGTTCAGCAAAACTCAGTCATTTGAATGTTAGAATTGGAAATATATAATTTAAATGACCTCCACTTCGTAGAGGCAGAAACCCTTGGTGAACGGTAATCCAGATGTTGTCATTTAATTCGCACTAATAAAATTTTATTTATTTTTCTTTCGATGTTGGTACTTCACTATTATTCGATGGTGGTCAAATTCACGGCATTACCATGCAGACTCTCCGACGAAGATTTTTTTTTTACTTTCTAGCGGAAGGAGTTACCGTCTTTGTTCACGGGGATAGGGGGGATCCACGCTTCTCTTCAATTTTTTTCTTCTTCGCCATTAGAATGTTGTTTCTTTCACTCACGGCAATCCGGCTGGCCTCTTCAGCAAAGACAGAAATGTTCAGAGATAAAAACGGTTTCTTCTCGGGGGTTAACATCGCGTTTCTTTCATTCGTGATAATCCGGTCCCCTTAGCGTAGAGAGGAATATTGTTCGAAGGAGTCCTATAATCGTTATTTAGAGCACTTTTCTCGATGGTTGGTATACTTGTCGTTTTCAGAAAAGAGATGTACAGCGCAGTCGGAATCCCATAAAATTCTCTATAGCACTTCTTAGAAAAGTTGGCATATTGGAAGTTCGTTTTTATTTTAAAATTATTTTACTACTAAGAATAACTTTATGTTAAAATTTGAAATCCATTATCAGGTAAATCTTGCCGGCTTTATTTCTGATATGATTTGAAGTCAGAAGCAGACTTAGTTTTTAAAAAGGATCTTTATTTGATGAAAGTTAGACATATTCTGACTCTAAGAGCAGAGAGGGAAAAAGCACGCCACTGTAAAAATCTTAAGTGGACTAACACTTAAAAAGCAGATGTGATAAGTATCGTGGATTTTACGAGTGAACTTGAAAGTTAATGCTGACATATATGGGGCTATTAAATATAAAGATCTGGAATTAGACATGTTTATTGGCTAGGCCATATGTTCGGAAGAAATAAATGGACGATTAGTTTGATACTTGAAGATGAAATGAGAAAAAGATTAGTTAAGCGCTAGATAGAGAATTTAATTTTTAATCTAATTTAATTATCCTTATACATATATATATACACTGCTAGCCACCGTAAATGCAACACCCTGAAGAAAGCATGCAAATAACAGGAAATTTACAACTTGCATTAGCGGAGGTGAGATATGCAAATGATTAGAATTTCAGCGCAGACACACATCACGCACGACTGTGGTACCACCTCAAAGCGCTATTTAAGGCTTGGAGATTTCAACGATTTCAAGTTCGGCAATTGTGTGGACTGCGGTAGCCCAGTGGTTAAGGTATCGGACCATGGCAGGCATGTCATGAGTTCGAGCCCCGTACCACTAAAGACCCGCCGTGTAGGGCAGCGATGCACGTTAAATCTGTCGAGAGCTGAAACGTCCTCCCGTTGGTGTGGTGTGGTAGTTAGGAGAGGGGGGTGCCAGCTCAGGTGTCGTCCACGTCACTTGACCATGGTTCAAAATTACGTGGTCCGTCGCCAAAAGCCCTCGTGTAGCTGAACAGTGCGACGTTAATATTCACTCACTCACTCACTCGGCAATTGTGTTTTTCTTGTGGTTTTTTCAAAAAACAATCAGTTATATCTCGTAGGAAACAGCGATCAGCTTTTGCTCAAGTATCCGAGTTCGACAGAGGAAGGATAGTGGCTTACAGCAGTGTTTCTCAAACTGTGGGGCGCGCCCCCCTGGGGGGCGCGATAACCCTTCAAGGGGGGCGCGAGCATATCGAAAATAAAAGGTTAAAAAAATTCATTTACTGGAATGAAAAAAAAACAAATACTTTCTGATATAATAAAAAAATACAGATTTACATTGATATGATTTATATATATCATCTGGTGAAAAAAGGTCATCAAAAATAAAAGATTCTACTTTGAACGCTCATTAGCTATCTTTGATCCTATAACTAAATAAAAAAATATTTTGTGTTTGCTTTGCTGTAATCCTACGATGAGAGATTTTTTTATTACGTTTCTTTTAATCTAAAATATTACTTTTGCTGACTTTCAAACTTACTGGTATGGTTACCTGCATCCCTTTTTTTAGGGAAGTTGTAAATTACATAATTCTGTTGCGTTTTTTTTCACAATGTGAAAGAGTTTTATGATACATGGATAAGCATATTGAACACTTTGAAGGATTAATTGACCAAAATTTATTTTTATGAGAATACTGAAACATATAACACAAAAATCGTTAATTCTGGGAAAACTGTTTATTTGTTACCAATGACCTTGACAGAGAATCCTAATATGACAGTCTTAATGGGAGCTAAAATGAATTGATAACATATCTCCTTTTTTGGGAGTGGCAAACGTTTTCTTAGAATCTTAAGGTACCGTAAAATCTCCGGCGTATAGCGCGCACCGGCATATAACGCGCACCCATACTTTTAAGCTGCATTTTTTAATTTTTAAGTATATTAGCCGTATAACGCGCACCCCCATTTTTACGAAAAAACGAGAAATGTACGTATGGAATGCTGGTATGTTTTTAAGCCATTTTTTTTTTATTCGAGGTATTATTCCAGAATTTTGAAAAATAGTATATTTTTAGAATCACAGAATCCTTTAATTTCATTTGGAATGTCGTTTCTTTCAAATAAATAATAGTCCGCTCTTTGTAGAAGTCTAATTTTTCTTATGCTTATTTTTTTTCTTATTTTTGAAACTATCATTTTTTTATGCCCGGCGTATAACGCGCACCCCTAAATTTCGACGTAATTTTTTGTGTTAAAAGTGCGCGTTATACGCCGGATTTTACGGTACTTGTTTAGACCGAGTTCCCGGCACGACCACTATTTTTCAAAAATATTTTCTTGAACATGCTGCATTTTCCCCTATGAATAACTTAGTGGTTTTAATTGTGATGTTGTACGACTGATTATGGTTTATAAATGTAAATGAGCAGAATATAAAAAAAGAATTGAGCATCTGTGATCTCTCTGAAAGGAAATTGAAGCTGATCAAACAAGGGAAACATTTGCTGAAATAATGCATATTAATCATGTTAGCGAAAGTAAATTTGAGAAAAGCAATAAACATGAAACGAAAGGAAAATTTTCAATAGCTACATTAAGAACTTTATTAAGAAAATATGAAGCCATAAGTGTACCGCAAAATGCACTTCACCCTGTCAAAAAGACACAAACAAGGAAAAGTTCAACAGGATATTTGTCGATCATCAAAGGACATTAAAATTACAATAACGTGAACAAAATGTGACAGTTTTGCTTGCAAATAACTTACCTGTAATGTTAGCAAAAAGTGTCTGTGATTTATGTCCTTTATTAAGGTCACGCACATTTGGAACAATTTAGTTCAGTTTTATTGGATATTTTCTCAAATTATAAAAGACAAATAGAAAAACCCTTGAAATAGGTAAGTATATTTTCTCTTAGTTAAATTATTCACTGAAATTGTGATTTTTATCTTGTATATTGAAAATAATTATAAAAAAAAGAATTGGGGTGCTTCACTCCCCGCGACCATTAACGTTAGTATCGAGTGCACACCTGATCCCGGGCTTTCTCCCTTTAAATATTAAAAAAATAACACAATTGTTATTCATTAGAATTTTATATTCTTTTTTTATTACTTAACATTTATTCTAAATGCTAATTCTGCGAGGCTTAAAATTACAGTTCATTCAAACCATTTATAATATGAGTATTCATTTCAATAAATCATTTTACATTTTTGTATACATTGTCATGCACTTGGTTTTACTCTCCTTACAATTAAGCTATTATATCAAGAATAATATATTATCATTTTT
>BMAV01026731.1:53336-66068 GCA_019973955.1 Trichonephila inaurata madagascariensis | reverse complement strand
AAAAAAAAAAAAAAAAAAAAAAATAAGACACTTAAATTTTGACTTGAACTATTTTTTCGGGACAAAAATGATAATCTTTGCAATCCGCTGAAAAAACCGTCAGCCGAAAACGCAATTTCTGCTATAAAACTATTCGCCTTCCCTGCTAAAATACTCATAGAACCCGTGCTGCCATATACCTTGGAAGAGTGGATTTCAAAGAATATTCCTGCTAAGTATTGTCAGAGTATTCGTAAAATTGGTTATTCTATGTTACTTTAAAGTGAATGGTACTTATAAGTACCATCGGCCCGGCGTTGCACGGGCTTTCTCTTTCTCTCATGACGCCAGCAATTATGTGTGTATTTGTACGCACGCAATGTAAGTGATTTCTAAAATTATTTCATTAAATTTCCCTTTTTCGAAATTTGTTCCACTTATTTTCGATTTAAGACAGGTTTCTTTTCCTTCTCTCTAGCCCGGCATAACACGGTTTTTTTAGTGTAAAATTATTGTTCCCCCTGTTCCCTTCCCCCTCACAGATAAGATATAGCTTCAAATTTCGATGCATGACTTATAAAAAACAACATTGCATTAGTTAAAAAATTATTAATGTGAAGCAATAAAAAGAAAACGATTCTGATGCTAAGAGTAAAACACACAAAAAAACTTGCATCATTTTTTAATAATAGTTAGTTTCTAAGAAACTAAAACAATAAAATAAATTTCAGATTTTCATAAATCAATCAATCGTTACATATAGTTAACTTAAAAGTGTCTCTATGTTGTATTTCGATTCAAAATAATAGACGATGTACTTTTTAATTAACAAATAATTAATTTAGTCACATGAAATAATAGAAATAATACTTTTAAAAACATTTATATATTAATAAAATCCATTTTCTATAAGTAATAAATAAAAGAAAAATTTACAGATAGCTATTGAAACGATTGCTTTTTTTTAATGCTTGAATAAACATATATATATGTAAGTTATAAGAAACAGTACATGGGGGAAAGCCTAGATATATATTTACATGCACTGAAAAAAACATTCAAAAAGAAAAAAATAACTATTTGATAAAAACATTTTGATATTTTATTTTAATTTCATAGTTTTTCATTCCACTGTGTTTAGGAAATTATTTAAACACGTATAGGATGGAAAAAAGTATATTATACAAAACTAACATATTCATTATTTTATTCACGGAATAAATTAAAATTGAGCTCGCACTGAGGCATAGCGTAGACAAAACAAAAGGGAAGGCTTTGCTTCACACAAAAAAGAGAGATATGTGTTGTCACGGGCTTTTTTGCAAATGGCAGAATTTTTTCCTACTTACTTGACAATTATCGTTATATTTTGGACACTTCATACAATATCTTTATAAATTATAGCCTATGTGTTATTCTGATGTATAACCTATGTTATTGTAAAGTTTCATTAAAATCCATTCAGTTGTTTTTGCGTGAAAGAGCAACAAACATCCTCACAAACTTTCACGTTTATAATATTAGTAAGGATATTATAAACGTATATATCAACATTTTATTATTTTTTCTCCAAAACTAATTAAGGTATTGTAAAATCGATCCCTAAAGGTGTTTAAAACATATTCAGAAATATTAAAAAAATTTCATGTCAAAAAATTAATTAACACACAAAAAGAGTAGAATTTTAAAAATTTCCAAATTTTTTAAAAGAAATTAAATTTGTAAAATTGTGGGAAAAAATAATACGTGAAAAATTTTATCTCGTATCATTTTCTTAAATAAACATTATATTAAATGCTAAAATGTAATTTTTAAATACATAAATAAAAAAATGCTCAAAGGTGCCGAGTCTTTTTAATCACTACCTATTATCCTGCATTGTATATGCACAATGTTATGTTTGATTGTATTTGTGTGTGTGTTTAATCTTTAACAATTATTAAATTTAATTTTTTTAGCTTGCCACACTATTTCTTGTATATATTCTCCCATGTGTAAATTACTGCTTCCGTTAATATCCTTAGATCCTTGTTCAAAAACTAGTTCCACTTAGCAATCATTTATTCTTGATCAAATTCAAACTTGACATAAATTAGTTAAGACCCTATTAACTTTATTTGTTAGGTAAAAAAAGAAAAGAATACACAATTTACATTAATTACTATGATTTTAGATCATTATGAAGACTTTAAAGCCATAAAATAATTTCCGTGCATCAGATTGGTAAAACTGCCCACTGTACGTCGCACTGTTCGGCTACACGAGAGCTTTTGGCGACGGACCACGTAATTTTGAACCATGGTCAAGTGACGTGGACGATGCCTGAGCAGAAAAAAGCTTATACATCAGAATAACACATAGGCTATAATTTATAGCATAGGCTATAATTTATAAAGATATTGTGTGAAGTGTCCAAAATATAGCGATATTTGTCAAATAAGTAGGAAAAAATTCTACCATCTGCAAATAATTCTGGCGTGAGCAGCAAAAATGCCCACACACGGCAGCATTTATCTATCTTTTATTTGTGAAGAAACCCTTTTTGTTTTGGCTACGCAAGGAGCTCGTTTCTAATTTATTCCTGTATATATAATCACAGCGTAATCCCTAATTTTATTTTATTTCAGAATAAAACTAAGTTTTCAAGGGAGAGGTTGTTTTAAATCTCTTTATTTGAATTTTTTTTTTTTTTTTTTTTTTTTTTTTTTTTTTTTTTTTTTTTTTTATGATTTTACTATGCACATTTGGTAGTAAGAGAAATTCATCTTTTTCAAAATGAATACTTTTATCGCTTCTGGTACTTAAAATAAATAAACAAACACTTTCTCTTTCACACTACATCATTTGGACAAATTTTCAAAAAATTTGTTTGTGTTTAGTAGTTAATTATAACGCTATGATTTTAATTGAATAGGCAGATATTGCATTTTTTATAAAAATAATTATAACTACTGTACTGTATTTTTTGGAGTGAGTGAGTGAATATTAACGTCGTACTGTTCAGCTACACGAGGGCTTTTGGCTACAGACCACGTAATTTTGAACCATAGTCAAGACGACACCTGAGCTGGCACCCCCTTCTCTCTCTCCTAACTACCACACCACACCAACTTAGAAGGAATATTCATTGAAATCCACTCTTCCAAGATATATGGAAGCACGGGTTCTATGATGAGTATTTTAGCAAGGAAGGCGAATAGTTTTGTAGCAGATATTGCGTTTTCAGTGGATTGCAAAGATTATCATTTTTGTCCCGAAAAAATAGTTAATGTCAAAATTTAAGAGTCTTATGTTTTTGTATGTTAATGAAGACCTTAGAAAACGATTTGACTATTTATTTTAAGTAAAAGGTGTATATAATTAATTTTACAGTGGAATATCTTTAATTAATTTATTAGCTCTAACGGATTAAATTTCCCAAAGTAGAGTATTTTGTTTATGTATATCCCTTAATTTTCAATGTAGTGATCCAAAAAAAAAATACTTTATGAAAAAAACTGCAGTAAATCATATTGCGGTAGATAAAGCATTAACGCGTGCATCGCTACCCTACACGGCGGGTCTTATAAAGCTCTAATAAAGCTCGAGCTATGAAAGTAGCTAGACATTTGCCAACTTGACTCTATCGTCAACATTTCGCTATGTTTTTCATTGAATTACCATTATAATATAAGAAACGGTGTTGCTTGCGAATATTACAAATTTTAACATAAAATAAATACAACAGAAAGTAATATTAATGTATTACACTTTCAGAGATATTAATTATTTATACCATTTTAAGCGTTCATTATACAAAACTTTTAACAATATGTTACTTTTGCTGAGCAGAGATCAGCTTAGGGAGGTATTTTCAAAAATCGACCCTCAAGAGTGTTACAGGGAGTTATAAATAAAAAAAAATTTATCAGCTATTAGATCTACAGACTTAAAATTTAATAAAGTTGTTTCCCTCCCCCCTTTTTTTTTTGTTCAGCTGAGATATGCGAAAAGCTTTTTTTTTTTTAATTTGCACAATTCAAGTAAAATTAACTCATTAAAAAAACTTCTAATTCAATCTGTGTTGTTTAATTTTTCAGTTCACCCGTACGAAGAACGGGTATACCAGCTAGTGTAAAATAAAAATTCAACCCTGTAAAATATATATATGTAAGAAAAAATCTCATCACGAATCTACTTGTTTTCAAAAGACGCTGAGCGAAATGAATGAAGAATCTGCTGAAAATAAAGATAATTTTACTGTTGTGACTACTATTTTGAACTCTGATCGAATGAAAAGGGGGTCGCAGTCAGTATTTCTTCAAACACGCGTAGTTCATTTACGATTTCAAAATACATGGATAGAAGCTAATTTATTATTTGATTCAGGCAGTATGATGTCGTTTATTTGTAAAAATTTAGCTGAAAGACTTAATCTTCCAGTTGTACGAAGGGAACACTTGATAGTTTTTACCAGGGGTGGCGAACCTTTTTGGATCAACGTGCCATTTTTTTCTAAAAAAAAGTGTTTAATGAGGTATAGACGTGCTGTCAAATAATTTTGACTTGTGAGTTTTGGGAAAATAATAAAATTAAATACTAATCACTCAAAATTCTTTATATACTAATAAAAAATACATTTTGCACTGTATAGCAGTAAATGTTTTGGATATACGTGTAATTCAAATGAAAGTAACATTAGTGTGACTTCTGTTGTTGCCGATCAGAGGATAAATAACTTACATTAGGATTGTAAGATGTTACTTTTAGCATAACACATGCTGAATTAGAGTCATCTGCCAAATGGTTTTCTAAGAGAGAAAGAGTGAGTCTTAAATGTTATTCATCACTGAAAATAATGATTCTCGGGTATAGGTAGATGAAAATATGGTTAAAAAAGCATGAGCCAGCTTCTTCAAACAGTTAAATGTATCTGGAATCGAATTCCATGTTTCCAAAATTTCGTTACTGATATTTTTACTTATATTGCATGTTATAATTTTCTGTTTCAATCAATTCCAAGATTTTTCTTGTTTTAATAAATTTTTGAATCCATATTGAACTAGACTGGAAATCAAGCACAGTTTCATTTTAAATTCTTCTATTTCTTCCAATCGAATTGGACAAGTTCAGTTTATTAAATGAAGTCACATCAGGGTACATAATAATTATGGAAATAAGTTTTTGAATAACTTTTTCTTCGTCTGATTTTATCAAGTTCGGGAAGTACTAGTAGTTTCTTGTAATAATATCGTTACTGAAAATAGCAATTTAGCGTAAAAAGCATTGAGATCCCTCTTGAAGATAATATTTTTTTATTTTTGTCTCGAGGTTTTACATTCAATTCTTTGAAATATTGGCATATGGCTGTAAAAACGCGACTGTGATCATTCGCGTTTATTCGTAATACTTCATAGTGAACTTTGATATTTTGAACTGAAATGCTAACCGTGTTGATCGGAGACGTGCCCAAGTAATTGTGTCGCGTGTCATTGGTTCGCCATCCCTGGTTTATACATTCGGAAATAGACAACCAAAAGAAAAAATATTTGATGTGGTCAAGGTCACAATTAGCAATAAAAAACATCCAGAGGAGCGCGGAATGTGAATTATTAATTTCGGATACGATAACAAATGCAGTCATTCCGACACCCAATGTTTCTATAGAAAACTTAATAAAAACTAACCACAACTCATTTAGATTTATGTCTTTCAACTTTCTCACAAAGCAATAAAGTGATTAATGTTTTAATAGGAGCAGATCTTTACTGGCAGTTTCATACTGGATGTGTTAAAAGAATAAATAAAGATCTATTTTGTGTTGAGACGTTATATGGTTGGACGTTAACAGGAATAAATAATGCAAGAAAAAATACGGATTCTATTGTAGAAAATTTGTGTTTTTGGACATCAAACAAATTGCAATTCGGAAAGTTATTCATGGGAAGAGATATTAATTCTCAATTGCGTAACATTTGGGAAATTGATAATTTAGATATAACGGATAACAGTTAAAGAATCATCTGAGGAAGAAAAGTTAAAACAATTTGAACAAAATGTAAAATTTAAAAATGGTAGGTATGAAGTTAAATTGCCTTTCAAGGGTGACGTAAATATTAGTAGTAATTTTAATTTGTCAAAAAATATATTAGAGTTTAGCAACGCGATTTAAGGAAGATAATTCTCTTTGTTCGAAAATTATACTAGAGTTTTAGATAGTCAGCTGAAAGATGGAATTATAGACTTAGTAAACACTAAAACCCTAACTCAAAATCCTATTATATGCCACATCATCCTGTAATTAGAAATGATAAAGAAACAACTAAATTGAGAATTGTATTTGAAGCTTCGTCAAAAGAAAAAAATTGTTTATCGTTAAATGATAACTTAAAGGCAGGACCTAAGCTAAATCCAAATATATTATTTTTACTTTTGAAATTTAGAATACAGTTAAAATCAGATGTGGAAAAGGCTTTCCTTCAAATAGTTTTGGCTGAAGAAAGGGATTGTCAAAGATTTCTTTGGGCTTACGATTTTCCTCCAAATAACTTAAAAATTTATTGAAAAAAAACAGAGTTACTTTCGATGTAAAATCCTCACCTTTTCTATTAGCAGCAACCATAAAACACCACATTAAGAATTACGAAATATCACATCCTTTAGCATAACGAATACTTATATGTTGATGATTTAGCATAAAACGAATACTTATATGTTGATGATTTAACAACAGGAACAAATACAGTTACTGAAGCATTAGAGTTGTCTAAACATACTAAATTAATTTTAAAAGATGCAAATATGAACCTTAGAAAATGGAAAACAAATTCTATAGAGTTAAGTCAAGAATGGGATTGATTGATTGAATATTAACGTCGCACTGTTCAGCTACTCGAGGGCTTTTGGCGACGGACCACATAATTTTGAACCATGGTCAAGTGACGTGGACGACACCTGAGCTGGCACCCTCCTCTCCTAACTACCACACCACACCAACGGGAGGACGTTTCAGCTCTCGACAGATTTAACGCGCATCGCTGCCCTACACGGCGGGTCTTTAATGGTACTGGGATCGAACTCGTGACAAGGCAAGCCAGGATCCGATACCTATACCACTCGGCTACCGCGGCCACAAGTCAAGAATGGGAAGAAAAAGTAAATTTGAAAAATTAACTCATAACGAGGCCGTACCCATAAAAGTTTTAGGATAAATTTAGAACACTTTAATTGATGAATTTAAATTAGACTTGTTTTCTCTTATTGATTCATTAAAAAATGTTAAAAATACTAAACAAAGTGTTTTGCGAATCTCATCTAAATTATTCGATCCTATTGAATATATACGGTCAGTCACAAAAGTCTACATACACCCCCCAATACACACAGATCTAGCACGATACTTATATTTTCGAAAATACAACTTTATTTTCGTAATTACCTTAGATAATAATTCATATTTAATAAAGAAAATTATGAACATATTCATTAAAATATATCAAAAATAAACAAAATATGAAATTATACAGTCACGAAAGTCTACATACAGGGACAGAACAACACAATTTGCAATAATTAATAAGCAAAAAATGTAATGTTAATATTTTGTAGGACCTCCCTTTGAAGCAATAACTGCCTGCATTCGGTTTGGCATTGACATAACAAGATTCTTCGTCATCTCAGGTGAAATTTGGGCCCAGGCATGTTCTATGGCCTTCCTCAGTGTTTCCTTGCTGGATATTGCTTGTTGCCGAACTCTTCTATCAACTTCCTCCCAGAGGTGTTCGATGGGATTAAGGTCCGGCGACTGTGGCGGTGAATGCAGTTGTTTAGGCGTGTGGTAGAGCAGCCATTCCTTAACTATCTTAGCTGTGTGCTTCGGATCTTTGTCTTGTTGAAAGACAAAGTTGCTCCCAAGTCCCAATTTTTGGACCGAGGGGTGTAGATTGCATTGCAGAATCTTTAAGTATCCAAATTTATTCATGTTGCCATCGATGAACACCAAATTGCCCACTCCAGTTGCCGCCATTGCGCCCCAAACCACCACACTACCTCCGCCGTGTTTCACAGTTGGAGTCAAATTCTCGGAGTTCATTGCTGTGTTTTTTTTTTCTCCAGACTTTTCTGCGGCCATCACTTCTAAACACGTTGAATTTGCTCTCATCGGTGAATACAACTGTTTTCCAAAAGTCAAAATCCTTTTCAACGTGTGGAGAAGCAAAATCGAGTCTCTTCTGTTGGTTCACAAATGAGATGAACGGTTTCCTGCTGGAAACTCTGCCACTGTAACCGCCTGATCGAAGAATTCTATGAACAGTTTCTGGATGTACTTTCTTTCCACTTGCTGTTGCAATTTGATCCGCTAATTTTGGAGCACTAATTTTCGGATTTTTCTTCACTTTTCTTACTATGGCTCTTGCATCACGATCACTAAGCTTGTGTGGACGGACGACCACATCGAGATTTGTTGAGCACATTTCCACGCATAACGTAATTTCTATAGATTGTTTGCACAGTTGACCGAGGTTTTTTTTACAATTTTGGCAATTTCGGAATAGATTTCTTTTCACCTTTCAACTTTACGATCAAATTTCGAAATTCTAAAGATGTTTCCTTTCCCTGGCTCATTTTGTTGAAGTTACAATGTTGAAAAATCGCGGAAAATGAAGATTAGAATATAGAACAACACGTGTCACCTCAAACTAAGGTGATCTTTGAAAAAAATTTTGTATGCAAAATTCTTATTATCAGCCAATCGAGTGTATGCAGAATTTTGTGACGTGACAATCGCTACACATTTCACAAAATTTCCTAGTAATTATTATTTCTGAACTTTTTTATTGTAAAAAAGCATATTTTTTCGCTGAAATTGAAAGAGATTGATGTAATTTTTCAAATTGAAACTTAATTAGTTTTAGAGGTAACCCTATTTTGATGGGTGTATGTAGACTTTTGTGACTGACTGTAGCTGTATTCACAATTAGAATAAAAATTATTGTTCAAGAAATTTGGGAAGGGGGATTTGATTGGGATGAAGAATTAGGAAAAAATTTAAGAACTAAATGGGAAAAATGGTGTAAGGAGGTTCATTCATTGGTAGATCTATCCATTTCAAGGTATTATTTTAAAGCTGATGAATCTAATGAAGAGTTAAATGAATATCAAATTGTAATATGTGATGCAAGTGAAAGAGCTTAGGGTGCGATTGCATACATTCGCTACAAAGAAAATTCGGATTTTTATGTGAACTTTGTTTCTGCGAAGGCACGTGTAGCTCCGCTAAAGAAATTGAGTTTACCATGACTTGAATTGCTTACAACTTTAATAGGAGTTCGTTTATTAGAAACTTTGACGAAGGCGTTTAAGATAACCAATAATTACATAATGTTTTCAGATTCGACAGTAGCTCTTAGTTGGATACGTGGATATGCAAAACAGTGTGGAAACCTTTTATTTCAAATCGGGTTCATGAAATTCAAGACTTAGCAAACCCACAGAACTGGAGATTTGTGAAAGAACAAAGTTCTGCAGACATTGTTTCTAGGGGTTGCAGTGCAGAAGAATTGCTGAAAAATAAAGATTATGGCATGTGTGTGGGGGGGGGGGCCCACATTAGCTTACATTATCTGAAGAAGATTGGCCGAAGAATGAAAGATTATTTCAGGAGACTACTAATGAAGAAAGAAGAGTTAAATATATAGAGCAATCAATTATTCGAGTGAATTCCAGAATAAAGATCCAATCTTGGATATCAATTACTTCAGTTCCATATCAAAGGTATTCCGAATTAGGGCATGGATTAGAAGATTTATTAACATGAAATTAAAGAAGAAAAACCGGATTAAAACTCCTTTGGCGGCAGAAGAAATTGAAGCTGAGGAAATTTGGATCAAGAAGATACAAGCAGAACATTTTAGTATAGAGATCAATTATTTGAAAGAGAACAAAATTTTACCGAAGGTTTCGAAAATCCGAGAGCTAAATCCATTTCTGATTAAAGGGGTATTGTACGGATAAGTGGAAGATTGCATCAGTCAACACTAAGCTATCACGATAAACATCCAATTTTGATTCCAACGAAGATCAGATTTACAGAACCCCAGGTAAACGATGGTCACGAGAAGGTGCTACACTCAGGTGTTGCAGATACTTTGATTCAAGTTCGTGAGTTGAGTTGAGTTTGGTGTTTTATGGCGCAAGAGCCAGTTTTGGCTATACTGCGCCAAACATTCATAGGTCTGGTCTGGACGGGAAAAGAAAAGAAGAAATTAGATGACAAGATGGAGGGTCGAAAATAGAGAAGGATCACTGGGGTACCCCGGGGTCGTGACACCCGTGTTTACCAAAGATAGTAAGCCCCTTGGGAAAAAGAAAAGATCACTAGAGTACCTCGGGATTGTGACACCCGTACCCACCTAAAGAAGGTGAGCCTCTGAGGGGTCAAGTTCGTGAGAAGGACTGGGTACCAAAAGGAAGGCAAATAATCAAGTCAATCGTTAGGAAGTGCTTTGTTTGTAAGAAATTCAATTCCCGTCCAGGTACGTAGATTATGGCTCCTCTTCCAAGAGACAGAATAGAACACTCTCCGCCGTTTGCTGTAACCGGACTGGATTTCACCGGACCAATATATGTCAAAAACTCAAAGGAAAAGTTTCACATACTACTTTGCACATGTGCTGTAACTAGAGCACTCCACCTCGAATTAGTTACAAATTTGACTACGGAAGCATTTCTGCTAGCATTTCGTAGATTTATTTCGAGAAGAGGACTTTGTACTGTTATCTATTCGGACAATGCTAAAACAATTAAGAGAGCAGAAATTGAACTGAGACGACTGTGGACTGTAATAAGCCATCCTGATGTTTAAGAATTTTGCGCATCAAGGGGTATAAAATTAAAATACATCATCGAAAGAGGTGCATGGTGGGGCGGATTCTACGAAAGAATCGTCCGTTCCGTTAAAACAATTTTACGAAAGGTTATAGGTAAATCATCTTTAACTAGAGAAGAGCTAGAGACTGTTTTATGTAAAATTGAAGCAGTATTAAATTTGCGTCCCCCAACGTATATCGATTCAGATTCTACTGGAAACTTTCCATTAACTCCATCACATTTCCTGTTGGCAGTGGGTAGCCTGGTGGTTAGAGCATCGGACTCCAGACCGCAAGGCCTGGGTTCGATGCCCGATGCCACCAAATACCCTCCGAGTACACATGGAGTACGTGCTCGTTAAATCAGTGGGTCCGAAAGTCTTGTGGGCTGAATCACGAGTGCAGGGGACTGGAAAAAATATTTCCCTCCCCTCCAGTCCCATGGCAAAATTGTGGAGGTGGAGATAGGTGGTGTCGCCATCTATCGTCCCTTCGGGGAATTTCGCCGATCTAATTCGTACTGTCACCTGTATGGTGCTCAAGGCCTAGGCCAACGACAGGCGTATTTCTAGCCCCTTGCCACGATGAATTTCGTGGGCCTCGTTCTGACTACGTCAGATAGGTGGCATTAGCCACAACACATTTCCTGTTAGGGAGAAGATTAACCAATTTACCAGCAGTGAAACTTTCTACTGTAGACTGCGTTGTAGATAAAAAGGTGCTTCTTAAACAATTCAACTACCGCGAAAGACTGTTGAATAATTTTGGAGACAATGGAGAAAGGACTATCTTTTAAATTTGAAATCTGTACATTTTGTGAATCCAACGAAAGAGACTGAATTCAAAATTAATGATATTATACTAATACATTATGATCGATTACCTAGAAGCCTATGGAAGTTGGGTAAAGTAGTTGAAGCCTTTACAGGTCGTGCTAAAAAAAATTAAGAGCCTGTGCAGCAAAAACGGAAAATTCCGTTATAAAACGGTTACATAATTTAGAAATACCTAACTCAATAACATTGATAGAAATTTGAACTCTGGAACTTTAAGTGCATCTTACTTGAATTTATTATTATTTGTATTTTATTGTATTTATCTGAAATTGTGTTGTATTCAATTTCAGCTTTCCAGAAATTTATTATTTGTTTTAACTTTAAATTCATTATAATTGAAATTTATTTGCTATTTAAATTTTCCTCCTATGATTTAACATACACTGGTGTGCAAAACTTAAGCAACAGGTGGGTTTATTGCCATAACTTCACGAAAAATCATCTGAGAGACATGAAATTCTGAAATGAGGGAGAGTATTATGTACGTAAAGGATGACGAAAGCATCGGCGCTGAAAAAGGAATACAACGCATACGGTATGGAATCAAGCAAAAACAAGCTTTATTGAACGCATAGTATCGTGACTCATGATTGTCTATCCAACAGGAAGAACAACAAGCAGATTTTCCTTAATATGGTATATGCCCTTCCCTTACTACAATGGTTGCTTTACACCGTCTCCGCATACTCAGAACCAGCTGGTGCAACATTTCTTGAGGTAGGAGTGCCCATTCCTCAATCAACATCTGTTTGAGTTGTTGGTTGTACTCCGGATGATGTAAGCGTGTGGCAATACGTCTCCCCAAAGCATCCCACACATGTTCGATGGGATTTAAATCTGGGGAGCACGCTGGCCAATCCATTCGAGTGATATCTTCACTTTCCAGCAGTTCCTCAACAGCAAGAGTGCGATGTGGCAGTGCATTGTCATCCATAAAAATGAAGTCTGGGCCAATGGCACCTCGGAAAAGATGCACATGGGGAAGAAGTACCTCCTCACAATAGCGATCTCCGGTTACAGACCCTCTGTAGAAAATGTGAAGCTCAGTTCCGCCGTTCAGCATAATGCCA
>BMAV01026731.1:0-53236 GCA_019973955.1 Trichonephila inaurata madagascariensis | reverse complement strand
GGTACTGAACCGACTCTCATCCGTAAAGAGGACACGACTCCATTGATCAGTTGTCCAGTTTTCGTGCTCTCTAGCCCACTGTAAACGGTGGCTTCGTTGGCCATCTTTCAACGGGAGGCAGCGTTCAAGACGGCGGGTGAACAGGCCCCCTTTGTGAAGGCGTCTGGCCACAGTAAACCGCTACACTTGTCGACCTGTTGCTGTACAGAGTTTCTTAGCAATGGCGCTTGCTGACTGCTCTTGACCTTTTTTCGCCTGCAGGATGATATATCGGTCATCCCCTGCAGTTGTCGTCCTCCGGCGGCCACACCAACCTTTCTAACAGCTGTACCTGTGGTTTGGAACGCTTGCCAAGCGCGCGAAATGACACTTTTGTTGATTCCGAACTGTGCAGCTGCACTGGTGACAGTACGCCCCTCCTCCAGCTTTCCGGTCATTCTTCCACGTGTGAAGTCGTCCAGGTGATTTCTTCTATCCATATTTCACGAACTGACTCACTGGCACTTGCAGAGAATATGGTGAATTGTGTCTCCGTCCTTCATTTCATTCTACTGTTGAGCAGCGCGCGCCGACATCACGCGTTTTGCGTACGCTCACATCGCTTCTGACGTTTTGTTCCTGATATTTGCATACGCATGACGTTTCTATTGACTTACGTGTTCCCTCTACTGATCTCCAGACCTCCTTTTCTGCAATTTCATGGCTATCTGCTAAATTTTTACATTGTTGCTTAAGTTTTGCAAATCAGTGTAGTTTAATGGATATTATGAATATGTTGTTAATGCATGAGTATTGTATGTTGTAATAATTATAAGTGAAATTCTGAAATATTAAACATTTAAATTTAGCATAATGTAAGTAACAATATTAATTTGGAGTTATGAACTGTTCGTTCATGGGGGGATGTGTCTTAAATTAAATTCTTTAATATAGATGGCGCTGCAAGACAGCTTTACTTTGTTTGGCTTGTACAGTTAGTTGTGTTACGTAATGTCCTTTGTGTGTCATGTCTTCCATGTGTTTCATCCAATAAACGAAATTAACTAAAAGATGAACTTGGACTAATTAAGCCGCATTCACACCGAGGCGTACAAACGTCGAGTGTTAAGTGTCTAGCCAATCAGTCTTCCTTTCGCCCGAGAAGTCTCTTGATTGGCTAGACGCTTAACACTCGACGTTCGTACGCCTTGGTGTGAATGAGCCTTTACTGATAAACATAAAATCATTGCATATGATCGCCTAACTGACCCACGGAAATTAGGATCTAAGGAAAAACACATTAGTTCCGCGCGCATACATACATACATATACAAACATAAAGCAATACATGATTCGCTAAACGGAGGTTCGTTCGCTGTAATTTTAATTTTGTCTCTTTTTCGCGCCCTAGGTACGTGCCTAAGCGGAAAAGCGGCTCTGCCGACGGCAGTGCGTTCGAGTTGCAGTTAGAGGAGCTAATACGAATACAGACACATTGTGTAGGAGAGGATGACTCATGTTAAATCTGTCAAGAGTCCTCACGTTGACATGGAAATCTGAGAAGTGGGGTGAATGCTCAGGTGTCATCCTCGCCATTTGACAGCAGTTTAAAACTAAAAGGTCTGTCACCAATAGCCCATAAATCAATGGCGTAACGGAGAATATTAGGGGGCCCCATGCAAAGTCAGGTTTTGGGCCCCCTAAAGTCCAGGGCCCCCCCCCCCCAATGCGGGGTTGTACGTTACGCCACCGCCTTAAATGCTTTTAAATTATTCTACTTTATACAGGGTTATTCATAATTCACTCCAATGCTTCGAAGCGCAATAGAAGAAAAAACTAAGACGAATACAGCAAATACACACATATATATATATATTTGAAAGAATACAGAAACAATTCGTTTTATTTTCATACCTTACAGGTGTTCTATGTGTAAAATATTGGTTGTATTGCATACATCAATGTGATGATCCAGTTCTTGCCTCACTCTACTCAACAGAATGAGGGTGAATCATGGTATCCATCACATTTTGTTTCATGCATGGAACAAAATGTGTTGGATACCGTTCGAAGGAATCCGAGTATTCCCTTAAAGTTTGTCCCTATAAACCTGGGGCACCCTGCATAAATAAAAATGATCGTCTGCAACGTCTAAGTCACAGCAGGCGATCTCAAATTTTTGTATCAGAAATTGTGGCACCTCTAGGTACAGTCAGTGAATGTTTTATCATTGGCGTCAATTAATTCGACAGTCCCCCCCCCTTCTAAATGCTCCTGTTTACGTAATTAATCTATTGCAAAAAATGCAGACAAAGTTATAATTAAAAGCGACAATTACCAGTTTTAAAATGCGGTAAAAGGGATATTAAAAAAGAGAGAGAGAGGGAGAGAAAGAGAGAGCTTACCAAATTTATGTAGAAAAATATAGAAACTATGAAAGCCATCGAATCTGCATAGTTGGAATATACTCGAAACAAACGCACATACTCAAAAAAAATTCAAAGTCATTAATAGAATGAACATCGATATTTTATTACAATAACCAATAATTACATCAGTACAGACCCAGCTAAAAGGCATTTTTTTAAATAAAAATTAAAACACGTTACACATAGATAATTAATGAGAGAGAACTGTGGATGTTTGAGGTCTGGGTTCCTCTTATTACAATCAGAAAAATTGAGATGCAAACATGCGACGACTACAGAGATCATTGGGAGCGCGAGACTTGGAATTACGTCGTCTGTCGCGACTAGAAAAATGAGATCTTGATCCAAGTTGCTTACGGCGATAATCGGAGGAGCGAGATCGTGATCTACGTTTATCAGGATTAGGAGATCTAGATCTGCGTCGCTTATCCACATTACATCCACGATAATTTGATCCGGAAAGCTTGCTTTGACCACAAGTGTAACATACAGATCTATTACGATCATCAGATCTGTAAGAACGAGATTTTGAAAAGCCTCTCTTTTGATAGAGGCAGATGACATCGTCATCTTCTAATTCACGTCGCGAGTCAGATGTATGAGGAATCCAGATATCTTCATTCTCGCCACTATTTCTCATTCTTGGCCTACTATGCTCATTTGGCACACAATTGACAGAGATAACTTCTAGATCAGAGCTGCTTGCTTGATTTTTACAATCACGTTCCTTGTAAAGAGTGGAATTGATAGAAACCTGACGAGTCCAATTACTCATCCATGATCCTGGTCTACTAGATTCGTCAGCAGCACTTGGGCGCTTTGTGGAATTGCGTATTTCGTAGGGCTTAGAGATAGAAATGACCCGATTTCTACAGCTCTTAAACTTAGTAGAATTTCGACGTTGGTTGGACCTACAATCGACAGAATCTTCATAGTGAAAGCTGCTTTTTTGTGATTTTGATCCTCGTCGCTGATTACGTGTAGAATCACGTTTTTTGTTGGTTTTTGAGGTTCCAACACCACGCAATTCCTTAGACGATGAATCGGTAGGTGACTTATTCGAAGCGTTTATCGTTGTTTCTGTTTTGATTAGCTCATGAATGCCTGTACAAAAGACAGGAACAACACGATGATTCGGTATTACACGTCCACCTTGCTGCCAAGGTTTAGGATCGACAGTGGTACCCCGGTTCAAGTTGGTCATCCATGTTCCGGACTGTTGGCCAGGAGTAGAATAAATAGAGGTATCCTGATTTGTCTTGTTTGTCACCATTCCAGTTCCATGGGGTTGATTAGGAAATGAATAGGCAGAGCTAAACTTTTTCAACTCGAAGTTTCCAGGTCCTGTTATAGTGTCCACGTCAATGACACGTTGATCTGTATGACTTTTGTACAATCCTGATCTATTGGTAAAATCAATAGAGACATCCGGATTCCGGCCGATTTCGAGCACTGATCGTTCCAGAAACGGAATTCTTGTATTTTTCGGTTTTTCACAAACGTATTGTTGATTAGGTGACCAATCGATAGAAATACTTTGCTTTTCACTACTTCTCAGTGTATTCGAATCACTAGACACTAAACCGAAAGCAGGACTCTTATTCAAGTTGCTTACCATACGATTGGCAGGCACAATCCCATCATCATCGTTGATGAACGGGATCTTGGTTTTACGCGGATGGGCAACGACATCTGGATTTGCAGTGATTCGCGGGATCTGAAATGGCTGGTTAGGATTGTCACTGGTTATGTCGTCGTCATCATCGGTGATGAACGGGATCCTGGTTCTACGCGGATGGGCAACGACATCTGGCAATGAGAGACCTTGGTTCAAGTCATTTTTCCGTATAGGAATAGGTAGCTGATATGGATCTGATTTTTGCATATGAATATCTCTATTTCGCGATTCCCGTTGCAGATCTTCAGAAGATTTACTCCGCATAGGGTGATGCCTCTTATTTTGCTTCCTTCAAACAAAGTAAAAAAAAAAAAAATCATTCATATGAAAATAAAACAAAGCATAATTTTTCTTAAATACTATTTCATAATATGCTGTTAATAACACAGGTCTGCAACTAAAGAACTGCACAGAATTTTTCACTTCTTTTAGATAGATTTTAATTCACAATAAAACTGGAGAGAGTACTAAAAAAATTTGTATCAGATCGAGTTTCATCAAACATGAAATTTCTATTTAGCTAAAAATCTAGTAAACCATTTTTGTAATCTCGCAAACTTCAAAAACAAGATTATTGACATTAATTTTATTAATTAAAAGAAGACATTCAAATAATGGTGGGAAAACTGCAGGGCAAGAGGGAGGTAATTTAAGTTTGGCATCAGGAGTAAGGTCAGATGATTATGTCCAAACAGCTATAATTATTTTACAGTGAATTTTGAGAAATATTATAGAATGGTTTGAGAATATTCAAAATATTCTTTCTCCAAGGAACTAAGAATAATATTAGTAAGAATAAATACTGTTAGATAATGTTTTAACAGGCTATATAAATTAAATATCTCATGTATTTTATATAGCCACACTCAGCTTACATCTAGCATTCAAAACGCTTTTATTTCTCAATCTTGATTCCAAAAGGTACTGTTATTTCTCTTTACAAACTTTGTTTTATTTATGGTGAATACCCGATAAAAAGTCCACAAAGAAACATGGACAATTTCATAAAGTATATATTTTGCTTATTTCAACTTCAAACTGGGGATCAAGACAAAAACGTCTCTACATACAGACTTCTCACCCTCCAGAGTTATACATTTCTCCTAGCATTTATTCCTCTTTTAATGAATGTTATAGTAGAAATCAGCAAATTACATTGAAAACTATTGTTCCAAACCTTGAATAAAAAAAGTATTGTCTAATCTTCAATCCTGCAATCGTTTATCGAGTTCCGAGTAAAAGAAAGAGTCGTTTCGGACAAGATTGGGAGAATAGGATGGATGTGTCTCAATTTCAAAGCCCCATCACTGTTTCCTTAACTGTAACTTGAGATGAATGAACAAGTGCATTTCCGACAATAAAACTGATGCCTTTGATGATAATACCAGGGCATTTCTTGACTAGAAGATCACGAAATTTTTTTCAGCAGCATGCAGTAACAGACACTAACGATGATTTCATTCTTCTTCAGCGAGTCTCTTAAGATGACTCCATGACAGTCTCCAAAGACAAACAGTATGATGTTCCCAGCACATTAGTAATCACAGCAAATGATGGTAGGATATTCCAATTTTAAAATTTTATTCCTTTACAAAACAATGCAAGTGGACAGCTCCTTCAACATTCTTTAAGGCTGATGTATTCTGTTTCTATGCTACATAATGTACTGTTTATTGCTGCCATGATTCCTATATTTGAACATATAACCTTTATAAGATTTTCTACTGTTTAAATTAGCTTCCTAGTCAGCATATTCTACAAGAGCATTTTCAGTCTTATGATATTTCAAACCCTATTTTTTAGTTCCTTTTAAATATATTAAACACATGCTTTGCAGCCAATTAATGTGCTTTTCAAGAATTGCTATTAAATTGGCTCAGATGGCTAAATGCATCACTAATATCTGACCAAGTAAATACTAAAAAACACATAAATAAACCAATTAGATTACAATAAGGTATATTAATCATCTCTTCTAAGATACTCAGAATATTAATTTCTTAAATATTTTTTTTTATCTGAAATTTTAAAATGTTTTGTTATCGTCTTAATTATGAATATTCCCATTAAGTAATGGAACAATGACATTGGTAATGCTTTATGGTTCTTATTTACTCATTCCTTAAAAATTTTTGTAATGTATCAAGTATGAAAAGAATACCATTTCTCAGAAGAAGAGATACAATAATTATACAAACAATGTGCCCATCAATTAATTAACTTAATTAATGCAAACTTATTATTATATAACAGCTACAGGTAGATTCTGCTAAGCACTCAAAGCATTCCTTCCCTTCAATTGAGTTAAATATTAATGAAAAAAATTAAAAATCTTTAACAATCAGAAAAATATGTAAGACATCATTAAAATTAAATTTTAACAGTAAAATATAAAATACATACATTTGTGTTGAAAGTGAAATGCGCGCTGCCACTGACGCTGGATCCTAAAAAAAATAAGTTAATAATATTAACACTTACAGAAGAAACATATTTGAATGGAAAATTGAATAATTATAGTTAATTTTATATAATTTCAAATTTTGATCACAATACTATATTGCAAAAAGATTAAATCCGCTGTGGCTCAAAGTCCTTAAATTGGTATGGTGTGGAAGTAAGGAAAATGGAGTGCCAACTCAGGTGTCATCTTTGTCATGTGACAGTGGTTCAAAACAGGGTCCATCTCCAATAACCCTTGCATTGCTTTAGAATTCAACACTAATAAACACTCACTCACAAAAAAACTAAATTCATGAGACTTAATATATAAAGTAAAATGGCATACAACCAGAAAAAGAAGAAACTTTATATTTCTATACTCCGTTTCACCTTAAGTTGGCAGCGCTGGGAAGGGTAGGCTGACCAAATCACAGCCGCTACAGGGTTACTCTAGGAGAAGAGTGTGACTATAACAAATAAAATCCTCCATATTTGGCGAGCAAAAAAAATTACTCTTGAAATATTAATCGAAATATTTAAGAGTTTATGTTTCAATATGCTTAAAAATATTGATTAATTAACTAGCAAAACTTTCCTCGAATAAAATCTCAATAGTTCCCAACATGTTGATTGCATTTTTTTAAATGAAAAAATACGGTTAAAATGTAATTCACATGCTATCATTACATTGATTTTTTTATAAGTGACTTATGCTATTTTCAAAATAAACGGCTCAAATATCTCTCTCTTTAGTTTCATGATTTCATTTATTACATCTGTTTATAAAATAAAAATTTCAAAATCTTGTTTATAAATAATTAATCATCTGTTTTCCATTATTACTGTTTTAAATCAGTTTGTAATTATTATTCACATTACATGTAAATGCCGTTTATGTACGTTAGCTTAAGATATGCAGAAGTACATAATAGAATTTGGGGATTAATTTCAAAAATTTATCAATATTAAAACTTATAATCTTTTATAAAATTTATAGTTTATCTGGAAAAAAATATCTCGATGCATACTTCAAAAATTATGTTACTAACATTATATGCAAAGTTTATATATTCAGCTCAATAAGTATAACTTTTAAAGAAAAAAAAAGATTTATTATAATAATTTAATACAAAAATTATATATTTTGATATTTAGAACTGTTTTTGTTGTAAAAAAAATGTTTAAAATTTCAAAAAACAACAAGAATTAAGATAGCGCACGAGATGTAAAAATATTATCTAAGAATGAAGCTAAATCGCAAAGCGAATGGCGTTGATTTGGCGCGAATATTTCGGAAGAATGTAATCTTGAAAACCGGTTTTTTCAGCCAAATATTGTTGTCAGCCAAAAGTCAAGTGGTTGTTTTCTACTGTATTCGTTCTCACAGGTATTAAAGAATAAATGCTTTTAAGATGTGTGATTAACTTAAAATATATCTTTAAACCTACAATTTCTATAATACATGATACTTTTTAATAATTTTCTGTGCATTTGCATTGATTTAAATTCCAGAACATGTTGGAACTACTTTTTCAAGCGGATTGTTACATACCCTACCCTTCCTAACGCTGCCAACTTGAGGTGAAACAGAGTATAATAAGAGCCACCAAGCCACCAGATTGAATATTCTCCAGTACTACTTAATATAAAGGGGGGAGTTCAATAAAATTCAAAGTTTTTATAACTAATCTTAGTTAGAGCTATTTCAGCTCAAAAATTAAAGCTTCAAAAATAACTAATGCATATTAGATTAATTGAAAGCAAAAGCACTCAATCAACCATTTTTAATTACTCAGCTGTAATACACAAATACATTGAAAATACTTACATCTTCATAATTGGGTGGCAATACAAATTTCCGATGAACACTTCCTTCCTTTTTAAAAAATTCATTTAAAACCTGAAATGTAAAGGTTTGAGAGTTGAAAATAAAATATTAATAATGTGTGTTATCAGTACATGTAATACAGCATAATGACAGAGGGCTTTTAAGAAATTCTTATATTGAAAATATGGTACTTTAACAATGTAAAAATATCATTTTGTGTTGCAAAGAAAATATTTACGACTTAAAAGCATTAAATAAAAAGAATACACAATGTATACTATAGCATTAAAATATTCTGAAATTATTTTAAAAATATAAAATATTGCAATATCTCCATGCAAAATTTTGTACATTAATCAAATAATTGCTTTTTCAGTACTTGAAAATATGAGTAGGGCATTGGAACTAAATAGAATTTTGTTAGAAAAATGCCATTTGTCATTGAGAGTAAAGATATCAAGCGAGATCCAAAAAAAAAAAAAAAAAATTATTTAATTATCATTCTCAATGTTACTTTTAAAATTCTAATGGAGCTTTGCATTGGTATTTTACCATTGCAGACCTAGTATATTCCTCAGGAGTTGGTATCTCTTTTTAATGCAGCACCATATATAGATGGTATACCAATTGCCACAAGTAATTTTTGACAAGTAATACTATCAGTTTCCTCTTCAGAGGGAGGTACCCGAGCTCTGACGATGCAAAACTGTATTAGAAATTTTATTTTGCTGAGAGAAACGCAAACAGGCACTCAAGGGTCTTTTAAAGGCCACATAATAATATGACAGTTGACAGGACGCTGTTGATTTTTTTGCAACATGACTTGGGCAGGGGTCGAACCCATAAACTTGGGCATACAAGGCCAGCGCCAAACCAAGTACGCTACCCAGCCAGCTTCTAAATATTATTAAGACAATAATTTTGAATATATATATATATATATACATACACAAAGTAAAACTATGAGGCCTATGCATAAACAAAAAAGACCAAAATCAGAATAATAGTCATTAAGCTCTTTGGAAACAGTAACCAAAAAATATTTTTTAGTCTCATAGCATAAATATCTAAATATTCAATGACATAGAATACAATACATCCAACATTATTATTTCCTCAAAAGAAATGATTTGCTTATTTCCAGGTTATGCAAACCATTACATTAGTCAATATTTTTGCTAATATATATATTATCAGTCATGATAGTTAAAATGATTTTCAATTATACTGTATAATTATATCTAAAACATTTAATAAAAACTATTTCACTTTTAAGTTTTACCAAGAACATTTTTCTAGATTCAATGAAAATTGTTTAAATGTGCAAATAGAGCAAACAGAATTTTGTAGCACCTTTGGAGATCTGTGCATCATTTTGACAAAACTAAAATACTTTTTGCATAATATATTATAAAAGTAGTTTAAAATGTAGCCTACATTAGAAAAAGTAATAATTGAAATTAAATTTTAGCAAAAATCAAAGAGAGAAATCCATATCACTTACAAACAATAAACTAAGTTTTTGTACCTTTAATTGTAAGTTCTTTAAGCAGCGTGCTTCAACTTATAACTCATATAAAGAAATGGAACATTTATTTATGTCAAACATTTTATAGCACTTACTTTTTGATGTGTTGGCGCAAGCAGGAAACTTGATTGCGGATCCCTTGTCTTTCGGTAGATATAACGAACAACCTATATATATAAAAAAAATGCTATAATTTTATTATAAAAAATATAAGTTTTATTTATAACTAATTAATACAGTGCAGTGCCATTGCCAGTACAAAACTAAAATTGCATTCTTAAAGGGACACAGTACAATTCAATTGACAAAAATTAGTCTAAAGGTCAAATAAATTCTTCTAAGCTTGAATTACTTTTTTTATATATTTTTTTTATAATTTTACAAAATCTGAAGGCTCCAAGTCAAAAAACTCAAGAGTTATAACTTTTATGCTTGTTTTTATTCACATCCCAATGGGAAATAAAACATTAAACTGATTTAACTCAGAATGAGAAAAATTAATAGTTTATCTTCATTTCAAATGGTAAGGCTTTTTTTTCTAATGTGCCAAATGTTTTGATAATTTTTCTAACTATTGCTATAAATACATGTGACAAAAGTTGGTATGCATTTTAAACCAAAGTAATGCTATTTTTTTTTTAACAAAATAGTTGAATTTAGAGTTTATATATTTGTTATAGAAGTTTCAATAATCATTCAAAAAGAAAAAAGTACTTTTTAAAACACATGATTGGTGATCCTAAACCTATACCAATTTTTGTGAAACATAGTTCAACATACTTGTAAATCAAATTTCAGGAGTAACATTTCAAAATTCCTTCTTGAATATTTAAATTTTTTTAAAAAAATTAAAAAATGGTTAGCTTTTTGTGGTATTTTTAGTACAAAAACTGTTTTATATAATGCATGTACATAGAAGGCAACCAAAAAATTTGTGAAAACTATTAAATAAAATATTTTTTACAGATCATACCATGCATCCCCTTAAGATATTGAAAAAGCAATACACAAATTAATAGTTATAGAAAACCTTTATGTAAATTTTATTGAAAAAGCATACTAATAACAAAAGAAACACTAAAAATTGTAGAACAACAAAGTCAAGCATTGTGCATAAGAACTCCATTATTAAACTGCGCTTAAAAATGATATTCATATTTATTATTGATTATTCGATTACATAAATAAAATTATTACAGTTTTATCTATGTAATTGTGTTTAAAAGTCAAAAATAAATCTAGAAGATTAAAAAAAACAAAGGATTGAAAGACAGGGTTTCAACCCAATCCAGTTCAGCACATATTTAACTAAGCCAATGTTCCAAAAGAACCATAACATTTCTCTATGCCAGTGGTTCTTAAACTGTAGTCTGCATACCAAAGTGGGTCACCAGTGCCTTTCTAGGAGGTCCACAGAAGTCTAATTTTAAGATTTTTCTCTTTCACAGACTTTGAAAGGTCTCGTAAAAAAAACTGAAAGATGAGCCATCCTAGACTTGATCATAAAATTACCCTCATAAAAAAAAAGCCCAACAAAAAAACTCTACTAGGACATATTTTGATAAAGAATATCAATCCAAATTTTTTAATGTTTTCACCTACATAGCCATTATTACAATGTAATATTTTCAAGAAATAGTATAAACACATGTGCAAAGATTAAGAACTGATTTAATAGAGTTCCAATATGATAATGATTGTATCCATCTTGATTTCCTAATTAAATAGCACTTGCACACCAACTCTAGCTTTTAATATAAATAACACTCTCTCACTTGAGCCAAATAATCAATTAATATAGTTATTGTACAATTGCTCAACTTTTAATTAATACATTTAAGTACATTATTCATTTGCAAATTAGTATTTTCTAACATTTTTATTTAGATGTTTACTGGAAAGAAAAAGAAACGTTAAAAAAAGCCTGTATAAGTAGCAGAGCTAATCTTATGATTATTGAAGAACCTTGAAATCACATCCAGCCATGTGTTCGGAGTCAGGGAGGGATGTTCAAAATCTTAAGAGTCTGTGATGGCAGGCAGATACATATGGGGGGGGGGGCCCAAAGGCAATCAAAAAAGTTTAAGAACAGCTGCTCTATGCATATACTTTTTTTATTACACACAAAATAAATACATCACAGTAAAAAGATTTTTAATTGCTACGTAGTCAATTCATATCTAATTACAAAGCAATACAGGAGAAAAAACCAACAATTGAAAAATGCAGGCTAAAGTATCCTAGTACCTTAAAACAAAACTAGGTATAAGTGATTTCCATAAACTAGTCTTATTGGGAAGCTTTGCAGGAACATGGAAGAGTCATTTGTGTTTAAATATCACTGAAATATTTTAGAGGTTGTAAAAAAATCAACAAAATAAATATAAGAAAGCAGCATTTTATTCTGGCTGATTTTTTTGCTAATTTATCTTCATATTTTGCATATTAATATTAACAATGGTGTAAATTATTGATAGAATGGATCACCCTCTATTTGTACAAAAATTTAGAAAAAATCTTTTGTTGTTTTAAATATCACTCTCCACATACTTATAAATTAATATTTATTTCTAAACACAGGATTTCTAAATTTTGTAAATAAAATTCTCCTCAATGATGTGTTCTACTTCAAGAAATGTCGTTTTTTGCAATTTTTGTATCATGCATCAATTTTAAAGCACATATAATCCACATAAATTATTGAAATGCCAATACCGAAATACCATTCTTACAATACTGTTAAGAATTTTGTGTAAATAGTGTAAATAATTTGTATTTGAGTGTTTAATGCATTTATTTTACTTTATATTATATTCATGTTAAAAATTGTACTATTCACAAGCAATACTGCCCGTTATAATGGCGATTCAATGAGATCTTGGCGGTAGAGCCAAGTTGGCATCATTTTTGGCGGCCATTTTGGCGTCATTGGCGAGTTCGGAAACCTCTGGATTCTTCTAGAAAGTAGTGGATCTCTCCATTAACATCACGCTCGAAGACACGAGCGGTTATATTTCTGGAAGTTTCTGCCACGCCTATAAATAGGAGTGTCAGCCGCAACCAGTCAGTCTGATTTTAACCAGCGAATAGTGAGGATTGTTTTGACTAGCAATTAGCTCGGCTGTGCTTGTGAATAATCTTTTACGTGTATTTTTAAACACTGATGATTGTGTTTGATTGTTGTTGAAGGTGTGAAGACCTTCGGAGATTTACTGTGTGAATCTTGTATTTAAAGGATTGGACTTTTAATAATAAATTCGCATCGCTCTTAAAGAACTGTTTATTTTCTTTGTGATTGTTTTTTGCATAAAATCCACAAACCCGGATCTAAGTAACAATACATTATTTGAACACTTTTCAGTATATATATAGAAATGAAAAAATTACTTTGAAAGCGTCCATTGCAACTGGACTTTTAAAATGGCTTGGATTGAGACCAATGGCAACTAATAAAGTTTTATACAATTCAGTAAAGTCTCTTCTTTCGAAATACCTGCAAAATAATACATTTACGTATAATTGTGTTAATATGTAGATTTATGACTGCAAACTATGACTTTTATTAAATTTGAATTAAATTATAATTTACGTAATGAACGCACATAAATTATTCTTACTTTTGTGCAGCTACAATCAAAAGGGCAGACATCTGTTTCTTAGCTATTTCACTTTCAGGATCTATGGTCAAGGAATCCTCGGTGTCTTCAAAGGCAGCACTCAAACTTCCCTTCTGTACATTACTAAAGAATTTTGGATATAAAAAAATAAATAAACCTAAAGCTGCAAAATGAGACTATAAATATATTTTGCAAATGAGATAATGAATTATTTATTACAAAATTCTAGTTGATGCAAAATGGCGATACAATATTGTTTCATACAATTTTTTTAAAAAGTAATGATACTCTTTAATGAATTCAAAAGTCAAACACAATTTTTACACGCTCATGAAAATGAATTAATATAAAAATAAACATATTACAACAATCTAGACACAATTTATTTCAAGTCACTATGTAGCAATTATTTATGGATATAGAGTGAAAATTTAATAAACATCTGTACACATAACATAGGCAAACTAATAAACATTTTAACAGAATTAAAGAAACTAACAAATTATTCCAAAATAAAAAAGCAATCAATTGTAATCTGTGGTAAAGAAATAAATCCTAAATTTGTGATGTCAAATGTCATACTGTTTAATGCACAAATACTTGGAAAATCCCAAAACAGATCTCTTGGCAATAGTTTTTTTTTTTTTTTAAAACAAATATTTTAAATACTTTCAACATTTCACAAAATTTTTTTTTAAAAAAAATGATTATTGATAACAAAAGATATATAGGATTTTTATCCTACAATCCCAATCAATGGTAAAATTAAATAAAATTGAAAATTTGAGAGCCATTTTTAACTTTTTAATTCTCTCAATATCGTAGAAACAAAACTTTTGCATGGTATTTCTCAAGAACCTGAAAGTACTCCTTTAAAAAACATACAAAAATTAGCCAATGCACTTATGACATCAATTGTGCATATCACATTGGCATATTGTGCAAGTTATCAAAATACTTGGTATATTTTTTAAATGGGCATGAGGTTACAAGCAAGATCTGATTAAAAAATATACAGAAAGTCGCCGAATTCGACCAACAAACTCAGAGGAATGATAGTAAGGCAGGTTGGGGACCACAAATTATAAAAGAACATGGGGTTGCAAACCAAATTTAGTTGGAGTAATTCTCAAAAACAGTTATAAAGGATGTGATTGCTTGAGGAATGAAAAGGGACAATAAGAGATAAAGAATACATTTATTACAAATAAAGTATGTTTACAGTAAGATAAGTGCATCACAGCTTTATGGTAGAAATGCAATCACAAGTTAGTGTCACAAGAGTTGTTCGAAGTTGCAGCTGTGTAGGTGAAAGCACTGCCAACCCCAATGAATGAAGGAATATTAGTTGCATTCAAACAAATGCAATGTACCAATCCAAATATCAACTGAAGCGATGAGAGATCAACCACTGTAGCCACTAGTACCTCATACACAAGCGATTTCAGGTCACCCCAGAAGAAATCCAGAGAATTGAGGTCCGGGGAGCATGAGCCACACGTCCAGGTGCACAGCGGCTGGTACTCCTTGCAGTAACTCCGAGAAGTGTAGTGGGAAAACAAGGCATTTTGTGCTATTGAGGCATTTCAACAGTATATATGTATCCTTGGCCATTCTCCTCATCCGGCTTATCATACATTCAACAGCTACTATTATCGTGATTTTCACCAACTAAACATGGTCCGCGACACCATGTTCTATGTTGATTAATCGTCCCTCTATGCTACCTATTATCACCTCTCTAAATTTGTCGGTCGAATTTGACAACACAATACATATACACTGAAGTGCCACTGAATTGGAGATGCCTACCTAGTAACGAGTTGGGATTCCTCTGGCCTTGAAAACAGCTGCCATACGACGAGACATAGATTCAACAAGTTTCTGGAAACGTTCCACGGGAATAACTTCCCAAATATTGGCTAAAGCTATTCATAATTCAGTAAGGTTCGTTGGTGTTGTGTGAGGGCCTTTCATGCCTTGTTCCAAAACATCCCTAAGATGCCCAAAAGGATTTAAGTCTGGGCCTCTAGGTGCCCAATTTATAACAGTAAAGTCAGAGGAATGCTCATCTGACCAGCCATTAGCCCGAAGGAACTTGTGAGAGGCACAGTTGACTTGCTGGAGAACTCCATTACCGTGTGGATAACAGAACCGCATAAACGAATGGAGGTGATTACCCAGGAACTCTACGCACCGAATTGCGTTGTGGAAAGTTGGTACATACATCATATATCCCAAACAGTGCCACGAAAAAACACCCCAGACCATGAATGAGCCACCATACCCTTGTACATTTCCAACCCGGCATGCAGGATCCATGACTTCATGAGCCTGACGCCATATTCTCAGCCTCTCGTCGGTGTTAAGTAGTCAGTATCCAGACTCATCACTCCGTGCTACTTGTTTCCAGCCCTCTGTGATCTCTTACACAGGAAAGACGTGCAGCCCAATGGCGAGCATTCAACAATGGTACTCTCATAGGTCGACGGCTCCCGAAACCTATACAGTGAAGCGAATGTTGCACAGTCCGTTATAACTGACTATACTACTGGCACCGTCATTCAACTGGGTGGTAATTCGGGCTAATGTTTGGCTTCACTGGCTACATACAATATGCCTGAGCCGTCTCTCACCACGCACTCTCAAGGCGAATTGTCCTTTACAGTTTGCCCGATCCCTAGTTTTTTGTCCACCATCCATGTATTCTTGGGATACTCTTGACACTATCGACCTTACAAATCCTAGCTGTCTGACGATTTCGGAAACTGAATGGCCCATGCATTGCGCACCTGCGATTTCTCCGTAATCAGGCGTCTAATTAAGACAGTTTACCCATACTGGCAATTCCAACAACTAATTCAGAACAATCACAGTATGCACTATATATGCAGTTACCACAGCGGTCTCATTTGCGCATAAATTATGCGCAGCACTACACAATTTGCATAGCCCTTGCTATCCTTAATTCAGGGGCACTTCAGTGTAGTATCACGACTAAAATCCATGCCTTCTAAGAGTACCTAAAAATTAAAGCCAAAATTCCCTTGTCTAGTACAAGCTTTCTTACTAGAGCATCTTTCTTTCCAACGATAATAATCATTATCCTGAAGTGAGATATCTTATGTTTTGAATGTTGCATCATCAATGTGATTTGAAAGAGATAACATCAAAAATTAAACCAAGTAATGTGTATATAGTTTCTTCTACACCTATGTGTAAATGTTGCACATCATAACAGATACATTCTAGATTCAATTGCTTCTATTCACAAAAGGGAATCAAGCTGCCTCTTATCCCACATTAATGAACAAATCATTCAGACAGCAAAAAATTATTATAATAATCAAAATTTAATGTATAATTTTGTATTAATGGGTAAAGAATTTTTGTTTCAAAATAAAAGTTATTTGAAATTAAATTAATTGACTAACAAAATTTTACATTATTATGTTGGTAGAAGTGTTGAACACACATTGAAGTATTTAGGATTAATTAAGTAGTTAATGCTTTGGATGACCAACACTTATTCATAAAAAATATTTAAAAAATCATACATTTTGTTACACACAGCTTAAAATTATCATTCAATTCTTCCAAGTTACTGTTTCATTAGTGTCACAAATTCTTGTCTGATTTATGGAAACATTGTTCTTAATCTTTTTTTTATTTTTTAGTAAATATATATGCTTTTTGTTAGCATTTAGCAAAAATAATATACATCAATGATTTTTCTCTATTTTTGTTGTAAATAGTTTTATATTACCCTCACTGCCCAACCCAGGCCTGCAAAAGTTAGGTACAAGATGTAGTCTTGGTCATGCTTTCGTACAATCCTTGAAAAATTTAGTAAAGTTAGTTTTAATGAAGGATAATACAGTATTTACTCGAATCTAGGCCACCATCCATTCTAAGCTGCACCCTCAATTCTCTAAACGTTTCTGAGGAAAAATAAAAATACATTGTAGAAGAATGATTAATATCCGATACTAGAGAAATTTTAAAAATTAAATTTTAATGAGAAATAAGAAGTTAATAACTAATTTATTTTATCAGTTTGAAGAACTTTTAAATAGATACATGAACCTATAATGACTCTAAACTTCCGTATTATAATTCAAAAATGATTCGTCACTTCCATTGTCACAGCTGACTGAGGAATTGTTGCCGGTGACATTTTTGACATACTTCTGTGCGATCCAATGCATTTGTTATGCAACATTTTTTTAAAAGAATGTATTATAGAATAATATAAAAGAATTAAAGACTGTTGAACATTTACAAACAAAACTTATATCATTTTGCTTATGCCAACGACGTATAGCCGTTTCGTCCATGTCAAATTTTTCAGTTGCCATTGCTCTGTTTCCGTTTTTTCTGAATGTAAAACTACCCCATCTTTTCACACTTGCATCATTGTGAACTCATTCTGATGATATTACCGATATCTCTGATGTTCAGGTGATTAAAAGAAAGCTTATAAAAAATATCTTAAATACGAGCAGACAATGATTGTTTAGGATATAGACTGAATACTGGAGATAAGCTGCAGAAAATGGGATAAGTCGTCGATGCAAGTGGTCAGAATGGACGGTTCCAGTTTTCCATTTGAAAGTGGTAAAAACTCAATTTCTCCCATCTAGTAAATATTTTGCCTTCGATTCTAAGCTGCACCTGAATTTCAGTAGCATTAACACTGGAAAAACAATGCGGCTTAGATTCGAGTAAATACGGTACATCACATTAACAATGAAAACTAAATTTTTTATAATTATCACTATCTTTAGAAAACATTTAATTTATAAAAGCACAAATTTCTTTAAAAGTTGTTTTTTTTTCCTTTTTGAGTTTTCAAAATTTTTAAAAAACTGCTTTTTCAACTTGTACTCCAACTCCAGAATTATGTCAAGAAGAACATGTTTACATGATTTTTTAGGAGAGGAGTCATCAAATGGATAGAAATAGACCTATTATAAGTTGATAATGCTAGACTGGTTAATGCCTTTTGCAATGTGGCCCAAAAACATTGGAATCAGTTTGAATTTGGAAATTCAGTTTCAAGATTTGTTTCAGGTCGTTCATATGCTACAACAACTTTTAATGATCTTTTCAATGTATCTCAATTTATTGTAACCTATTTTAAGGCAACTGAAAGAATTTTGGCTCCACAGGTTAAAAATGATCTCACAATAAAGCATTGTAAGAAGGAAACTGAACAAATGAGTCAAAATACAACGGACATGCACAGTGAACAAGGGATTAATGGCGGTATGCAATTTTTATAGATGTTTAGATTCACTTTAGAAAGTAATTCTCATGAAGTTTTGTTCTGATGGGTGCAAAAATATAGTCACACCACAAATCCAAAACATGCTTACAGTGGCTGTGGAGTCATGGTGTGAGTCAAAATCTATTTGGGAGACCATACAGATTTGTATGCAGTCAATGGAGTCACTGTAAAAGGTGCAAAATATTGAGATAAAATACTTGATCAATATGCAAAACCATATGCTGTTATTATTGGTGATAATTATATTCTGACATACATAGTGCTCTACCATATCAAGCTGTGTTTATAACTAGTTAAATTACAGCATTAAATGAATAGAATGACTATCTAGTCCACCTGATTCAAATCTGTTGTTGGAATATGGCTGATGGTAAGTGCTGAATGTATGGGAGAACCATGGGTTCGAACACCTCAGAGATGTAGCGCTAGCTGTTCAGTGTACCGAAAATACATACTAGAAGGGTGTGGCAGTGAAATCCAATACCACCCCAAACTGTGATACCGAGTGGAGGACCAGTGTGGTGATGCATAACACAATAGTTCAGCAGCCTCTAACCACGGTGTCTCCAAACTGCCTCTAGCCACGACGTCTCCAAACTCGAATCCAAACAATGGGATGTTGCAGGCAGAAGCGGGATTCATCAGTAAACACAATGTCATTCCATTCAGCTGTCCATGTCCGCCGTTCATCACACTATTGGCAGCACAAATGCCTGGTTTCCAGTCAAGGGTAAATGAAACAATGGATGCCTTGTGGATATTCCACTCTGCTGCAAATTGTGTCAAATGGTACGAGCAGACACCGAATGATGTGTAAGAGACTGAATCTGTTATGCTATGGTTCATAATGTGTCTGCATGATCCATCACTGCCATACAATCTGCCTGTCATCACAGGCAGTGGTGCGACGAGGTGGGTGAAATCGGCCCCGTCGGTCTGTCATTTCCACCTGCATCCAGCGATGACAGATCTGCATCAGTTGCTTGGTTTCGTCCAACACGTTGATCAATTTCTCTGAAGGATAATCTACAATCCCTATAGTGATTGCACACAGAACCTTTCTTCCTCTGTTGAATTCAGAAACTTGGTCAACAGACGCTCGATATCTTCCCCAAGGCATATGTGTAAACAGCATGCGCAAAAAAAAAAAAAAATTGTTGTACTTCTAATTGCCAATCTATTCTCCCCTTATAAAGCCCTTGCAGGTCGCCTGTACGTGCGTCTGCACTATAATGATAATGATTTGCAAATTTCATCGATATCAACGCATGATGCGAATTTCACATGGTCTGCATGCTTCCTACAGGGTTTTGCATTTTGTGTGGCCAGCAGTGCAGAATATGAAACATCAGATATTCCTTTTCAAAGTCATCATATTTATATGCAATACAGGATACTGGAGCCCAGTTGACTACTACAACAAAGTTCTTTAATAATCATAGCCTTTAATCCCTAAGTGAAAAGTCAGCTTTTGATTAAAACTATTTTCCTTTGTTAGATTTCTTTTCATAAAGTGGTTACTTTTTAACATTAAAATATTATGTTAGGTGTATTTCAGAAAGTACATTTAGCAATGGAACTCAACTAAGAGTGAAAATCTTAGAAAATATGAGTTATGAATACGTAACAAATATGAAAAAAATTTTATGTTTCACAGCTTTTTTTAAAAAAAAACAACAGGAAATTCGGACACAATTTTTAATTTAAATCTGATACAGAAGACATCATTAGATAAATTCAAAAGCAAACAGCAATTGATCAAAATTTTTTTTTACACAAACATTTCTTTACACAAGCTATTTTTCAATGTAAGGCATGATTAAACCATTTGGGAGTAACTTTATTGAACATACTCAAAGCATTTTTGAAGATTTTGGTTCAGTTCATACTTTAGAAATATATCACACACATCAATATTTTATTTAATAAACAAATCTTGGAAATTATTTGGTAAAAGCATGATGTAAAGGGATATTAGTAATATATTCATATAAATTACATTTAATGATATAATTAACAATTTACAATGAATATTCTGACTATTCCATTATTTTCAAAATGGAGAGGTAAGAGAAATAGTCTACTTTTATATCTCGCGATTTTAATTAATAGAAACTCTATAACTGTAAATGTTGAGGAAAAAAATTTAGAACTACAAATTAAAGTGAATATTTAACCCAAATTTGATTTGCTGAATTAAGAAAGGCTGTTGTATTAGTAACAAAATACTTGCATTAAACATTTCTTTTCATTTTAATGATTCCTTGCATAATTTCAATATAGCCCCTTTTTCTCTATAAAAAAAATTCATAAAGCAAAAACTTATGATGCAGAGCTTTTCGCACAGGTGAACAATTTAGGGAAATTGGCCGGAGTTACTTCAAATGGATACTTTTTCCTAAAATTAGTTTAAAACAAAATTAGAAACAAAGTACATGGTACAAATGAATAAATTTGTGTTTCCCATTTTGTTTTATTACCCAATTTCTCTTTTTTTTTCTTTCACATTTGTTTTCATTTACCCATTTTTTTCTTTATTACAAATACTGTTTTTATTGAAATGAATTTATACTTTTAATACTTTAGTTAAATTTAATTAAGAACTTTAATTTAATTATGCTTTTAATTATGCTTATTAAGTGCAGACCACTTAGAGGGTTAATGAAATGGATCCCCCTGCTAATCTGAATAGATTTAGATGGGGGAATTGGGGTTATTTCCGATATAAAAAAAGCCATTTTTGCCAATTGCCCTAAACGAAGCAGACAGAGACGTATTACGTTTCATCTGGTGGAGGGAAAGAGACCCCCGTAACCCAGTCTATTACAGACATTGTACGTTTCTGCTTGCAACAATTTTGAATGTTTTAGATCAAGCTGAAGAACTTGTAAAGAGAATTACTATGAAACTAAAAATTTCATTGCATGTAGATAAGTGAGTTACTAGTGTGAATTTTACTGCTGACTTAAATACTTTTAGAGAAGAGTCTCAACAAATTCTAAAAAAGGTTAAATTTGATCTACAGGGATGGAAAAATAATTTTCTTCCAGAGCTAGGAAAAACTATCAGATATTTTAGGAATCACAGAAATAAAAAGGGTACCAGTTTTGGGTCTCACATGGGATAGGGAAAAGGACACCTTGTCATACGAGCATATCAAAACCGATAAAGAGAATAGACCAATGGCCAAACGGAAAATATTGTCTATCGTGCATAAAATCTTTGACCCAATAGGGTTTATGTGTTCTATTGCGCTGCTTCCTAAAATATTGCTTCAAGAATGTTGGAAGCATGAGATCTCAGGGGATAAGGAAATGCCCTATGATATAGTTTATTAATTCGATAAATGGCTAAAACATCCAGATGACTTAAAAGAGATTGTAATACCTAGACGTGCGCTCGTTTAATACCAGATTTTTAGACACCTTAAATAGTATCTTCCTTCATGCGATGCCAGTAAGTTGGCTTATGCCACCTTCATTTACGCGAGAAGTGAAACGTCTAAGAAAGAAGATAATTGAAATGTTTTTGTTGTAAACTGTGTAAGTAAAAGAGAGAAATGCAGTTGCTAAGTGATCCCAATATTTGGAACTTTCAGCCTGGTATTATGAATCCAGCCGACTTATCGTGTGTGTGTGCAATGTGAAGAAACTAGCTAGTTTCTAGGAGGGATTTAGCTAGTTCTAATTCTCCCTATTTAAAAGTTATAGAGAAGAAAAAAATGGGAAACCGTTGGCAAGCCCAGCGAATGCTAACTATAAATTAGAGAATTCTTTTGATTGCTTTTATTGTTTGAAAAAATCGTCTCAGTGATTGTCTAGATTTACCAACTTTTCGAAAATTGTAACTGAAGAAGGAATACAGTGGTTAAAAGACAAATTAGAAAAAAAACACGCCGAGCTCACTATAATGAAAATTTTCCAGAGGAAAGCATTTTATCATCCAGAAAATAAATGCTTACTGAACGGCGGTGTACCGGAATAAATAGAAACAAGACCTTCAAAAACGATTTAAAGTGGAATATCTTGGACTGATTCAACTACTATTTCTTCTGAATGATTCTACTTCCACTAAATCTTCCTTTTTCAAATAGTTCGGAAGCAGTTTTTCTTCCTGAATTAAAATTAGCTGTACCTATTACTCATCTGGTGCCAGCGGTTTTTGCTACGGTCCATCTTACTGATGAGAATGGGAGTCCAGTCCGGGTGGGGGAGTCATCAATGGATGAGACGAGACTAGTCCGAAGGCCAGTCCATCTGTCAACCTGACCTATCCTGTACCAGCCTTTCCAATGACTATCCCAGATGACCCAGTACCAGCCTTTCAACTGACCTTCCCAGATGATCTTGAGCCAGCCATTCATCTGACCATCTCAGATGTTCCTGAACCAGAGGAGAGAGACCATAGTAACTCTTCACCCAATAACAGAACTGTAAAAACGAAGTTTGGTTGGGTTTGTAAAACCCGTCAATGAACAGAATATTTAAAATAGTAACTTTCAATTTCGGTGGGAGTGTGTTAAAAACTGTTAACATCAAACGTATGTAAATCCCACATTCTCCCGCCAGAAGACGCTAGTTGCATCAGATGTAAACAAGAATTTTTTTTTGTTTTATAGTTGATTTGGAGAGACGACCAAAAAAGGAACATTCTCTGTTAACCGCGATTTAAATTTGTTATGTCTTATGTTCATGTTTATATGTAGTAAAACGTATATAAATTCTTAAACAATAATTTTAATTAAAACTTAATTCAGAAAGAATAGTCTGTTTCTTACAATATTAGAAAGCTAGCTACACCAATCTGCTTTCTGCCTGGAAAACATCAGAAAAGGTAGGACATTATTTTATTAAATAACCTACCTAGTTTTTTTAAATTAAAACTTCCTAATAAATGAAGAGTGATTTATTACAGTAATATTATATTGGCAAAAATCAATATTAGATAAATGTATTGATTCATTTAAATGTAGAGTGGCAGGATATGCATATACGAACACGTATTTTTTTTCTCTCTCTCAAAAACATGTAACTCTTTAAAAATACTGTATAAAAATAAAATACAGCTAGATCATATTTTTATTTGCTTTCAAGCAAAAATATTTTTTTTCTGCTAATTAATTAGCACTTTTCAAAAAATTACTTTAAATAATAATTCAGAGAAAAATAATATTAATAATTAAATAATATGAAAGTAATGCTTAAGAGATTTTTCCTATCCCATTCTTGAAAGAAGGAATTAAAGTTGATTTCCATCAACACCAAGAACATTTTGTAGCATTGTTTCCAAGTGTGTTTTGTAAAATACCCTTGATTTTATTAAATATCCATAGATACTCTTTCCAATTTCAGGGCACCTGAAAATTTAATCAATTTCAACATGCTGCAGTTTTAACATTTTGGGAACTTGAATCAATTACTGACTAATGAAATAATAACTAAGAAACATACAATCAAAATCACTAAAGAGGGAAATAAACAGGGATTCTTGATTATAAATGTAAATGTAACATATAAAAAATGATTTAAAGGTATTTGACTTTGAAATTAGTGACAGTGTGTACGGCACACACTACAAACAACAGCATTAGATTACAAAACAAGTGTAAATCATAACTACAAACTAATACAATATTCAAGACATAAGAATTCATTTAGTATAAAATCTTTTATGCAGATCAAGATTTAAAACAAATTCTTCCCAAATAGTGAACAATTAACAGCACAAGTCCAGTGAAAGTACTTAATTACAATTTAAGTCAAAATATAAAAATTATGAAGAACTAAAAAATTCATTCATAGAAAATGACAAAACTATGACAATTAGACATCTGAAGAGATATATATCCAGCAATCTTCCTTTTCATTGTTACCCTATTAGATGCAAATGCTGTCGCAAATTTCAAATTGAGAGAGGTTCCTGTAAAGCATCGACAGTAATATAAGTGGAGACTGCCTTCTAACAAAGACCATTGGTAGGTTAAGAATAAATCCTTACAGAGGAATGAAAATTAATAGTGATGGTAGAAGAACTTCTAGGAATTGTAATAACTATTCAGATACAAAGCTAACACCTGCTCATATTTTTGACTGTCCAGCAATTCTTGCTGCTCTACAAGAAATAGGGGTCCTATTTTCGTCAACAAACATCTATACGGATAATACTGAACAGATTGCCAAACCAGTTATCTGGACCCATGGTACTGTTTAATTTGGTCCTGTCATGGACACGACATCATCATCCTCATTGTCTCCCTTTTCATATGCTGTGATGTATGCTGCAACACCGTAGCGCATATAGGAATTTTTCAAGGGGGGGGGGGGCTCCATGATCGAAAGTCCACAATTCTCGTATCATGCTCCAATACGCCACCCAACATATTTTCATTTTGTCAATTCTCGGGAACAAAAAACAGCAAAATATTAATTATTGAATGAATAATTATTAGTAATTAATAAACCTAATTATTAATAACGAATACTTAATTAAATTTTAAGTACTATATACGTAGAAATATAAACAATTGTTAGAAAATCAAGAGCTTTGGGGGGAATGTCCGGACCCGAGGACCCCCCAGTGTGGGCACCACCTTTACAACATTCTGCAGAATTTAATTAAATAGATATCTGATGTTACCTTGAGGCAGATAGGCCCACAAATCTTTTACAGCCCTCTCTAAATTCTGCATAGAGTGGTTTCTGGCTTTTCAGCTGAAATTAGATATGCTGAATAAGAAATATATCCAGAGAACAGGCACACATAACAAGAGTCAGATGAAGAAAATCCTAAGCAATCCATGCTGAATGAGGATGTGAATTAACCTGCTGGTAAACTGCCCCCAGAATATTTGTCAGAAAAGGAAGCATATGAAGACATACAGAATATAATCCATGCCCTGGTCTATCCCATTATACCTGCAGTGAGGGCATTGTATTGCTAAATAGCAAGATTAAAATTGTGGTGTACTGGCATTTCCCTGTTGGTACATGACAATCATTTGTACCTCAAATAAAGCAGGATTCTAAAGACCAGAAATTGCCGATTTATGATGTTCCATGTCATTCTGAATTGGCACCAATGTAGATAAGAGTCATTGATGTTCCATTGATAAAGGCAGCATGCATAAAGGGTACTGTGATAACAAATTTGCCTCTGAAATGGGCCAACATTTGGCCTCACAGCTAATATATTTATTTACCCAGAAGGACTCTGCTCACCTGGAAAGTTAAAAGAGGTACATACTGGCCTCTGTAAAAATGGCCATCCTATCATGAAATCCAGCATTTACTCCTTTAGCAATTTTTTTTTATTACTGTTTATTAAACCAAACAAAAAACAAAACACAGTGCATATAAGTTAAGCTTAAAATACTTTGATTTTAAAAAAAATTTAAAATTACAAATTTTAATTTATTTAAATAACATTTCAAAACTCATAAAATGTTCTTACCATAAACTAGATGGAAGATCATCTACAAGAACTTTACCCTGCAATTAAAAATGAGAATCACTTTTAATTTAAAGTCCAGACAGAAAAAAAAATGCTATAATATTAAAAATGATTATCTTTGTAAGAAAAAAAATGTAGCTCATGTCTAAAAATCAAACAAACAAAACAAAACAAAAAGAGAGGGGAGTACATTAAAGATAGAGAAATGAGATTTTGGGAACTACTGAGGGAAAGGGTATAATTATGTAACAAAATTAATATCTGAGATAACTAAATATTTAATGGCTTAAAGGTAATTGTACAAACACATGCAAACACTTATACAAAAAGAGTTCCAAAGCTTAGAATATGCCCAATACAAAAATCATAATTTATATTTAATTCTAGGAAACCATTCAAAATTCTCTTCTCATGTAAAAATTCATTTCTGAACTTCATAAAGTATATATAACATTTTTGCAAGTTTTGTGGTATCCTGGGATATATTAAAGGATGTTAAACACCTTACTCTAAAACAAAGCAGATGAGTGAGTGAGTGATTGTGTAGTTTATTGGCACAAGAGCAGATTTCGGCCATACTGCGCCAAACGTATGTTAAAGTATTAAAACATTTGATAAAATATGTAAAATTACTGACAGAGTTTAAAAAGTTAAAATTAAAAGCTACTAAAATTCGGTGGGGGATTTTCCCCACAAAGTCAGACAAGACCTTAAAATAAAAGCATTAAAAGAGAGGAATGAAAAATGTTAGTTTAAAACAAAGTTCAAGCAATCCATGTTTTATGAATAAAAATTAGCTCCTACTTTTTCTGAAACGTGTTGGAGTTAATGCACGTACATATTCGAGAGGATTTTTTCGAAAAAATTCCGGCAAGATGAATTCATCAGCAGGATTTGGTTTAAATTTATCTTCCTCCACGTCATAAGCAATCATGTCTTCCTCATCTGTTGTGTATTCTATAGTGCTGACTTTCTGGGTTTATATAGAGCCATTTTTATTTCGCGATTTCTGGTTTCTGTACTTATGTGCGTTTCCTTCTATTTTTTGAATTTTGTTTTACACTCTTTGGGATTTTAGATGTATCAGAAGGTTCGCTATTGGAAGTAATAACGGCCGACTCAGATAGGGGAACTGATGGCTCAACTTCAGTGGCAAATTTACAGTGTGGCAAATTTATTAGAAGTTGTAGGGAATATGCGTGTTTTAGTTGATAAAAATAAGGTAGAAGTATTTACGCTGTTATCAAAGGTAGTAGTAGTAGAAATTGGTATAGGTAAATGAGATTAACTTTGTATGGTTGGTATTAATGAAGACGTGCTTGAATTGATGAAGATGATGCGCAGACTGCAGCCATTGAAGACAAGGTAATTGGCATCGGATTTGCAGAGGATACAGGTTTCAGACTTTGTAAAGGTAGGCAGATTATATTTGTTGTATTTGGATCTGTTTAGGTAGTTGTGGATATAGTTGAAGGTTTAGTAGTCTGAACATATGTTAATTTCTTGGCTCTGTTTTTCTAATTTCCATTTCAGGCATAATTTTGAATCTGATGGGTGGATTTGTGAACAATTAACACATTTCGGCTCTAGTGTACAATCCGTGGAAGAATGCCCAATAGATGCACATCTAGAGCATTTAATTGACCATGACAAGAAGTTTGAGAGTGTCCGGACCTCTGGCACTTGAAACAGCGCAGAGGATTCCATATATAGGGGAGTATTTAACAATTTAAATAACCTGTTCTTATTGTAGTTGGCAGTTTTGGACTATCGAATGTTAAAATTAAATGTTTCGTACGAATAGTGGCAGCTTCTTTATTTAAAGTAATTCTTTTCACCTGAACTACACCCTGGTTATAAAATCCCTGAAGGATTTCAGCTTCAGAAATGCACAACAGGCAAGGTTCTGAAATGACGCTTCAACTGGAGTTCAGAGATTTATGGGGAGTGTTGAAGAGGGGAGAGTCAAAGAAAAGTTTTAGCAGATAAATACGACTTGGATTGGATGGAATATGCTGTTTCGACAAGTAAATCCCCAGAACGCATTTTCTTTACTGATTGTTGTTCTCCAATTCCTTGAAGAGCTTTAAAAATTACAAATGGGAATTTTAGGGACATTTCATTTATCGGTAATGATAAAGTGAAAAAACGTGTATGGTTAGAAATCTGATCAATGGTGAGAGTTGTGGGTAATACAAGGCCATTACCAGGGCACAGCTGCATTGGATCCACAAGCAAATAACAAACTTCGTTCTGGCGTGTCTCCACCCACAATGGAGTCCAACCAGGGAGGCAATGTGCCGGTCATCTGGAAAAAACCAGGCATGGCACTTACTTGGAGTACACCCAGGATATAGCCCTACAGCATCAGGGCGAGGATCCAACGGGTAAACCCGCCACATCTTATCTGCAGGAATAGCCCTACAGCAATGTCTCTCCGGGGACACCGAAGAGAGGTATCACCAACCGATTGACAGGAGTGGGCTCACTCCTGCCACCCATCTACAGCGAAGCGTGGTCCAAAGGGAATGCAAAAGGTATCCCCAGAACACCATTTTCCTCCTTAAGGGAAGCCACACACTGCAAACATGTGAGTTGGTAAGCCATTGGTGTTGATCAAAAACAAATAAAGCAACATAATCAAAATATTTAAAGAAATCCAAGGAAAAGAAACTAAGCTAACACAATACAAAATGTAAACCATAATATGTTAATAATAAATATTAAGTTCTCATAAGAAAAAAAATGAAACATTACAATTTAACTATGTATATCTCGAAATATTTGTCAGTGGTCTAGACAGGAAAGGAAGTAAAGAGGAAATTGAATGACAAGAAAATAAAGAAGAATCACTAGGGTACCGTGGGGTCATGAAACCCTTGTTTACCAAAGAAAGTAAACCCCTTGGGAAAAAGAAAAGATCACCTCAGGATTGTGACACCCGTACTCACCTAAAGAAGGTGAGCCCCATGAGGGGCTAAAACAAAGTAAGAATGTTAGCTTGAAGATGTGAAGTCTATAAAATAACAAGTACTACAGTTACCTTTATGAACACACCAATAATACAAGAATGAAATCTAAAATTCAATGAGTCTTGAAAATTATTTTAACTTCACTTCACAATTTTATTAAGATAATAATTTGGTATTGCATTCTCAATAAAGCAAATATTGCAAACAAGTTATTTCTTAATTCTAATACCAATATGGATAATTATAATTCATATTTTAAAAAGGCCTTTTTAACAATTTTTTGAAAATTATCATGAATTGCATCATCTTAAATAACTGCAAAGTAAACAGCAGATTTATTAACCAAAGAATTGAATGAAATATTAAGATAAAACATTTTTCTATGAAAAAACCCAATATACCTATTTCATTTTTAAATTCAAAATGTTTTCTAATTATAATCTTAAGTGATTATTCTTTTAAGAAAAGTCATATTTTCATACCACAACTTTTAAGTTATAGTTACAGATTTTTAAGTCACAAAACTGAGTATACATCTAAAACATAATTTTTTGCTGCATAAGTTTCAGAACAGCTTCTAAATAGTGTTGTTTTGAAATGAAAAGGGCCTGTGTATAAATGAATATATTTACCTATTTTTCTTTCAATACTATTCTTAAGAGTTTTCTCTGCTCCTAGTATTATGCTTTAAATATATTGATTTTCTTATACATGTAAGAAACAAAGGAAGTTTTGTTTATTAACAAAAGGAGTTTGAATTAATAAAAGTTTTGATTTGTGATCATAACATAAAGTAGTAATTGCATTGAAAATCAAAAACAAGGATATGAAGAAACATGCATAATGAAATCATAACCCAAACAAGCTACAGGAGCAGGAAGCACGCCGTGAAACCACAAGTAATTATTGTCATAAAAAACGTTGCAAATACGAGTTACATAAAACAAATTACATGAAGTTATAGTTTCTTATACAAATTGCAATGCAACAATATCAATATTTAGATTCTTAAAATTTATTTATATTCAAACAAAGTTTCAAATTGTTTTGATAGCAAATTTACCTTACATTGTTTTCTATATAAAAATTAACCACGATTTGGACATGTTAAAATTTCTCTCAAATTTAATGGCTTTGGAATAATATAAACAAAGGTCAAACAATAATAGAAATTATTAACTTCTTTCGCACATAAAAGTTTATGAGAACAAAACTGCACATTTAACACATGAAATGAAGAATGAATCGTACAGGAGTTTCATACATTTGAAAATTATAGATACTGGAAAATGCTCACAAAATGTAGGAAAGACAGTGCTGTTTAAATTCTTCAGTGTGAAGGTACTATATAACTATGCACAAAAAAATTCACCATTTTTATTTATAATCATAGTGTTTTAAATAGAAAATGTGTTGCATTTCATATAACAAGGACAAAATTATACTTTCCAAATAAGTTATTTGCAATATAATTTTTAAGACCAATTCATCTCCAACCTTTTTTGTTCATGTATGACATGCATAGATATCATTCTATAAATTAGACCAATTTCAAAAACAGACTCATTTTAAACTAATTTATTTATATATACATAGGAATAAATAACAAATTAAGTCACCAATATTATAGAATGTGTGTGTTGTTGCAAATATATATTTATATATTAAAGCTGCAATCAATGATATTATACATCAACAGTAATAATATATATAAATGTATCATCTTTAAAAGATGGCTGGCTCTCTGAAAATGCAATGTATTACTTATAAAAAAAATCAGAAAACTCACTTAAATACATTCAAATACAAAAATCTGAAAAAAAAAAGATTTTAAAATATGGATAGGGAAAATAACAATAAACTTACAAGTTTTGGTGCTGGAACACCCTCAAATATTATGGGATCAAGTGTTACAAATAACTTCCGCTCAATTACAGAACAGGACCACAATGCACCTAAAAATTTTAAGTAATGAAAAAAATGATTACATAAATGTTTTCTACACAATTACATAAAAATATATATATATATAAAAATAAATTCAATAATTTCTAAATATTTTAATAGATTCTTGAAAGTGTGTGTGTGTCACAACCAAAGACAAGGAGACCTTTACACCTCTACAAAAAAACCTTCTTTGGGTTATTTTTTATTGCTTATCTTTGCTGTATTCAATTATTCATTTTTCCTTGTACTAAAGTTTTGTTTTAAGAAAAAGCTAAATATTTTCAAGCACCAAATAGAAATCATGATTCAGTTAAAAACTTAAAAAATGCATATAATTTAAAATGCTATGAAATAATAAACTAGAAGAGGATAATATTCTGCATTGCATGGAATTAGGCCTTCTTAACTTCAATTGGGATCGCAAACATTTTAAGCTCCAACAGATAAATGATACACAAGGGATCTCAATCTTTAAAGTTTTATCTAAATTCAGAATTTTCATTATAACCATAGTTTCATCATGAAAAAAATGAGATTTCTTAATCTTCATTTCTTTTAAGACAGCTTTGGATAGATAATAAAGGAAAATTTGAATATGATATACTTTGATAATGGCTTTGTCAAGAGAAAAAATACTTAGTTCTCTTACCAATGTGCATCAATGTAATTAGAAAGCTATTGTAGATGTATGATGTTCAACACACTGCATTTGTGATATGGCCTTATGAAAGACTTACAAAAAAACCCAATTTGTCACTTTTAATTATAAAGTAATTGCATAGAAATAAATGCCAATACCACTGATAGATAATTTAGAGCAGTGATTCCCAAAGTGGTCTATATAGACCCCCAGGGGTCTATTGCGATCTGCAAAGGGGCCACGCCAGCTAAAAAATAATTTGGGGGTCCATGAGCTAAGTGGGGGTCTATGACGGTGAATCTCATTAAATTAAATCATGACTTTAGTTTTAAAAGAAAATTTAATCCAGTGGAAACCAAATTTTACCTATTTAACAGATTTATTTATTAAATTTAATTTGGTAAATTTTCACTTACAAGGAGACAACAAAAACTTATTAAAACAAGATCCATTCAGCGTTTCTTTCCAGAATTAAGTTAAAGTATAATACTGGAGGTCCCGAATTTTCTCAATTTGTCACAGACAATCTGTCAGGACGTTTTAACATTAGTTCAACACATTTAACTGCCTTTTATTTAGATTTTGAAACCAAGCTTTTGAATGTTTTGCCTATGGTAATGCCCCAGTAGGCAATAGATTCATAGGGTCATATTGAAAAAAAATGCAACATTACAATAGAACTGATTGGAATAAGCACTAACGAAGATCTTAAAGTTTAGAAACGGATATCAGCAATTTTGGCTTTAAAAAGACAAACCTGTTATTTGTCCCGAATCATGGAATATCAAGAAAAAGTATTTAATTCCTTTTTCTCGTGAGAAGGAGTTTCAGGTTAGTTGCAGGTCTCCAAAAAATCTGACAAGATTGATACCAAATGTTGAAAATTTGTTATTGTAGAGCCAGATTCAACAATCCCATTAAAATGATTTCTTTATTGTTTAGTTATTTTATGCAACATTTATTTTATGTATCAATTAATTTATAATTAATTAACATGTGCTTTTTAAATTTTAAACACTATATGTAATTACAGTTAGAAATTTAATTCTTTTAAAATAGTAGTAACAGCTGTCAAAAAGACATTTAAGTTGATAAATTTGCAAAAAATTCAATATTAATTAAGCAGGGGTCTAACCCAAACTGAAAAAAAGGGCAAGGTGTCTGAGACAAAAAAGTTTGGGAACCTCTGATTTAGAGCCAAGTCTGAAGCTTGTACCACCAATTATGGACACTCCACTCTACCCAGCACTATTTTGGTAGTTATTAGATTAGGCCTTCAGCGCAGAGGTACTGTGATAACAAAATTATGTTGTGTGTTTCACTTCCTTTGGTGTTTCTTTTCCCCTCAAAAAAGGCTTAAATTTAAATATACTAATATGCAAGGTGCAGATACTCGAGTAAAAACAATTGAATTTTAACCTTGGAAGAAAATTTCATTTGATTATAGCTTTATTTTTTACAATGCTACATAATCTGTACCAATCCAAATTTACTTTTCAATAAGTTAATTGTGCGCTGATGTGTTCTAATTATCTTTAAATCACAGATATTTTCTTATCACTTTGATCACCATAATATACAATGATGCCAGGATATTAAAGTCAAAATATATCCAGGATAGTCTAAAAAACTTAATTTCTAAATTTTATACAAATCTGATCAATAGTTTCTGAGATATATAAAAAACCATCAATGGACTATCAATATGCATTACTTTAGTCAAATTACATTAATCAGAAAAATATTTTTTTCCAGAAATATTCTGTTATCATTTAAAAAAGTTTCTTCTGAGTCATTTTCGTTTCATGTTTACTATTTATATTGATGTATTAATAAAAATAATTTCTGAATTAATAAATATTTATGATTTTTAAAACCATATAAAAGATAGAATAATTAAAAAATATTAACAAGCACATGGCCTCTTCAAAGATAAGAAATCAATAAATGTAATTTTTTTTCACAAACACTTCTTAACTTATATTTCAGTTTCAACTCATAAGAAAACTATGCAACACTTTGAAAATGTTGTAGAAAAAATTCAATATCATCAAAATCTGAGATACTTCATTAACATAAGGTTCCCCATTTTGTAAATCGAAATAACTAAATAAGTTTAAAGAGAATTCTATAAATTTGGTTTATTTTATAATCGAAAATCAATTTTGTGAAAAAAAGCTTATAATGAGAAAAGCTTTAGAAAATAATTTTTCTACTATATTAACATGATTAACCTAATGCATCAATTTCATAATCTGTGGCAACTTGCTCCACAATAATGCCCTAAAGGGAAATATGTGCATGAACCTTCCCTAAACGATGGGGAATTCAATCAGTCTAAACAACTTTGGCCGATTGCGGAACCCCATAATCGGTGGTATGCCTACCCACAAAATAGAAATTTTTTAATGAATACTTACTGTTTTAATGTAGTGTGTCATAACGTCTTGTAATTATAAATATTTAAAAACTGAAATTTTTAAACTGAATACGCAACCAATAAGTGACAATATCATTCATTTTCTTCCCAATCGGCAACAAAATGTCTGATAAGCCTAACGTTTTGTAAAAAAGAACCGAGATTGAGCAAAAAAGTTAATTCCAAACTGCAGAAGTTTAATGAGTGTCCTAATGGGATTGGGGTGAGTTTGAAAAGGAATAAATTTTAAATAAATTTTAATTAAAAACATGAATTTATTACAGATTTTAAAAATGTTTAACCTTATTGGGAAAAGAACTGCATTTCTTACTTGCATTCTTCATTTAAATCAAATAAAGTTCTTTAAAATTTATCTACATTTTTATCATATTCAATTTTTAAGAAATTGTGAATAAAATAAATTAATACATATAAATGTACAGGCTTGATAAAACAAAAAAATCTAAATTCAATTTTTTTTTTAAAAAAAGAAAAAATTAAATTGATAGATTTATATTTAAACTCTATGAGATCTTTCCTTCCCAAATTAAAAATAAATCAGATACATAACATACAAAAAAGAAATTCATCTACTTCATAAAACAATTTGACATACATGCCTTACCAAAAGTATTGTGAAGCAAAGCATACCTCTAATATATTCAAACTCACACAAGCCATCTTTAATAAATTTTGTCTCTTGCGGAATCTTGGGAAGATACATCTAAAGTACAAAATTTTTTTATAATATTCATATAATATATTTTAAAATCCTTTTTAAAATTATACTTATAGATTTTTTCTTTTTAGAATATATGAATTTGGAATTACAAACTACATTTAATTAAATTTTTTTTTTATTAAAGTTGGTGACATTTACTATGCACATGTTGCAAGAAAAGTTTAGAGCAGTACCTTAAGCCAAAGATCTTGACTAAAGCTTAAAGTATGCTCTAAAAATGTATGTTTTTTTTAAAAAAAATTATTTTCAGTAGTATCGGGCTTATAATAATTGTTCTAAGCCAACATTTCTCTAAATTTCTTAATATATTTCCAGATGCAATCTTTTTTCTGAAGTATCCTTCAATTATAAATAAAAGACAACATACTCTTAACTGTGGAGTTTCTAAGCAATATTTTTTTATTCCCTCTTCTCAAGCTGAAAGCTTATAAATGAGCTTTGAATTTGACTGGACTATTGTCTGATACCAATTCACTATTGTGTGATTCACCTTTTAAAAAAAAAATCAAAAATATTAAATTTATAAAATAATGCAACTGTTCCTAAATAACAAATATAAAAGTATATTTTACAGAAAAAAAAGTTTCCATTATTTTACTATGAAAGGAAATAGAATTTTAATATATCATAAAATATTATTTCCTTGATATGTTGAAATTCCATATCTATAGAAAATAAATATAATATCACTAGTATTTTTGAACATAAAATAAAGCTGCTGTTTTAATGCATGTTTTTGAAAAAAAATATAGATGTTTTTATCACTAGACAGATACTATATTAGTTACCTTTCTCATGTGTGTGTATATATATATATAATATATACTCTACTGTAAAATACTCTATGCTCCTACCAGCTAAATTAGTGCTTTAATTCAAGTTTTTGGGATATTACTTCCAGAATTTTAAATGGAAAATACTTTTTCAAATCTATTCCACAAATGATCTTTTGTTGCTGTGAGGACTGTTTATATATTCCTAAGAATCTATGTACCAAAGTTTGAGAATTACTACACTAGACAATGTTTATTTTCATCTTAAATACTTAAATTACATAATACTTAAAATCAAATCATTTTGAACCAATTTTTCTGCAAAAGATAAATCATTTCGCTATTATTCATCATTCCATGGCCCTTTAAAATAATTTGTTTTCAATGTTTAATTCATAGGCTTTTTTCCCCCAATTCCTTTGACTAACTCATGTTATTTATAAAATAATTCTATTTCAGATTTAGTTGACCAGAATTACTCTTCTCTCAAACTATGGTAAAATTTCAACAAAATTTCTTTAAATCATGTTTACAGACCCTCTGTTTAGGAAAAACAAAATATGAAACATTATAACCAGAAAAAAATTCTATTTTGCAACTAAAATAAATATATCGCTGCAGAAATTTTAAATTCTGTTCACTTTTTCACCAAAACGGTACTGTGGGCAAAAAAATAATTTGTAGATAAAAAATATATACATTTATTCAATAACCAATATGAGGGACTTTTGTGACGGGGCTTTCATCGCGATTTCATATAACTGTCCTCTTGGGATCTTTAGGGCCAGAATGGCAATTCTTTCCAACCAACTCAAGAAGAATGTGGTTATGTAAATTAGGATTGATTGATTGAATATTAACGTCGCACTGTTCAGCTACACGAGGGCTTTTGGCGACGGACCACGTAATTTTGAACCATGGTCAAGTGACGTGGACGACACCTGAGCTGGCACCCCCTCTCCTAACTACCAAACCAACGGGAGGACGTTTCAGCTCTCGACACATTTAACGTGCATCGCTGCCCTACACGGCGGGTCTTTAGTGGTACTGAGCAGCTCGAACTCGTGACAAGGCAAGCCATGATCCGATACCTATACCACTCGGCTACCGCGGCCACATGTAAATTAGGAATCACATATATATTGGAAGTTAGCATTAGCGAGAGGACTATGTCTATGTGCAGAAGTGATTGCTAAGTGGGAAGTGAAGTCGCTAAGTAGAGAGGTAGCTGTAAAGTGATTTTGAGATAAAGTTTAGAAGAATCCTAAGTCCGGGAATTAACCTAGCCGTGCTGGTACAGACGAACCAAAAGGGGGCCCGAGACCAAAAGAAACATAGTCGGATTAAAGCCACAACAGAAATGATAAGGACCGTAGCTCTTTACCTAGGATATAGCGGTGAGCGAATTTATATAGGCTATAAGGAAAGTGCGTATATTAGCGAGATAGGAATTAATCTATAAAGATTCAGTAATCAATTGCGCGATTATTTGGTAATACGTGTTGCATCCTCTCATTCTGGATCAGCCTCCTTAGATTATTATCGTTATATATTGTGTTTAAACTAAGATCTTAATAAACAGATTTTAGTATGAATGATTTGATTGGTTCTTCGTTCTTCCCCACAGAAACAGTTCACGCAGATAGTGTAGAACATGTGTCCCCACGGGCGGACACTTCACACTTTGGCGAATAAAATGGTCAACAAGATTACTTTGAGAAAAATCCAGAAGTCAAATTAGTCTATATAACGATGATACAGAGCATCAACAAGTCTATCAGAGCTTAAGAGCGACTGCATAATTTCATTGATTTAGTATGATATTGTGACAAAGGATTTGTATTGCTGTGTGAATTTTGAATTCCTGCTATTGTCAATTTTACATGTATTAACAGTTTCTTGTTAATTAAGTATATTGTAATTACAAGATAGTTCCAGAATAAATAATTACACAGAAAGTACCTGCCTGTTAATTATGTAGTTCACTCCTGCATTTGAAAGATGATCCCCAATATAACAATATAGATACATTTTACAAGTATCTAATAACTAATGAAGATGACAATCAATAACATTTCGTATTAAACATGTGTTATAGTAAAGAAAGTTGAAATTTTAGGATTCTGTACTGTTTAGTAGAAGATGCAGTTATCAGACTGTTGAGGCATTATATTCCAATCTCTAAGTTATTTTCCAAAGATTCATATTAAACTGAATTTAAAAACACAAGTACATCATTTTTTCCTTTCGATCTTCCAATATATAAAAGTTTTATACATACAAAAATTTTAGTTCTTGTTTTTTTTTTCAAAACAAAATTAAAAATTTTACAACATTTTTCAATTGGTTAAAACATAGAATTTTATAGGCATAATAACAAAAGATGAATTTACAAAAAAAAACTCAGCACAAATTAGAATTTTAAATGTCAACCTAAAGCAGAGTTACATGCATTAACCTGTTTTATCCCAATTTATTTATTTTGTTCAAATTTGAAAAGAATCATTTTCTGAACTTAATGAAGCCTAAATAAGCTAAATATAACAAAATTTGAAATTTTCTTTTTTTATATAAGAAATCTGACCCGTCCTCTAAATAAGACACTGGGATAAAGGGGGTGAAATTTGCACTTGCATGTTTTAGTGTTTTCTTCAATGATAAAATGATTGCAAATGATTTCCGAGTACAAAATCTTACTCTATTTGAGTAATACTTTCTTTTTTAGAAGATTGTTCCATTTTTAGTGGAATTTCACTCTAACCTTGGTAAAAAGTTTCAAAGCAAGCTTGACAAAGTGTTTTGTCACATATGCCATAGTATGTTTTTGGTTTCCCTTTGCAGATTTCTCTTTGACAAAGACTATTCTTCTCGCTTACATAACAAATGACCAATACTGTCTTTACAAATGTCTTATTTTGCACCAGAAGGTACAATCGAGATTCTAGGTCTATCTCTTATTCTTATCACAGTTCTTTTAGATAAACTGTTGATACAGCTCTTCGGAACTCCTTAAGTTTAGGGCTTCATCTTTGTTGAGTTTTGTGAATTATCCAGGCATTTACCATAGCCATATCCACTGAACGCATAAATCATGGGCAATATTTTTTTTTCAGGAATTTTAATGGAATAAAATCCAGCCAACCAGCCTTGGTGATCCACTCCACCCATATGTTTGTGGTAAGAATTTATCAGCTTTGTTTTCTTCATGTTAACTTTATTTTTGTGTCTGCATACCCTCCTCAAAATTTCATAAAATGTTTGTTCAGTATGGTAAACAAAGGTTTTACTTTGAAGGATCGATCCTGGGCATGCTTACTTATAGTTCCATTGTCCATAAAGTGTAAATAAGATTTCAACTTTTGCAAAAGATTTCATGACATGTCATTTTTCACCAGAGTAATGCTAAGGTCTTCAGCATCTGACAAGTAATCACGTTCACAAGTATTTGAATGATAACCAGTTAGAAGCAAAATTCCTACTAAAACACGTATTTCATTTGATGTGATGAAGAAATCATGTTCATTTTTTACATCTTTTGCATATTGCACAACTTCTTTTACAATGAGATCATAAACTTCACTGGAATAAAACTGCTTAAAGTGCTCTAATGGAGGTTCACTTCCCATGTAGTTTATTTGCTTGAGAAAGTCATTTGTCGTTGATTCAGCCTGTATTTCCCATTTTGTATATTGTGGTGATTTATTCTTTATCCAAGATGACTTATATCGTTTAGGTTTTTTCTGTTCTTTGTTGTCGAAATACTAAAGCTCTGTTCAGGCTAGAAACTATGTCAAGTTTTAACCTCCAAGGACCCAGGAACATCCTTTTCGGTAATCTCACCAATATTTGCTTCATTCTCATCCCCTTCATCTTTGTCAGTTAGTTCGCTGGCATCTGGTGTTGACACAGATATTTCAACATTGATCTCATCTAAATCTAAGCAATTTAATAATTCTAATACTTTCTCTAACTTCAGAAACATTTGCACTGACATAACTCAGCAGGGGTGAGATGCTAGAAGTGGAATTAATTATAAAGAGAGAAAGAGTGTGCCAATTGCAAGTGTATTGTCCCACTGTCTTATTTAGAGGACAGTTAAAAAATAATGAGCTAAGAATTACCTAAGAAAAATATAGCCCTAATTAACAACTAGGATGATAATGAAGGAGTGCTATGACATGAAAAAATACCCCACTAAGTGTCCAAGGTAAACTGAAAAAGAATTCTGCAACGGCAAAGAGACAATACAAATCATGCCCACAAATGCAATGAATATGCAAATTGTTCAGAGGAAGGGGGAGGGGAAGAAACACATAACTCACGCTAGAAGAAGCAAAGACATATCCGAAATATCCCAAATGGCAATATATTCACAACATACGAATAATGATTTCCACATGATATTTTTCAATTGTCCTCTAAATAGGACAATGGGATAAAATGGGCTAACTCAGTTAATCCAGCAAGCTTTGATGTATTTTAACCACCAATTATTAAATCAGTACCAACAGTCTAATGAATAAATAAACACAACACAGTAACAGGGATTTTGTCAGGTTTATATAAACTCAAACTCAGTGGTGCAACAGCCCATAAGGGCCAGGGCCTGTGGTGCCCATCCAAGTATAAGTGACCATTGGGTGCTGAGGTGCATGAGCATAAATCCCCATCAGATGATCCATCTGTGAAGTGAGACCCCCAGTGTTTTAAGTCCCCAAGCAAACTTGGTACTCATTTATCGACCCACTGCAGTAGGGATAAAAGGCTGAGTCGACTTTGCCCAGCCCGGGAATAGAACCCGGACCTGCGGCGTGGAAGCGCGATATACTACCACTCGACTCAGGTTTATATAGAATGTGCCAAATTTTTTAGCTCCGATTTAAAGTAGAATATTTTTTAAAAGGTATTTTTCAAGTGTAATGCACATAAAATTGTATTACTTACAAAACTCCTAATCTTCAAGTTACTAACCTCATTACTATCCAATTTTAATATTTATTTATGATTGATATCACAACATATGAAGAGTAAAATAAAATCCATACTTTGTTTTTCTAAAGAAGTCATGTTTATTTGAACTCAGAAGAACAATAATAAGTTGCTACATCACGAATAACATTAAAATAAAAACCATAAGGGAAAAAAAATGAGAAATTTTGCAAAAAAGGATACATATGAAATTAAAAGGACATTTTCAAAAAATTATCTGCACTCTAACAGCTATTACAAATATCAACATGTTTAACGTATTTCTATAAGCCTTTATAAATTTTAAAATTAAATAGCACAATGAAGTCAATGAGGTTTTAAATATAAAAATGAAATGTTACACAAAAATTTTGGAAGATATATACATATACATCTTTTTAAGTTTAAAACAATTCTGCTTTCCTACAAAAAAATTTCCCAAGAATGTTACATTATTTCTGATCAATTACAAACTTGCTAATAACAATTTAATAGATAAGAACAACTTACAACGATCTGCAAGTCCTCAAGCCTCATGCAGTTTCCATGCTTTGCTACAAGCTGAAGCTTATAATCATATGGATTTCTAATGTTGATAACACGTAGATACAATATATCTTTACGGCATAATGTCTAAAAAAAGAAATGCATATTATAAATTCCATGTTACAATAATTTTAGAAAGATCGATTAAAATTTGTAATACATATAGAAAATAATTAAGAATTAAATATTTACATTCTCGTCTGCTGCTTGAAATTATTCAAATTTTTAACATCAAATAGTGAATGTATTATATCTTATGTATGCACATACATAGTATAATACATCAATTATTTAATATAGTTCTGTTCTGAAAAATCAATTGTATAGAAGGCCCAACATTTCAAAAAATTTTAATATTTCACTGAATAAATTTTTTTATGAAAACTCAAAATTTCTCTAAAGTAAATTGCACATATATGTGCTTTATATTAGTAAAAACTGATGAAAATAAAACATTCATTTCCCCTATTAAAATTTTGATTCCAAAGAGCAGGACAGTTCCAAATAATGGATAAACAAATTCTCCCAAAAGAAAACTTTCATTAAAATTTTCAAAATAAATACAAATATTTTGAGTTATTATTAAGTTTGCACATTGTTTTAAAGATTTTATATGAATAAGAAGAATTTAATCAGAAACAAAAATAAATGTACATAATTCTTTAATAAATTGCTGATGTCATTAACATCAAATTTTAAAAAACAACATAATACTTTTATATCAAATGGTTTGACAGTATTAAAGAAATGATCAACATTTCATTTTTGCAAAATCCTCTATAATAAAAAACTTTAAATTTTATGTAATTTTGTAATAATCCAACACAAACTTGCATTTAATTATACCAGAAGCAATTAAATAACTATACAATATATATTTTATATATTAAAACTGTGTATACTAAAAAATTATATTCTGTTTATGCTTCAATGTTTCCTTTCTCCTCATTCCACTTCTTTTGATTAAGTAATTTACATTATTTCATACCACAACTAACTGTTATACCTGTTCATTACACAGGTGAATTGAAAATACAAATATTCTTTAAAAAAGGTTAATTTTATTAGCTTGATTCACACTAAACAGTATGAAATAAAATAATTATAAGACTTTTTGATCACAGCACTGAAAAAACTGCAATTGCTCTTGATATTTTTATTTGTTTACATTACCTCTAAAACAGCCAATAAAATTTAAATTTTGAGAGAATAAATAGACTGTATAAAACTTTGTAGAAATAGCTTTTACAATACATACTTAACATAAGACTTTCAGTGATCTACAGCAGGTGACTCCATTCATATAGGTACTGGACTATTGCAATGTGGACAATGAAATGGCAGATCAATAATAATCACTGTGTACATATGTTGCACCAATACAATGGCAAACCCAATCTGGTACATCAGTTGAACACCCAACCACTCAATATAATATAATGGTTTGGGATGTACATTGTGTACAATCGCATGTCAACTGTGGTTCATAATCAAATCACTAAGATGAACCGATGATGTACTGCAGTTGGTGACACTCCGCTTTCTTTGGAAATGTCCAATGGCATTTACCAGTAGGATAATAACCAACTGCACACATAACCCAATGTACTCAGCAAAAGATGCCCCACGATACACTGAATGCAACAGCAATATGTATAACATGTTCTACAAATATGTAGCGGTATCATCTACATAAGCCAGTAACAGCCTTTGGACAGTGGTGATCACTTTTGTCTAACGGTATGTTACATGCTTATGAATCCATAGGTCATGAGTTCTGTCCACCAGACATGCGCCACTTCATTGGTGACCCTGGCTGAACAAGCAACCTTCTGATCTGTCACAGTGTCATCTACCCACAAAAAAGAGCAATCAGAAGTCATCAGACACACCTGACATAGCAACCAAAGTCATCAGATTCATCTGACGTAGCAACCAAAGTCATCAGGCCCACATGATGCAGTAACCAAAGTCGCCAGACTCACTTGGTGCAGCATCACTAATTAAAAGCAACAACTCACACACTTGCCATAGCAAATATCTCGTTGATTCACCTATCCACTGACTCATTGGTAGGGGTGTTGTCGCAGTATCATCCAGATAAGCCAGTTACAGCCTCCGGACAGCATTGACCACTTTTTCTAGTGGTCATGTTACTGGGCTTCTGATCCATAGGTCGCAGGTTCTGTCTTCTGGATAAACACCACCGTAGATGCTTCCTTGGCCACCCACAACACACATCCCTGATCTCTTAAAACTAAGATACATCTGGAACGTATTTGAATGTTGCTTACATGCTCTGCAACTACCACATTCAGAAGATGAACTACAGGAAATGGTTAACAAGGAATGTGTGGTGAACCATCCCCCTCAGAATACCATTCATATTCTCATTGACTTTGTACTTGGATGTGTTACATCATGTATAACAATGTGGACAGCAGTTCTACAATCTACTCAGTTGATGTTCTCCATCTGTGTTATGGAGATCATTTCAAAACAAAAACACAGCATATTGTGTTCATTGCTTCCTCTCATTATTTTCTGGTCACTCCTAATCTGTGTTGCATTTTGAATGTCCCATAGAGTATATTGATTTGCATTAAAAGAATGTCAAATCACAATTTTGTCCTCTGGAAAAATAACACATATTATACATGTGTCTTCAAAAATACCTGAACTCACCTTGTAAAAAAGGTTTCTTCTCTGTGTCACTGAGAGATTTTTGCGGTATATTTCTGGTGGCACAGGTTGTAAACCTATATCTGTAAACATTATTTTAGAAATTTAACAAAATACAAAGTTTTTAAAAGGTCATAAAATACTGATTCAGAAGTCAATTATTAAATAAAAAAATCTTATTTTAATAGTTATAAATTATAATACATCTTATTTCTTAGTTTATAACCACTTTAATTCATACAAACACGCTTAGTTTCAGAATTGATACAAGCAAAAAATTTCTTATTTTTACATTAAATATTAAATTTTTAAAAATTCAGGGAAACAAAAAGAAAATTAAATCATAATGTATTAACCCTCTAAGCGGTCTGCACTTAAAGTCTTGCCATTCTGGAGATGCTTCAAAAATGTTCTGTACAAATTTTTTTGCTTTCAGGTGGGGTTCTCAAAAGCAATTGAGCCGTACTTTTAAGAATGCGGCTCGGCCGCTTTTGGGAATCTTGCTTGAAGGCAGAAAAAGCATCTCTGGAATGGCGGAATTTTATGTGCAGACCGCTTGGAGGGTTAACTCACTTTTTTTACTTAATAACTAATCAAACTTTTGAATTTTATATAAGTTTAATAAATACTAGTAGTTTAATTTAGTTAAGAAATCAGAAGAAAAAATGTCTAATAATTCTAATACATTTAAAGAATAATCATTTAAAAAATGACAATTTACAATCTATTTTTACAAAAATAAATCAATTTAATTTTTAATAATTTATTTTACTCAATATATTTTAATTTTTAATAAAAGTTTGACTTATATTAATGGTTTCTTCTATACTAGTATTTTTGAAACATATACTGACTACACACACACACACATTTGAACAACACAATAATACCTACTGTAAGTTTATCATAAGAAAAGTATTTGAAACTAAAATTTTTATTTTCTGCAGGTGTTTAATTGTGTTATGAACTTTTACCAATACATTATTCAAAGGACAGAATATTTTTTTCGTGATTTTTTTTTAGTCTAAGAACTCTGATGCTACAATATGTAATCAACATAATAAAATACAGTGCCAATTTCTCACTCAACATGCCATTATGTATTCATTAATTAATCTTTTCATGATAACAGACATAAACAAACTAGCACCAAGAAATATTTTGGGGGATTCAATTTCTAAAATGCCTGATGAAACATGGTACTACTCTAAAAATTTTAAATTACACATTTAGCATTATAAATTAAGCCTTATAACAATCAAGATAACCAATCTAACATTGGAATATTCCTTTGTGTCAGAAATTTTTATTCATATTTTGTATTCATTTGTTGCCAATAAATATGTGTAAACCAGTGCTTAAGTAATCTAAAATTAATTTCAATTCAGGTTTATTAAATCATTATTCCTTTTTCATTCTTTGACATAAAAAACATATACAACAAATAAACTCGATAAAAAGGTCTACATTTTTATTTTATAAACAGAAATACAAAAACAAAAGTTTTTAAAGTGTTTCTAGAACAAAAACAATTTTCCCTCTTTTCTTCCACTGAGCAATTTTGGAGATCCTTGCATCTGCCTGTGTTTAAAGCTACCAGAATAAATTGAAGAACTTGGCAAATTTGATCTTTTATTTTTTCTGAATACATAAATATTTGCTATTATTCTCTTCCTTTACAAACAATCATATTTTACAATTAAAAAAAACAACCCTTTCTGAACAAAGAATTTTTTAAAAAAACAGAGGGAGAGAAAATAGGAAATATTTTTAAGGTTAACTTTAAGAAATGAGAACCAGTATTTGTTCTGATGCACCCAAATATTGTTGCAAATTTTTAAAACATAGGATGCAGGATAAAAATTAAGTACAAAGGAAAAAAATCATTAAAAAAAACTGCACCCATAATACACCTTCAACCAATTTTCTCAAATCAAAAGATGTCACCAATGCTGAAATATACAGCCAATAGTGGAAACCATTCCCCTAACATTTGAACGCAGTAATAATTATGACAACATTTGGAAATGTGTTTTCATTTGGCAAAATTGGTCGATGATATTATATATAAGTACCTAAAAAAAGTGTTTCTTTTTGCTTCATTAAAGGTAATATGTTATGTTGTAACTGCAAATCTTTTGTATCCATCTTAAAGACTAAAAAAATGGACAATTAAAAGAGTTACAGTTAATTAATTCTGGGGTAAAAATAATTTGTACTCAGTACTCTTCAGATTATACTAGAGTAAGATATATTCAAGTTAAAGAATTGTTCAAACACTCAAAAATAAAGTAATAACTTTACCATTATTCTCATATGAATTAGATTTAAAATTGAGACATTTAACTCCACTAGTCTGGTGTGGTGTGTAGCTAGATTATAAAGTTATAAAATTATTAATACAACTAAATTTTCAATCCTCTTAAAGATGGGGAAAATAAGAGAAATTGTTTCAAGCAGAACATAAAAGTCAGATATATGTTAGGGTAAAATGTTTATACCAAGAAAAATATCTATCTTTATCTAGATATAAATAACAACCATTGTAAGAATTCTGAAACTTTTTTCATAAAGTAATCAAATTTCAAATAAACTATTACACTATAAATGAAATTATAAGTTGACATACACCAATTTAAGAATTGTCAACAATTAAGAACATTCTTATCATAAATAAATACTCAAGTAAACCTTGATAATTTCTTAAATATTACTTAGTAAATGAATATTATATATATGATTATAAAGCATCACAGAAAAATGTATACAAGGAATGTATTCAAAAACCACAAAGACTATAGATTAACATATTTTAATAGGCTTAAATTTGAAACATGTGATAAATGTTGGAAAACCTGATTTTATCTTCTAAAATTATAACAGAAAAATACAAATCAGTATATTATTGAAATGAACAAATTTTGATAATTAAAGATACACTAGAAAAATATAACTATGTATTTATCATTAATTTAGATCAAAACATAGTTGTAATTCTTCTATGCAATACAAGACTGATGAATTAATAAAAATATTCAATGTATTTGTTAATAAATGTCATTTGGTAAAAAATCTATTTTATAATAAAAAAGTTTTAATAACTCTCTATACTACTTTAAATGTACAAAGCAATTAGGAAAGAAACTTCATACTGCAATTTTAAATAATATAGTTATGTTTCAATTTTAAAAGATATATTAAATAAATAAAATTAATGAACTGAAGTTATGCATCAGGAAGCAATTTATGAGACTTTAATCAGCAAATCAAAGAAATTAATAAAATATTGGTAATTATTTGAAAGATAATTTCTATATGATAAAAAATATTGCCTAAAAATTTCTGACTCTTTAAAAAGTTCTTATTTTTACAATTACAGGTATAAAAAGAAATACCATTTGCAAGTTTCTTTTCTTCTGCAGGGTTAGGAACACGTTTTTGAAAAAGTTTATGACTTTTCTTCTGTATCAGCTCCCACATGCATTGATTCTCTGTATCATCATCAGGACTATAAAATGCACAATTTCAAAAAAATAAACAATTTGAAAAACAAAATAATTATTCATATAAACAAATCAAAATTCATTTTACTTTTCATGAGAAACATTTCCAACAACATTAAGCATTGAAGGGCCATTAGCATGAAGTGCTTTTACCCAAACACTTTGATCCATCTTATTTTAATGTATTCAGAACCTGAAAGAAATTAAATTGAAAGTAAAATATTATCTCAATGCATTAAAAAACAATATAAATAGCTAAATTATCAAAGAAATTGAGAAAGATCATAGTTCTTTTTAAATTAATACATATATATACACATATATTGTGTTTTGTAACCTTTTTAAAATCCACATATACCCTTCTTTAATATTACCTATTTATAGTTCTTGTATGCATAACAATCTTTGAAGTTCTTTGCAATTGCAAATTTAAAAATAAAAAAACGTTCTCAATTATCAATTTGGAAAGTGTGTTTCTAATAAAATCCTGTTTTAAATGAATGGATCAAAAACAACATACGTTACTCACATAAATAAAAGACAAAACACTTTAAAAAAATTAAATGGATTTCAACGTCAAAAAACCTGGCATATTATCTCGAAACATAATAGGGAAAAAAAGAAAGCCTCAATAGATATCTGTTCTCAGTCACAAAATGTCTGTATGTGTGTGTAAGAAAGCGAGAGTGAAAGAGAATAAAAACATTTTTTAAAAAATTATATTACAAAATTTTTTAATTTGTTACTGTCAGCTCAGTTATCTAAAAGAAACTCAAATAAGGAATCTCACCGGATTGATAGAGAACTGTTGCTTGGTAGTGAACTCAGCTCGTTCCACATAACTCCTTACTCGTACGAGTCTATGGATACACTGAATACGAGTGCTGCACAAAGAGGGCGCTTTATATTCTCATACCCGTCCAGTGTTGCCAGATCGTGCGAATTTTGCTACTTTTGAAAACTTTCCGCTACTTTTTTTTATCCTATTGCTACTTCGTGAATTTTATGCTACTTCCCTTGAAGATTCCGCCACTTTATGCTACTTTCAATCATATATAAAAGTATTAGAACAAGTTTTTAAAAAATCGAGAAAAAAAATAGTGATTTTAGTCACCAAAGAAAACATGTTGAAGTATGTTTCACCACTCCAAAACACTATAATTTCTCCCCTTCACCATCGCCTCGAATCGGAGCCTATCTAAGCGGGACTCCCCTCTCCTGCAACTCTTTTCCACTGCAAGTAGTAGAAAAAGATGAGGAGGTACGTCTCTAATTTAGAGGCAGGTACTCCGTAATTTACATGCCACTTGCCACTTGGTAGAAAAAAAGAAAAGGTTGGATTTTCTCTAATCCCGATAGAAGCATGAAAATGAAACGTAATATTCTTAAAAAATAGGTTTAGAGAGAATTTCTACATAAATATTAAAATGGAAAGGTAATTGGGAAATGACAAATTCTTATAGAACTAATTGAATTGTACAATTATCATCAACAGTACTGCATTGAATTAAAGAAAAAAAATCTATTTTTGTAATTAATTACGTTGCAGCACTGGACTTATAAAAAATTGCATACAATGACAAAAGTAAACACTTGTCATCTAGAGAGATTATGTGATAGAAATCTGATTAAACCCCTTTTGAAAGTTTCAGTGGCGTAACGTACACATTCGCATTACGGGGAGCCCAGGGATTCTAGGTGGCGCAAAGCTTCACTGACGCCTAGTACGTATTAGGGCTTGGGGTCCAAATGCTGACTTTGAAAGGGGCCCTAATATTCTCCATTACACCACTGCCTAGATTCCTCTCTTTCCAATCAACTACTTATTGTACTATCCCTTTACTTAAATTAATACAAAGATAAAATTAAATAGTGTTAAATTATAGCTGCAAATTTTAGCAGAATTTGAGTGGATTAATTTGCTCTTTAAAAGTGATCTTGTTGAGCATTAAAAGATTGCATCCTTACTCTTTTAAGAAGAGTAATTACCTTAAATGTGTCAATCTCGAAGTTGACATGAGTTTAATAAGCATTTATTTGCCTATTGTAGTACTTGATGGATGTCTTTTTGAATAAACTGACAAGCAAAAGTAAAATAATTTCTACAGTATTTACTAAAGAAATTTATCAAAGATGTCATAATTTTCTCAAAACTTCATGTGAGCAACTTTTAAACCGAATCCCTTCAAATTACGGAACTTTAAAATAGATTAAAAAAAATATCAGGGGAAAAATTCTTTTAACCCAATTGGCTACGTATAATAAATGGTATATACGTATAATATATAAACGTTTTATGAATGGCTATGTTTGGAAGCATTTATTTATGCGAGAAACGGTTTTATTGTTTTTTTTTTTGTTTATGAAAAGTACCAAAAATTAAGACAGGTTGTGATATGGTCGATCTTCGTTGACCATATCGTGGGGTTTCAGCGTAAGTTAGAGGTGTGGGATTCTAGAAATGATGAGACATTTTAGAATTCTTAATATGACTTTTATTAAGAATTTAACTTAAATTACTTATATATCCAACAAACTTATATTAAGTGAGAATAAACCAAAACACGTAGCCGTAATCAACACAGATCGCGCAATTGGATCACTTATCTATATAATTATATTATATCCGCCTACTCTCAATCTTAATAATATATTCGCATTCAGAATATAATCTCCTACCTTGATTTCTAAGCAACGGTCCAATCCACTTCAGATATTCATCTAAGCTGGCGTACAATGGTATGTACCTTGGATGAATGGCGAGATTTTCGTGATTCTTAGGTAAGCCGTCAATTTACACTTCTATCTTTTCTTAACTGAACTTTCTCTAAATTGCCATCGCGCTTACTAAAACTTCTGTCCTTTTAAAGGTTATCTTATTTGCATCTATCCCTCGTTTCACTTCTTGAATTTGGGTTGGAAAAGATTTGCCATTAATCGTGGCCGTCAAAGAACACAGAGGTTATGTTAGAGAAAGGACGCGTGAGACGTCACAAGGTCAAGATTAAATGATCAACATTGATCATCATTTTTTTTAAAAAATTACATCAGCTCAACATGTTCAACCAAATTTTTATGATTAGCTTTGAGAAAAAAAAAACAATGTCAAATATCTTCTTAAAGTAATATTAAATATTATTTCGTATTATAACTTATATTTTAGTTTTTTTTATAAGACACTATAATAAATGTATATTTTGAAAAAAAAGCTGAAATATTAAACGATTATGTATGTATAATATATAATACATTGAGTTTCATAAATACAGAATATAATCACTCTGAAAATCCTGTTTTTTTAATTTTTTGAGCATAGAAAACCAGGCGGCCGTCAATATAAAATAGTTCATGTGGCCCGAGATATCAAATGAGTTTGACATGCCTGATCTAAAAGTGTAAAGTGACTTAGGAAAGTGCTATGATTATTTAATAAAGTATTTTTTTCCCCATAAAATTCCTCTTTGTGACCATTTTAAGGGAAACAAAAAGAAATATCAATCAAATATATATAATATTCATAGTTTTTAATTAAAATTGGCTTCACAGATATCCAAGAAATATCAAAATCATATAGGAATGAAGTTATATACCCAAAGTATCCAGTGACAAGAATACCTCACCATACGAATCAATTTGCCCATAGACAACAGTATGGAAGATGGAATTGGAGAAATGATCAATCTCAACACCCGGATACCATAACCGGTTCAAGATACAATGTATACTCTCCTCGGCTTCCATCACTTTCTTATCATCACCCGTCCTTTTCTATTCAGCGGCCGACCACGTATCCGAGAAACCAACGATTGCCACAATGGCCAACAATTTTGCGACCGGATGCTCCGACTTTCTACCCCCGACAAAGAACCCAAGAAAATAATACAGTATTCCAACCTCATCGAACATGAGAACTCATGATCATCCAGGGAAGAATCAACTTCAAACAAGTTGAGGTCCTCTTGGATACAGGATCAAATGTCAACATTATATCAAAAAACATAATATCCCAAATCAAGGGACAACACCATGTGGAGTATATCAAAACAAAAATTGCCACCATCAATGGACAAATTAAGGTGAGTGAGGCAATTACTTTACAATTGAAAATAGGAGAAATTATTAAAGATATTAAATTCCTCATAGCAAATGTAGAACTGAAATATTTAATAATTTCTAAAAAAACTATGAGTGTTTTTGAATTAATTTTAGTGACTATAAAGTTTTTCAAAGAGGAAAAAGAAGAGTTAAGTGCTAGATAGAGAATTTAATTTTTAATCTAATTTAATTATCCTTATATATATATATATATATATGAACCATATCTTACGGTTGTTTTTTTCCTTTCAAAATTACTCAGCAGATTTTAAAATAAAAATAGTAATCAAAGTTCTTTGATTTTTGTTAAAAAAAAATAAAAAAATCAATTCAACAAATTTATGTACAAAGGTTTAAACTTAATTAAAAAAATATTCGTCATGCATAGATTATATTTTTCGTAAAAATAAATTGAATTTTTTTTCGGATATGAAGATATGAAGGTATGAAAATACTGATATAAAGGATATGAAGATATCAATAGATTTTTTCAACAAATATTAAAACAATGGAGGAAAGTTTTAATGGCTTGAAAGTTTCACACCTTTTCTACAGCTATGGACCGTATTAGAAAAGCAATTGCTTCGTTACTCAATGTGAATTGTTCTTTAAGACAATTGGAATTTTTGACGCAATTTTCAAGGACCTTCTATCCGTTTGACGAAATATTGGTACGTGACTACCTTCGGATAACTTTTTTTGAAATATATAAATTTTCAACTAAATAAACACTTGTTTATTTGAAATGGGGCATAAAACTGGGAATTCAAGTACAATTTCTACAAAATTAAAAATAATTTTGGATATATTGAGAATTTTGAGTGAAACTTTAGTGAAAAATTGCAGTTACGGTAAACCTTGTATTGAAAATTCTAATTAATATATTAGAATAATATTTTTACTGTACATAAATAACTTTAGTATCTGTGCTTAGAGCTACAAGATTAGTAATACTTTTGAAAGTTTTTGAAATATGTCAATTCTTATGCAAGAACTCAATTTTTTGTAAAAAACTAATGTTATTTTCTCACAAAAAGTGCAATAAAATACATAAATATGAACACAAAAATTAGATAATAATCTAGAATACAGATAAAACTAAGTAAAACATTTTCTGAAAATTTTAATTCAATATCTTAAAAAGAAATTCTGTTGTGAACTTTACCGTGAAACACACACAAAAAATTGAAAAACATAGTTTCTCAGAAAATGCATTGAAATATTTTAATGCAACATGAAAATTTTTCTAAGGATTGTATATTTTTTAAACTCACCATATTTATAGCTCAAGATCTCTTTAGCTTCATATTTAACTAATTAGGACTTTTTTTTACTCTTTTGATGTTCTCTGGACAGGGCCGGCTCTAGCAGTTTTGCCGCTCCGGACAAAAATGAAAAATGCCGCCCCTCTCCACAACGTATAAAAAATATTATAAAAAAATATATAAATTGTTCATAAATACACACCCATAAAACTTGAATAGTTCTTGCAAAGAAAAAGCAACATAACAGTATACGTGTAAATATTTATTAAAAATTAAAACAAATAACAAAGCAAACAAAAAATTAGGAGTGGATTTTTTTTCTGACTTTTAACTCTGAAAACTTTCTGATTAATTCTTTTAAATCAATTTGTTCAGCTATTTTAAGTTCGATAGCCAATATAGATAAACCATTTAATCTATCTTGAAGAATTGTAGACCGTAAGA
>BMAV01026730.1:995-14313 GCA_019973955.1 Trichonephila inaurata madagascariensis | reverse complement strand
AAATAAACTAAATAAAAGGAATTTTAAACAAAATAATGAACTAAGATAAAAATATATTTAATTAGAAATAGAAATATTTTTATAAATAAATTTACTTGGATAATTGTATTCTAAACAATTATTGCAAAAATTCATAAAATTACTTTGTTTTAAAATGTTATCAGTAACTAAATCATTGTTTCTTTTTATAAAACTTAAGATAATATTTCTAAATATTGATATAAGTGTAGGTTACTACCCGAAAAAGGCATTTTTATAATGTTAAAATCAAATGAGTCTCTTTTATCACAAATATTACTTAATAGAAAATTATTTTTAACCTATTTATTCTTATATAGAGATATATATATATATATATATATATATATATATATATATATATAACGCTATGTATCCTTACGGATTAAATTTAATCCAGATTTTGAAACAAAATGATATGGAGTCTATTTATAATGGTAGAAATAATGGTAAAAAGACTAAAAGTGTTGGAAAAGGTGGACGCAAAAAGCGAGGAAATAGAGGAAGAAATATCATTAAAAAAGAGTTAAATAAATTATTACAAGACTGAGAATAATTTTAGTGTTGGACAAACAAAGTATTTTTTATTTGGACTTAATAAAAAGGAAATAATAATAGTTTTAAATTTATTAAAAACTATTGGATTAACAAATATTCACGGATGACACTTAGTCATGGATCTATGCAAATATATTGCTAATAGATTAAATATAAAGGTAGACTCTAAGGATACTTATAATATAGAATATTGCACTTTGCTATACATGAACAAATCATATATTGGGATAAGATTTTCTGAAATATTTAAGAAACACATGGATTTATTCCCGGTGAGAAATGTATTAATAAAGCGAGCGTTCAGGTATAATAAAAAATTAGTAGATCAGTTTTTAACTATAACAGTATTCAGGAATTGGTAGATCTAAAAGAATGTAGATGCAATGATTACAGGAAATACGTGGACGAATATCATGGACACGTAGCAACAGGCAACTAAAATATATTTCATTATGAAATAAATTCATCGCGAACTATACGACACAAAACGTGCCACCTCGATATTAACGTATCAAAGAACAGCTGTGTTTAAAAAATTATTACCTCTTACACACTTAAAATTCAATTAATATTTCAGGTTTTAATTCAACCGGTATATTTTCAGAATCAAAAGCTTTGTGAAGCTACTGAAAAAAACAAATGCATAGGTCTCTGATGGGCAGGTGTGATTTATGTTTTAAGCTGGATGATGCTTGTTCAGAATTTGCAAACAGCTTGATTTCCGATTTCGTTAGATAATTGTAGTTCAAGTCCCTGGTGTTAAGACTCTTTTTCGAATTGAGTGGTGTTTTTCTTTTCTAATTACAATTTTTTAATTGTTTTGTAGTAGTTTTCGTTTTTAGATCCGCTGATATCCATTTGGTTACAATCGAACAAATTCAGGATCCATTGGGTAGATATCAGTACTTTCAATTAAAGTTTAATTTCTATTTCTTTTACTTCATCCGGTATTATTTGTTCTAGAATCTCAGCGTTTAAATTTAAATCCTGCTTCTTATTATGGTTCAGTTAACTCATATTTGCTAGTGTAAAATTTTTAAAGGTTTCACTTTACCTTGCTTTTGTTTCTTCAGAAATATTCCAATCAGATGTGTATTTGAACCACGAAAGATTCATTCCATTCGAGTTTCTTTATTTACAGTAGATTAGTGTTTCTCAAACTGTGGGGCGCGAGCATATAAAAAATAAAAGGTTAAAAAAATTAATTTACTGGAATGAAAAAAAAATACTTTCTGATATAATAAAAAAATACAGATTTACATTGATATGATTTATATATATCATCTGGTGAAAAAAGGTCATCAAAAATAAAAGATTCTACTTTGAACGCTCATTAGCTATCTTTGATCCTATAACTAAATAAAAAAAATATATTTTGTTTGCTTTGCTGAAATCCTACGATGAGAGATTTTTTTTATCACGTTTCTTTTTTAATCTAAAATAATACTTTTGCTGGCTTTCAAACTTACTGGTATGGTTACCTGCATCCCTTTTTTTTCGGGAAGTTGTAAATTATATAATTCTGTTGCGTTTTTTTTTCACAATGTGAAAGAGTTTTATGATACATGGATAAGCACATTGAGCACTTTGAAGGATTAATTGACCAAGATTTATTTTTATGAGTATACTGAAACATATAATACAAAAATCTTTAATTCTGGGAAAACTGTTTATTTGTTACCAATGACCTTGACAGAGAATCCTCTAATATGACAGTCTTAATGGGAGCTAAAATGAATTGATAACATATCTCCTTTTTTGGGAGTGGCAAACGTTTTTTAGAATCTTGAGGTACTTGCTTAGACCGAGTTCCCGGCACGACCACTATTTTTCAAAAATATTTTCTTGAACATGCTGCATTTTTACCTATGAATTTTATTGTGATGTAATTATATTTTAATTGTGATGTTGTACGACTGATTATGGTTTATAGGTGTAAATGAGTTGAATATAAAAAAAGAATTGAGCATCTGTGATCTCTCTGAAAAGAAATTGAAGCTGATCAAACAAGGGAAACATTTGCTGAAATAATGCATATTAAAGTAACCGAAAGTAAATTTGAGAAAAGCAATTAATATGAAACGAAAGGAAAATTTTCAATAGCTACATTAAGAACTTTATCAAGAAAATATGAAGCCATAAGTGTACCGCAAAATGCACTTCCCCCTGTCAAAAAGACACAAGCAAGAAAAAGTTCAGCAGGATATTTGTCGATTATAAAGGACATTAAAATTACAATAACGTGAACAAAATGTGACAGTTTTGCTTGCAAATAACTTACCTGTAATGTTAGCAAAAAGTGTCTGTGATTTATGTCCTTTATTAAGGGCACGCACATTTGGAACAATTTAGTTCAGTTTTATTGGATATTTTCTCAAATTATGAAAGACAAATAGAAAAATCCTTGAAATAGGTAAGTATATTTTCTCTTAATTAAATTATTCACTGAAATTGTGATTTTTATCTTGTATATTGAAATAATTATAAAAAAAAGAATTGGGGTGCATCACTCCCCGCGACCATTAACGTTAGTATCGAGTGCACACCTGATCTCGGGCTAAAACATTTTGAAGTTTTCTCGCTTTAAATATTAAAAAAAAGTAACACATTTGTTATTCATTAGAATTTTATATTCTTTTTTTATTACTTAACATTTATCCTAAATGCTAATTCTGCGAGGCTTAAAATTACAGTTCATTCAAAACCGTTTATAACATGAGTATTCATTTCAATAAATCATTTTACATTTTTGTATACATTGTAATGCACTTTGTTTTACTCTCCTTACAATTAAGCTATTACATTAAGAATAATATATTATCATTTTATTAAAAAATAAACTCATGTTATATAAGAGTGGGTACTTCAGCCAGTATAAGAACAAGTTTAATAATTATCAGTGACTTCCATGGGCTTGTCTTGCAGAGCAAAGTTTTTCAAAGGAAGGCTAAAAATTAGAAATTGACACTCAGAGTTATTTTTTGATATTTAGCTCAGATCTATATTTTGTCTTCAAAGTAGCCATCGCAGAAAATCTGGATTCACAAAGGTATGTTGTTAAAAATGGTAATAGTATACGAAATGCTTTTGTTTTCAGTGCAGAAAATTCAGCATCCACCTCTATCCAGAATTCAAAGAGTGATTTATTACAAAATTGCCCTTTAATTTCGTCATTGGATGTGAAATCTATGAAGATCTCTTTTTCGGCAGTTGAGAGCCCTTCTGAAGTATGGAAATGGATCCCTAACCCATTCGTAACTTGCTATCAATTTGCCCTCGTCTGTGTACTTGTTGATGCTTTATTATCTTCGAATGCTCGCTGTGATTTAAAAATATATCTATGATTTTGTATTAATCCACAGCCGTAAATACTTAATACCGTGAATTGTACATTCAAGAGAGATTCGGTAGCTAATCGATTCAGCCAAGACTGACTAGAATTGTACGAGGTACAGCATTTTTACATGTTTTGTGCAGACTTCTGTTAGGTTCCCTAGACTCACATGAACGTTAGCGAGAATGCCAGGTGTAATGGATATGATAAAGAGCAACACATAGATTAGGCTATTTTTTAATGACATTTGTACATTTAGAAATGCATCTTGAAGGAAATAAATCTTTAATTAAATATTAGTTCTCAATCTGTTTCAATGTAAAAATTAGAGAAAGAAAAATAACATAATTAACCTATTGCTTAAAAGTATATAATTTACTTAAAATATATATTACTTAAGAGGAACATAAATAAAAAATTTCATACTTAGCTTATTAATACTGAATTAAGAACAAGTTTAATAAGTATTAGCGACCCATGGGCTTGTCTTGCAGAGCAAAGTTTTTTAGAAATTGACCCTCTGAGTTCTTTTTCTATATTTAACTGATATCTATATTTTGTCTTCTAAGCAGCCACCGCATTTTGCAATATGTTCCAATTTAAAAATTAGAGAAAGGAAAAATAACATAATAATTATCCTATTACTTAATTTTTTTTGCTTAAAAGTAACATATATACAAAATTTAATACTTATGTTATTAATTTGTACGGTTTATAATTAAGATCGTGTATTGTAGCTTTAGCGTCAGAGTCCATTATTATTGCATTCAGTAATTTATTAATGTATAAGGGGGCGCGATATAAATTGTGATTGAAAAGGGGGGCGCCAGTATTGAAAGTTTGAGAAGCACTGCAGTAGATATTTTTTTTAATTAGGTGAAAGATCATATCACTAATTCAAAATAACCCCACGCATCCAATAAAACGATTTTATTTTCAATTATCAATAATTTTATCATTATTAAAATGCTTGACAACGATAGTACACAATATCACAATCTTTAATAATCTAGCTATTTCGACATTTTAGGTAGCATACAATGGGACTAAAACTGAAGATCTAAAATTAAATTATTTATTTTATCGTACTTATTTAGCTGCAATAGGGCCGTAGTAGCCTAGTGGTTAAGGTATCGGATCGTGGCTGGCATGTCATGAGTTCGAGGGCAGTACCCCTAAAGACCCGTCGTGTAGGGGGGGTGATACCGGCTAAATCTGTCGAAAGCTCAAACGGTCTTCCATTGGTGTGGTAGATAGGAGAGGGGATGCCAGCTCAGGTGTCATTCTTGTTCCTTGACCATGTTCCAAATTTACGAGGTTCATCACAAAAGCCCTCGTGCAGCTGAACAGTACGACGTTAATATTCACTCACTTACTCACATGGTTTCATTAGGCGAGTATCTATGGTTGTGAATGAATCATGTTTGACGTTATTTTAGTCAAATCATGGAACAGATTTCTAAAAACCTGGTGCTGCTTAAAATCTGCTATGCTTTGAGATGGATGCACATTAGCCGGTTTACCCCGTATGTTCGATTTCTAAAATTATACTGGTACGTACGTGGTTTCGCAATACTGCCAACGTTCAAAATAATTCGCCGTTAGCAACCCCAATTTCGCATGCATCGCATGCTCTGAATTAGCAATCGTGTGCTTCGTGTCATATATAAGTAGCGATAGTCCATAAGTAACATTGATCTTTTTATATCTGTGACGGATTTTAATTTAGATTGTTTAAACTATATTTATTCCTAAGAAATATGTATTCTTTTAATATAAACCCCTTCCAGCATTGTAGATTTTTTTAAATCACCTAGGAAAAAAAGAGACATTTTACCTGCTTGGTTTGAAACGGTCTATTATGCATACAAATTTATGGAAAACCAATTTAATGTTTTCAATGTTCCTCATGTAATTAATGGACAAAAGATCGCATTACTAAACTGAAATACAAAAACAATGATGTCTTTATTAATACGTGTTTACTGTTGATCTGTGTTGCTACTCTGCATTGCTCAGTATTAATCTTTGCTTAACAACAATTTGTGTTTTTGTGATGGCAACAGGTAGAGAAATAACTGCTTTCGGTTAATGACTAAAATAAATAAATTCCCTTTATTTTATTTTTTTTTATTTTATTTATTTATTTGAAAATATATAAAAGGTATTACATGTGTTAAAGTAATGTTGTATTGACTATTGCGAATTAAAATAAATACTAAAAACGGAATATACCTGTACACTTCTCCAAATGACCTACCATATATGACGTACAATATATACCAAAGATTGCTTCAGAACAATTTACCTTCAGTAAGAGATGGTGGAAAACGTAACTTACTACAAATTGATACCTAGATTATGAATCGGGTTCATAGAGTTCTAATATGTTGAATGTCTTTTTTCCATTTTTCTAATGCAATACGAAGTATCACTCTTCTGAAGAGGTTATCAGAAAGCGTTTACAAGAGCTCAGTGATGAGTTTGTTGAAATAAATGACGACGTATTAAATAAAAATAATGAATCACACACATCACTTATTCAATACATAAAATGCATTAGACAAGACTTTCGAAACCAGATTGGTCATATGTGACAAAAACAATAGGAGTAATAAACTTTTATCCACTTTTTATCATAACGAAAACGTTTTAGAAGAAAAGAAACCAGACATAACTTTGTTTTATGTTTAAAATAAAGACTGAGTAGTTACGATGGATAAACTAGCTGCCACGTATACATGGGAAAGAGGAACAAGGAAATGGTGTTTGATCTAACTTCAATTAAGTTTTTTCTTGTTTTTATGAATATCAATCCTCCTACTGAAGTACAATGCATTTTAAAATATATATTTTCCTAAAGAGAAAATCAAAGCAATATGCACAAAGCAAGAAGTGTTACTAGCCGGCAAAAAGTTTTATTTCACTTGTGAGAATATCTGGATGAATAAGGTGTAAATATATTGTATAGCTCAAAGAAAAATAGAAATAGAACGAGATGTGTATAATATCAGACACTTCTGCAAATAATATACAAATATTTATTACAAACCTGGTTTATAATATAAAACATTGTCAATAATAATGTAATTACAACGTGTAACTAAAACTCATGAATTATTAAGTTTTCCTTAATATTTTCCAACTTTTCTACGGAATCAACTGACTGTTCGTAGGTGGGTTAAAATGAGAGAAACTGGGGAAGAAAAAGGAATGTGAATGAACAAGAGAGAGAATACGCTTGTTACAATTAAAATTATTTATGACATATGAAATGAACTATATATAAAATTTTCTTAAGGCCTAGAGTAAATATTTACGAACTGGAGTGATTAGTCCTACATAGATAAAACGTGACACGTTTTCAATAGGGTAGAAATGTTAATACTGTGGAGACTTAAACCCTTTATTGGCATGATGGGAAAAATTTAAAATTTGGTGGGATATATTGTCCTTGTCTCTTGAAGATGGATTAGAAATATGAGAGGTACTTTCTCAATAGCCCTTGACATCCTTCGAGTGCAATATTAATAAATGAACAATCAATTAATCAAACATGCACGTTTGCAAATTTTATTCAACAATTCAATGTATTTCATCAATGAATAATCTATGAAAAGTGTAAACAATTTAAAAGATTCAAATATGTGTTACAATATTCTATTTTTATCAGTCGGCATATTTTTTGCACATCCTTTCCCCCAAATCAGAAAATGTTCATGTTTCCAATTTTTCCAAGTTTTCGTGACAATGTTTCATCTCAGATGCATCTTGGAAATACGGAAATTCGGCGATGAAAATAGTGAAGAAAATAGGCGACAAAAGTAGTCTAAAGTTAAACTGTAATTTCTCCAGTTTTTTTTTTCAAAAATAAAATTTAAAAAAAGAATATATCGCTTTTTCAAAGAGAAAAAAAAACTCCTGCCGTGACTTCTGAGAAGTTGCTGTCTCTACTGTGTGATAAGAATCTTGTGTGGATTTCAATATCTCTTTGAAAGAGATTTCGATTACGTAGTTCATCCAACAGTAGGCTAAACCTTTTTTACTTCTATCTTTAGAATTTACTCTATTTCTATCTTCTGTTGCTTTCAAATAGCTGGAATTCGATCCCAGGCAATTATTGAAACGGATTTTACTCCAGACGGGGAAAAACATTTACAGAATTTCTGAACAGATATACAGGAAATAAGTTTATATATATAATCATGACTATACTTCATGTTAGTTAAACTCGGAAGAAATACGAAGATATTTATTTTGATTTTTTAGAATACACATATCAATATATAATATATGATTATGTTTATATTTTCTAAAAAAGAAATACTTTAACTAATCAAAAGTTGGTCTTATTGTATTTGTTATGAATATTCATTGGATCAGACTACGTTCAAAGACCTTTTTTTTATAGCTTTCTAAAAATCCCTTTTATTTTTTTTATTTTTAAAATTTCATATTTATTCACAAAATATAAAAAAAAATACAGTTAGAAATAATATATTTTTCAAACGCTCTATCTTGAAACATATTTTATAATTTCCTTGAAAACAAAAATTGTGGTAGCACAATTTTTAAACACATTTCTAAAGAAGTCCAAGCTTTAAATTATTTCTTTTGAATCAAAAGTTATAGTTAATCGAACTTGCAAACTATGAATTTTCATTATATTTTTGATACTTTTAGCGAAATATACAACTATAAAATAACTACACAATGATTAATTCCTTAGTTTGTAGGCCATTTCCTTGATAAATACCATTAATAACATTTGTGTAAAATTTCATGCAAATATCTCAAATAGGTTTTTAGAAATAATGTTTGAAGTATCATGGAATTTACAATATATATATATATATATATAGTTTTGAGGAAAATGCATCTAAATTTTTTAAGAATGGAATTTTAAAACAAAATATGACAAATATATTATTAAAACTCTCCATATTTATATTTAACACCGCCTTTCCTTCTAAACGGCTCGACGTAATTAACTTTACATCAAATAAGGCTGGAGCCATTCCTGACGAGCTAACATCCTGTGCTCTTGAAACGATCGAACAAAGGTATCCCGCGAATGAAAGGCTGCATATTTGTACTGACGATTCATACCTACCTATAATAAATGGACCCGGCGAGGGATGGTTCTGCTGGCTGTTACAGGACTCATGGGGCGTGGGAAGAAACACCAAGAATTACAATGGTAATGTCTCGGCTATCTGTTAAGCGACAACACAATTATTATCTGCTGGCCTTGCTCCTGCAAAAGTTGTCTTCATCGACTTCCAAGCTGCAATTTTAGCCTTAATCAGTAATAAACGAAATGTGACTGTCTTAACCCACACAATTCAGTGTTGAGATAAAATTGTGGAACTTATTTCGTATGGCTAGACTGTGGCCTTACAGTAGATCCGAAGTCTTGTTGGGATCCACGTCAATGAGGGAGCCGAGTCGTCTCAAATGAAAGTCCCCTTGACCCTCAGAAGAGCAAGGAGCATTATATCCACATACATTGACAAATGTACTGCCGTGAACCAAAGAAGCAAGAACCTTGGAAACCCATAGGAAACCCTGGCCCCTGTGGGTCCTATCCCGAGGCACCTGGAGAGAACAAAAGTGGTACCGCTTTCGCCTATTCACCAGACATGACTTTTTGCTAGTATACCTCAACTGGGTTAGTCTGGCTACTGGCGAGTCCTTTCCGCTCTGCAGCCTTGCAAGAATGGATGGTGATCAATTGCTCCAATGCACAGGACTCAATGTATACCAGATTGATGGCGTCGTCTGTCAGTACTAGGAAGCTTGGCGTCAAGTGATCAAGAAGCGAAGCAAAGGCGTTTATGAATAAATAAATAAAAATATTTAATAAAAATGCAACGATTAATTGCTGAATACTGGAATCATCTCTAAGGGAAGAATCTCGGTCTGTTTTTTTAATTAAATGCCTTTGAATATTCTTTTAATTGGAATCCCCTGATTCCTTCTTTTTGTCCTTTTATTTTAGTCCATCCTCTAACCATTTTTTTATATGTGGCGAGTACGTTATAAAAAGATCCAGCTTTCCTGTCTGTTGTTTCTGTTTAGTTTCATTTCTAATAGATTCAATTTTTAAAATGTGTACAATTTTTTAAATGAGGCTGTATTACTACTTACATAAGTAATAACTATTGTTTAGCTATCAATATTATGCTCCAATTTCATATTTGAACTTTATTTTTACTTTGTCGAGTCATACGAATACAATACTTCGGGTATTATGGAATACTAGGTGTGAACCTTTAAACTGAAGGACAAAACATAGCCAACTAAAAAACGACCACAATATTACAAACTACAATTCTTTAAGTGTATACATTATGATTTACTTCAATGTTTTACTAACATGTATACATGTAGTGAAGGAAGTTTCGATCTGAGCACTTTCTGTTCCGAAAACGAGTATCTTAGCCACCATGCCAAAACGATCACCATTGCGTAGTGGCTATTACTGGTTTATATCAATATCACACCACCACACTTCCCCTATGCCAGTGATTCGGTGAACAGGCGAACGAATTATACCATATTCGTGGCGAGCGTGTGAGCAGTTGCGTCCCTTCGAGTGCGACGGGTTTGTGAGTTGCGTAATTCGTGTGTAACGGCTTGTGGGTAGTTACATTCATGCGTGACGGATTTGTGGGTTGCGTCGTCGTGTGTGACAACTTAATTGCGTCATGTGCCCTACGGCTTGGTTGTTTTTGCGGTGTTTAGATGGCGCCCCGACTGCTGCCGTTCTCATTGCATGGCAAGGGTCACCAATGAAGGAGGATTCGATCTGTGTACCTTCCGTTAGATTTTAGACACCATGCCAAAACGATCGTCATCGCGTGGTGGCTATTACTGGTTTATATTGATATCAGAACACCACATAAATAAATAAGTTTGAAAACTTGACATCAAACCTTTTGAAAATCGCAAAATACAATTTGTTCTATAATGAGTGGTACGGCAACTCTCACTGCAATATATTGTAAAAGTGTTTCTTCTGCAGGTCAAGATTTCTCTTTGCATTATCAGCTACAAATAAAGCCGAAGCCTCGGTATTCCATATTACCCGACTATTCCATAATATCCGATTCTCATCCACAACTGGCCCCAAAATTTGTTTTCTCTTTAATCTAAGTATTACTTTAAACAAATTTTTATAAAATTCAATAAAATTCTTATAATTATTGTTTTATCCGATTTAGAATATTTAACTTGGAAAGAAGTAGAGGAAATAAGGAATGAAAGGGATTGTACTTATCACATGATTCAAGTGAAGGGAATTCCGAAGGTGTAGTTTTGTCTTGGTGAGAGGTTGATCTATATATTATTAGAAAATGAAGATGAAAAGGTATAAATGATACTACAGAGGTATAACACCATATATTACAATAAACACCTGAGAAGTAAAAGCTGGGTCACAACTTTTTCCGATGTTCGATAAGATAGGTTCCAACTTTTTCCTTGATTTATAACATACAAAATTGCACAAAATGTTAATATGATGATTGCAAATCTAAAACTCATATCTTGTGTTCTAAGTGTAAAATGTACCTTTGGATTTAGTACATAAAATGTAAAAAGTAATTGTTTTGAAATTTTTTTTTGAATAATTATCAAGCATTTCATCCATTTTTGAAGAATATTTATTAAAATAAATACATTTGGAAAGAAGTTTTTTATTTTTTCAGTTATGAATTGAGATGCAAATATGAGCATATATCAACGCAAAAAAACTACTTATAAAAATGTAATTCTTTTCCTTTCATTTGTGCTTCTGGCTGTACTATTACAAGTATCAAATCACCCAAAATTGTTCTTGTTTAAAATATGTCAGTCTGAAAAAGTTAATGCGATTTTCCTCGCTTTTTTCAACGGAGTTATTATTCTTTTACTGTAAATTACAGTTTATAGCTTTCTATATATCAAAATGTGCGTAATAAAGTTAAATAACATTCTTGAAACTCCAAAAAAATATCAAAACATTTTTTTTTTTGCATAAAATTTATTTTACTGAATCTATAATATAGCAGGATATCACAAATATTAACAGAATGCTGCAACATTGTTTTCATCGTATATATTTTACTGAAATGCGTAATTTTAAAACCTTCTCACATTTACATCATCAGGAATCCATCTCTTTTTTTCCCTTATAAAATCTTAGAAAAAACTCCAATCTCAAAAAAAAATGAACTCCTTAAAACTCGGCATTAAAAAATCATGTTTAAAATCCCCGCTTTCAAGAATCTATTTATCTCAAGAAAGTATTTTCGCCACATAAGTCTCTGTTGGGAATTTTGCCGTCGTAGAGACGAAAACCATGTAAAATTTTCTTGTGATAAAGCACGCGTAAGCCTTTTTTTTACTTTTTAGAAGAAATTTTTTTTTTCTTTTTCCAAAGGGATTTCTTTTTGAAGCCGTTGTTGGACGATAAGCTAATGATGCGTTTCTTTCAATTTCATAAGACGTAAATTTTGTTTGCTTGAAAATCTTTGAATAAGTGGAATATTTTGTGTAAAGCAAAATAATTTTTTTCTGGAAAATATATGTTCAAATTTTACATTGATACAATAAATCTTACAGTAAAACCTCCAGGAAATAAAATCAACAGTATAATTTTAAGTAAAAAAAATTAATATTATCTTTCAAATGATTTCTCGGTTATTCGACAAACTATAAATTCCTCACTCTAATGTTTTAATTTCTATAAATCATTATAGTAGCACAATTGTTGGATACAAAAGAAATTATTTCAAATACTACTTTCAAAGTACTTTTCTGGGAAATATCTTTAGAACCGACGACTATGAAGGAACTTCTCTTCTGTGACGCGAAATAAGCCATGACAGAAGAAAATTCACTTAATAACCGGCCTGACAGAAATTTTTTCTCCTTGCTCAGTTGTGTAGAAAGTGTATTTGCCTGTCCGTGAATAGAAAGAATAAACTTGCTTAGAGTGAGTGGCAACATTTCTTTAGCCAATCAAATTAGCTATGGCAGTAGTAAAAGAACTTGATAATTGGACCAGTGGGCAATTCTGCATGGATCGCCAAAATTGTTCTGAAACTCATATATCCGGATCTCTAGATTAGGAATTCAAACTAAACTCAAAGTAACAACCATTAATACTTCGGACCGAATTTAGTTTTGTGCAGTATAGTGATACTTTTTTTCATATTAAAGTCAAATGCATTCATGATAACATAACAGAACTATTTTTGTCCTTTTATAATTAACGCTCAATTATGAATATTTTCGATCATGATTAATACATTTTGGATTTCATTGTGGTTAGAAAAGCAGCCCTACTCCTCCTTTAGTCCAACTTGCAATAATATATACTTATGATCGTAATGAATATAGTTTTTTTTCATTATGTAATAT
>BMAV01026728.1:0-60177 GCA_019973955.1 Trichonephila inaurata madagascariensis | reverse complement strand
AATTTTTATTTTAGTTAAAAATTTAATTAATGATTAATAGTAAAAACTTTTATAATTTAAAAAAAAAAATTTTTTTTAATTCAAACCAAAATTGGTTGGGATAATTTCTGGCCCCAATCTTTTTATTAAATCTATTTCGTAAAATAACGAGAATAAAAAAAAAAAAAAAGTAAATTTTTAAAAAAATTTTAATTTTGAAAACTGTATTTTAAAACAATTTAATATAAAAAATTTAAAAATTTATTGGAACTTTTTTTTTAGTAAAAAAATTTATTTTTATTAACGATTGAAAATTTAAAAAATATATTTAAAGAAAAACAATTTTAACCTTAGGAAAAATTTTTGATGAAAATTTTTTCAAAGTAATCTATTTGGTACAGAAACGGGCTTGGCGATAGAGTTAAATTTGGTAAACAGACGATAGAGAAGGTCTAATATTTTAAACCCAGTCTAGCCTATTCCCGAAAGGTGCTATAAGATCGACCTAATTCGAGCTTAGCCAGTGAACATTACCTTGGCATGTTGGGAAAGCTCCCAACATGTCAACATCAAATGGTCATGATTAAGAATTATGATGCGTATTGACTATATTAATCACAGATTTTTCAGTTGGACAGATCCAGGCAATGAAAAACACACAACGAGCCACTGACATAACATACACCCCCGCATTGCGGGGTGGCCCAGGTGCTATAGGAGGCCCAAAGCCTGATTGATATCATGTACGTATTTGGGCTTAGAGTCCAAAACCTGATTTTGCAGGGGGGGGGGTGCTAGTATTCTTCGTTAAGCAACTGCAACGAGCACAAAAAATGTTTCAGGGCTTGTGTGTGTGTGTACGTAATTTGAATGCGGATATATGCACAGGAGACATACACATTACAGAAAATCAATCATAGATGAAATAATTCGCAAGTACTGTGAAGCCCCAGCCCGTGGGGACCTCAGTTCTACCTTATTTACGCGACCTGTTTCTGTGGGGAAGAAAGAAGAACCACTCAAATCATTCATTTTAAATCCTGTTTATTAAGGTCTTAGCTTAAACACAATACACAACAATAATAATTAAGTAAGTTGATCTAGAATGAGAAGACGCAACACGTATTACCAAATAGTGCGTACTGACCACGAATCTAACTTTATAGATTAATTCCTCATCACTAATATACGTTTTTTCCTTTTTAGCTTATATAAAATTAGCTTCCCGGTTATTTTCCTAGGTAATCAGCTACGTTCTTATTTGTTCGGGATGGGCTTTAATCGACAATGTTCCTTTGGCCTGAACCCATTTTTTGGTTCGTAAGTACTAACACGGTAGGCTGTTTCAGAGTTGGGCTTCTTCTAATTTTTATCTCAAATTTACTTTACAGCTAACTCTCATTTAAACGACTTCATTTTCCACTCAGCAATCCCTCTGGCTGGACATAGACCCGGACATAGACTTTGCTCTACTGCTAACTTCCAATATAAATATGATTCCTAATTTACATAACCATGTTCTTCTTGAGTTGGTTGGAAAGAATTGCCATTTCGGCCCCAAAGAAACCCCAAGAGGACATTAATAGAAATCGCGATGAAAGCCCCGCCACAGTACTATTCGAAAAATACCAGGTGTCTGCAAAATGAGCAAGGATTTGAAAAATGAATTTTAAAAAAACCGGAGAGAAAAGTACGGTTTACTGCAGGGTGACAGACTTTTTCAGGGCACGAGCTACTTCTAATTTTTTCAAGGTGTTGCGGTCCACCCAGTACATAGGAAGGGTGAGCTAAGAAAAAGGTCAACACTATTTATAATAACTTCATAATAAATACGGAATATGTACTTATTACAAAACAAAACTTGCACCTTAAAACCCCGTATAAAGCAAAGCGAAAGATACGAACATAATAATAATAGCCACCAATATAATAATATCAAATGATGCATTTATCATCAAACAATTCAAAACACATATAAAAATAAAACATTTTCATTTACAGTTAGTTCTCACATTTATAGGCAGTAGAAGACTTAGTCTACATACTGCCTGCAAATCTTGAATATTTCGGTATATAATTAATAACTGCTAATCTTCAGGGAATCACCCCAAAATGTCTTAGCGGTCCAACGGTCGATCGCGATCGACTTAATGCCCACTTCTGGTTTACTGCATTCTGCTTTGGTAACTAGGAAGTTTATTCTCAACAAGTTTCAAAATTAGTGACGAAGTTCATCAACAGATGACGCTTCTGACTGTGATTAACTATAAAAAAATGTTTTATGTCCGTTTCGTCAAACACATCCCCATTCAGGCTTGTTCCAACGAATAAAGCATTTTCGAAACATATGTCGGAATGTTCACGTGTTTGACGAATCGGACATAAAACATTTTTTATAGAGTTTTTTTCCCAATCAGAAGCGACATCTGTTGACAAAGTTCTTAACTAATTTTGAAACTCTGTCAGAATAAATTCCCTGGTAAACAAAGCAGAATTTAGAGCCTCGGACTCCAGACAGGAGAGCCTGCGTTCGATGCCTGATGCTACCAAATACCCTCAGAGTACACGCGGAGTACGTGCTCGTTAAATTAGTGGCTTCGAAAGTCTTGTGGGCGGTAGCAGCAGAAACTACGGGTGCAGGGGGCTGGAGAATATTTCCCTCTCCCTCCAGTTCCATGCTTAAATTGTGGAGGGGGAGATAGGTGGTGTCGCCATCTATTGTGTAGAAATTCAACCTGTTTCAGGTTTTGGCAACTTTCAGTCCTTCCATTCGGGAAGGACACGACAAAAGCTGTATGTTCTTTTCTCTCGCCTTACGTTTTCTTTTTTTTAATTGATTTTTTAAACCTTCAGTCATTTTCGGCACAATTATGAAGGTGTTTTAAGGAAACACTTTTGAGATAGTAATCTTACTTAGGATTTGGTCCCAATTCTCTAAAAAGGACCGTGGTGTTGATGGATCCTCCTTCTGATCTTAGCTCTATGTGCATCCGTGAATTTGATGAGTGGACTACTAATGGATGATTGTAGACGGATTTTGCAGCAATGTAGACACTTTCGACTCCAGGATCAGAAAGAAGCAGAGGAGGCCGGTGAATCAAATAGTACTCCTCGGGAATCAATCCACCGAATCTCATCTAACAGAAGAAATACAAAATATCGTTTTATTCGAATTTAAAGTAAAATTCTCTTTTGAGATTTTCACCGTCAAAAAATTCTATTCATGAATTATGTTTCGGTGTAACAGTAATAATCTATATATATATAAAAATGGATGTTTGTATATATGAAATCACATCACTCCAACACCGTTTAACCGATCCCTATGAAAGTTGGCATGTATATGTATATTTTTGTGGAGAAGGTTTTTGAGCTATCCTATTTGTTACAGCTCTCTACCAGATGGCGCTACAGCATATAGACTTCTGCACCGTTCAACCAATCGCCAAATTACCAACATGGTCGCCAAAAACATAGAAATTTAGCTTGCATAAGTTCTCCTTTAATGTTAATCTATATATATATATAAATGGATGTTTGTATATATGATCTCGCTTCACTCTAACACAGTTCAACCTTTCTCTTTGAAAATTGGCATGTTTATGTGTATTTTTGTGTTATCCTTTTTGTTGCAGTACTCCACCAGGTGGCGCTAGAGCATATCAACTTCTGCACTGTTCAATCAATCGCCCAGTTGCCATTAGGTCACCAAAAATTATGCCAACTTTTCTCTATCTCCAACATTTAGTTATGTTTCCATTAGATCGCCATTATAATGTAAAGAACGGTGTTTCTTGCCAATATATTACAATTTTAACATAAAATAAATACAAGAGAGTAATATTAAAGTTTTACACATCCAGATATAAATTGTTTATACTATTTTAAGCATTCTTTACACAAAATGTGTAACAATATGTTACTTTTGTTGAGCAGAGATCAGCTTAGGAAGATTTTTTTCAAAAATCGACCCCCAAGGGAATTATGTGGGGGCGTTATATATATATAAAAAAATCCCTTATATCAGCTATTAGACCTACAGACTTAAAATTTAACAAATATGATTGTTTGTTCAGCTCAGATATGCAAAAGACTTCTTTTTTGTTTAATTTGGAATTCACGTAAAATTAACTCAATAAAAACTTCTTTATCCTTCAATTTGTATAGTTTAATTTTTCGATTCACCCGTGCGAAGAACTGGTATACCAGTTAGTAATTCTATATAATAACCTTGAAGTAACAAGATCCTTTCCCGCGATATTTAGTATGTAATGCTTGTGTAAAGAAAACTATATTTACAAAAGAAAAACCATTTCAAGGTCATTCTATGGACTGAAATTTATTGGTTCATTTAAAGTCATTTTAAAATACAGCACTATAAAATAAAATAGTAATTTTGAGAAAGTATAACATAAGTAATATTTAACCATAATTTAAGTAATTTCTATGTTAGCATTATTTATTTAATTCGTTCGAATCTAATTTTCTCCAATTTAGCGATGTAATTTTACATAATGATTCAGTTACCTTTTAGTTTTTTAAAAAACTGTATTTTCCATTCTCAAAATATATATAGTAAAAATAGTTAAGAATAAAAAAATACACACACAATTAAATGAATTCACACAAAAGGAAATGCAATTAAAAATTGAGTGTTATAAAAAGTATGTCTACATTACATCCACATTGAGAAAATTTTTTTTTAAAAAGTACGACTTAATTCTGTATATAAATTCGACTGAATTCTAAAAAGCACATATTTTTTAACTTATTTGGTTGTATTTTAAGCATAACAACTCATAAAGATGAGCATGCTATAGATAAAGTATTTTCATAATAATACTCTAACAAAATTATACATTTTACATTCTTTAATAAAATCTTGAATGTAAAGTAGTAAAAAAAGAGGGGCAGCTTTAATAATTTTGCAATTATTATGCAGGAGAATATAACTGATATCACTGTTAAAAATAAACAGTAACTAAGTTATAATGATAATGGATTAGTTAATTAACCGAATCTCAATGTAACTTATTAATTTCATTTGAGAAATAAAAATGGCAATAGAAAAATTCCACTTCACCCGGGCGGAAAATGGACTCGTTCATCAAGGAAGAACTACATTCTTCTCATCATAGACGATCTATAACATTTAGTGTTTATGCAGATTCACATACATTAATGCTGCTCTATAATCTAAAGAATTCCAATTCAGAAAAGTAAAATCCCTTTTTTGAAGTTTTCTGGCAATTTATTTGCGTGTAGAATAAATGAAGAGCACACACTTACAAACTCTCTACACATGGGATCTCCTTTAGAATCTACTCTTTTTCCACCCAGAAAAACTGGAAGTACATCCTCATCTATGTATTTCAGAAGCATATCTGGAGTATTTTCTGAAAAGAAAATTGTCAGAATTGAAGTAGGCGTTTTTATTAGGATCTATAAGATAAGATTTATTGCTTCAAGCCCCCCCACCCCTTTTTTTTATCAGGGATCATAAGATTCAAATTACATTCAATCAAAACAAAAGATTGTTGTCGATTCAGATTAAGTAAAAGAAATTTCCTTAAATTTCTGCAAAATAAGTTAAATAAAATTAAGAAATGAACACGTACACATTCCTTTCTTTTTATTTTTTATTTCCTAATTGGCTGCATATTGGCAACTAAGCCTCTGCAAACACGGAAAGTCCCCAAATATGAAAGCCATTACATGGTGGCACCATCTATTGGCGGCCTTCGCTACTTTAAGTCATGTGATTTCTTATTGTTAACGAATTTCCGTATACAATCCCTAGCAGTTTTAGAATGGCAAACTTGAGTTAACGTTTGATAACTATTTTTAGAGTGGAATTGTTGCCAAAGAATGAAATTCAAAGATCACGTGATTATTTTTTGTTCTTTATTTGCGCAAATTAAATGGTAATTCCGTAGTAGCCCATTGCTCAAGGTAATAAGTTTTGGGCCCTACTATATTCCTGTTGCTTCTGATCATAATGCTGTTGACAGGAATAATTTTTCCTCAGCATACTTTCATATTATAGCAACAATCGCCAACTCTATTAATAACTCGCCAAGTTGGCAACCCCGATTTCCTTTGTGTAGTACGCTCTGAATTGGCATCCATATGTATCCCGATTTCCTGTTTCATGTATTGTCGCCAATAGGTTGCGGTAATACGTAAGTACCTTCCTCAGTTATTAAAAAAGCTTCAGAAACTGAATTTGGTAATTTTTAAAGAAGAGAAAATAATTAACTGCTGTCTCACTTAAAGTGAATTTTAGAAAATATGTTTGGTAGCAAAATAAAAGTTCTAAATTACTATTAACTCTTTGGTCTCTTTTTAATAATTGCATGAGATTTAAATTTATATCTCTGTATCTCTCTTCCTCTGTCTTTCTTTCATACATACGTTTAAGATTTTTATCCACAAATCAACAAAAGAAATCTTACCTTTGGAAACTACATAAACATTTTGAAGAAGAGTGTGCCTGAATATGGGCTTCAAGATATTGAAAGCCTGGTAAAAGTAGAAAGCAGCTGAAAAAAAGAAATATCGAGCTTATGAAAGTTCTTTTAAAAAATAATAAACATTCTTAAAAAAATCTCCCGGCCTCAGTAGTGAATGTAACGGGGGAGGAGGAGGGAATGATTCATTATTTAATTGTTAATTTAATTTCTGAGGGTTTTAAACTGGGTGCAAGTCTGGTGTTTTTTAAACATTGGTCCAGACGCAAAGCGCGTTTTAAAATTCAAGCGAGATATGCAGATTTGTTTGGCTGAGTAGTTAGAAGAAAATAAAAAATTTACAAAACTTAAAGACAAAAAAGTAATAATGACAAATTATTCATTAAAAGAAAACCAATATCGTAAAATATTTGGCAAATCAGTTTATCTACTCAAAACATCATTGCGGGATGAATCTCTAATTGGATATATATGCAAAACAGTCTTTATTCATCTTCCATATAATACTTATTGTTTCCAATGACCTCTTCCTATTGTCTTAAAAACCACTAAAAGACTTTTTGCGTGCGTTATTTTATGCTACATAATCCGTCCGGTCACGAAAAAAAATCTGTTTTAGTAATGATCAAGAAAGTTCTTATGCTTCAAAATAATATTGTTAGTCGGAACTAATAGTTCAGCATTGAAAATTTCTTTCATTTTAAATAACACGAGAATTATTTTATGAAATTGGCGTTATCTAAAGGCTTTATTTATGTATTTGTGTGTGTGTGTGTTTAACAATAAATCTCACATGCAATTACTGTGTTCACTTTCAAATATTATTATTAATATTCATTGTTTTTCGGGTACCTTTATTAGTCTATGAGTAAGTATTTATTATCTTTTTCCTAAAATGTATCTTTCAGTACTCTGTTTCAATGACTTCGTGCCATATATTGATCTTAAAAACACAATATCGACATCAGTTGAAAAAAATGAGAGACGGACATATTTTTTGGAGGAATTGCAATATGGAAGAACAGTACTTGCATCAGCACAAAATTTAAATAAAATTAATAAAGACTTCAAATAAGAGAATTTTTGAGATATCCTGATAGTTACGATGAAAGAAACCATTGTTGGATTTCTTTTTCTATTAAGAAAAGGGGAAAAATACAAATAAAGTATTAGAACTACTCAAGTTTCTGCGCAAAAATACACTAGTATGTATTTACATATGTTTTTTATAAAAAAGTCTTTTATGCATAATTTTACAAAGTTCACATCCCTTAAGCCAATGCTGCCCGACCTTTGCATAACCCGCGGACCAGTCAACGTTTGATAATTTTACTGCGGCCCGCTGAGGTGGGGAGGACGTTGATTGTTTATATTTAATAATTTTAATTTAATTGTATTTAAATATTTTTTTTCTCTAATGGGCTGGGTATTTTTTACCTTTTCAGACCTAGTTCATTCCCCAGGATAGCATCACTTTTTATTTCGGCACCATATAGGGCCTATATGGTGCCTATATTATAGGCGATACCAATTGCCGCAAGTAAATTTGACGCCCAGTTTCTTCCCCAGAGAAGGGTACCTGAACTCTGGCGATGCGAAATTGAACTTAGGAATTTAATTTTGCCGAGGGCACCCAAGCCAAACGGGCATTTCAAAGGATTTTTTACGTGCCGCATAATTATACGACATGGCCACTGTCATTTTTCTGCATTATGAAAATCCACCGACTTGGGCCGGGGTTGAACCTGTATTTAAATATGCTTCAGAATAAAATACAGTTACACCGTAAAATGAATATAAAGTGATTTAACATGGATTATAAAGTAATTTCCATGTAAAGTCGTACAAACCTGAGAGAAATACACCACAGGATATAAAATAGAAATAATTTAATGTTCCTTAGACGGCCTAGAACCATTTGATCCAAGGACCTTTACTGGCCTACGGTTCGGGGTTGGAGATCATTCCTTTAAGCTATATAGTAATGATTTTTAGTTCAGCATGCTATTCAATTAATAATTTCACAACCAATTAGGGACGTGGGAAGCCTAGTGGTTTGAGCATCGAACTTCAGACCGGAGGGCTTGGGTTCGATGCTCGATGCCACCAAATAACCTCCAAGTACACACGGAGCACGTGCTCGTTAAATCTGTGGGTCCGAAAATCTCGTGGGCGGTCGCAGCAGAAACTACGGGTCAGGGTGCTGGAGAATATCCCCCCACTCCAGTTCATGCCTAAATTCAGGAGGTGAAGATAGGTGGTGTCGCCATCTATCGTGTTGAAGTCCAACCTGTCTCAGGCTCTGGCAACTTCCCTTTGGGAAGGGGATACGCCAACAACACCATTTCAGAGCTATTAATTTATAATTTCTATGAATGATGTTTCAGATATATTCTTGAGGCGCCATCCATTTTCTATTTAATCTGAATGTAATAATAAACATTATTAAGTTGATATTATTCATACAATCTGATTTTTTTAAAAAATCAGTTTTATTGGTGATATAATCTGCACGATTTTTCTTTCATACATTAAATTAAATACATAACGTTTAATTTTATTATTTTTTAAAAAACCCCATGTGGATCATTTTTTTGTGTGTGTAGATCTTTATTTTCTACGCATTGAGAAAAATTTATTGTCACACACAGTGTTCTTACCATTGACGACAAGTAAATTTTTCCAAACTTCGGGATATAAGTCTTGCATAAGACGAAACAGATCAAATGCCGTCTCAACAACTGAAATAAAACACGAAAATAATATTATGTGTTGAAATTTTGAGTTAAAAATAAATTTTAACGGATATATCTAAAACTATTATGATATATTTTTTTTAATTTTGTTTCAAACGTAAGAAAAACAAAAATAAACAATTACATAAAGTAAGCATGAAACACAATTAATAGACATGTACAATAAATTATAAGATATCAATTAATTATAATTAATTGTTCCCTTACCACACGTTCGTGCCGACCTCGTCAAAGTGAAACCTTCCATGTCTACGACATACGTGACTTCGTTCAATTCTTTCCCTAACTGTAAAAAGAACTATCTTAATCAGCAGGATTTATAACACATTTCCACGCAATAAGTTAACACAGTTTTCTTTTTTTTCCCCTTATTGGTGTAATAATTGTCTGAACTTCAGTGATAGAAATTTTCATTACAATCAAAATTTAAAAGGTCTATAAAAGAAATGTAAAACATTTACATAATTTCTATTAGTAATAAACAATGTTATTTTTTGTAACACATTTATAAAGCATTATATATATCGCTTATGAAAAAATATTGAATACAGTAGAGCTTCGTTTATCCGAATCAATTGGGACCGGACATCGTTCAGATACGCGATTATTCAGATAACCGAACACCGAATGCGATCCATGCGGTATGTGGAACCGGACACCATACGAATATTGAAAATCCTCACATGCGGAAACGTGCTTGAAGAAAAAGCAAAATAGGTGCAAAATGTCGCAATTTTACGTTTATTGTAGAAAATAATCACTTATTTTTCGCTGTACCATTGCACACCTTCGTTTTTTCGCTGCAAGGTTCCTGATTCTCTTGAGCAGCAGTAGTTGAGTAGGACAGTACTCTGACAGCTGTCTCCAACGCAGAAAACGCGTCAGCATTTGATGGACTCTTGCTACTTCGTTGTTGTTGTTGTCCTTGTCTTCACCGGTTTCATCGTCGATGGGGTCGGATTCTTCTTTCCACGAAAGTCACAATCTCGTCATCATTTAGCATTTGAAATCCACAGCCTTCTGCATCACATGCCATCCGGGTTTCTACATCTTCATCGCATTCTTGAAATCCTTAATTTAAAATGGTTTCTCGGCTTTTTTTTTATGTCAGAAATTGTTGACTTTCCAACACAATAAAACTGGGATCGAGACGCTCCACTTTCTCCCATTGCGAGACGGTTCAATATTTCGTCTCTTTGTTAAAGAAGTTGCTCTTCCGTTTTGAATTCGAATCCATAGTAGTTCACAACTCAACAAAAGTGCATATATACACTCCCTCACTTGGAAATAAAATGACCTAATATTCCGCGCAGGTGTTTACCAAATCACACAACTGAAATTCTCCAAATATCCCTGACCTTGGGTTTTGAACGTCACTTTTGGCCTCACGCGAAACAACTGTTGAGCATTGCATTGTTCGAAAACGTATTCATATACGGTACATGTAATCGACAAAAAAACTGGTCCGGATATTTGACGCTCCGGATAATAAACGTTCGGATAAACGACGTTCTACCGTGCACTTATTTCAGAAGATTATTTTTCAGGGTAATTTATTTACACGGGACTTATGCGTTGTGTTCTACTATGAAATTGAAATAAACACAGATTAGATTGTATCACTTCTAAATAAATTTCAATGATGGTTGTCTCATTGCTTTTTCGCCCCTTCCTAATGATTATGATCAAATGTGGCCAAGAGCCTACCTAACAATTTTTTGGAGGAAAAAACCTCATTTCAAAAGACTTCTCAAAATAAAACAAATTATATTCTAAGGTTAAAAGCTAATTCTTGAGTTTTATAATAAATTATCATTTATCTTTTTTTTACATCCATTTATTGTTTGGGGTAATAGCAAAAAAGTAAAACATTTGAAGGTACTTTGATGAGTTTCGTATTTAATTTTGGAAAAAAATCTAATTTTTTTTAAAGAAAAATCTTTTTAGAGAAATATTACAGTATCTGAAAATTTTGTTCCCTTCATTGGTTACATCATATCTTTTGATAGGAATTACATCTACAATTTTTGAAATATAAATAAACACTTCGGAGTTGACTCTTATATTTCAAATTCAGTCGTAAGTATTGTTTAACATTTTTGAGTATTTTCCTAAAATGACGCATGCATAGATTGCACAAATTTCTTCTAAGAAAAATGTCAATATTGCGATAAAGTTACTGTTTCAAAATGAACATTTTAACATAATGAAGCACATTTAAAGGTGTACGTAAATAATCTATTGTCTCTTAACTATCATTATGAAAACACGAGAAAGTTTTAACTATATATTTGATTATTTCCCCTTCTCGATATGAGAACTTAATAAATTATTTAATCTAAAAACTATCAAAACATTATTCAAAGTAAAAAATAGTCGAAAGCATCTTGAAATATATATTAAAAATTATAAATGGGAAAAGGAAAATTCACGTACTAAGGTATCAAAGCAGGCGTAAAAATCTTTGAAGGATATGATGTCTACTAATTTCTTTAACGAGTGTATCACAGTAATCGGCATTATTTGAACATGGGTTAATCTGTAAGGTTTACTTCATTTTTAAACCTCTCTCTCTCTCTCTCTCTTTCTCTCTTACTTAAATAATTCTCAGTTCTAGAAAGTCTCACACAAAGAGGATTGATATTTAAGAGGGTAATTTCATTTCAACAATTAATTTGTAAACTTTGCTTGGAATATGCTATAGCAAAATCAAGTTGACAAAAATTATAGATGTAGACTAAAACAAATTCCAAGAGCAATGTAAGCCTCAGTTTGAGACAAAGGGAAACAACAAAATTGGAAAGAAATTGTGTTACAATTAACTCTTGTGAGGGTAGAAATTAGGTCGTAATCTAGTTTATCAGCATCACCTACAATTGTGGTTGGCGATATTTCCATTACAGAAGTACATATAGAGAAAAAAATCAGAATACCGATCTTTCCTCTTGACAACAACTAAAAATTATACCGTTGAAAACTAAAAAGTTGGAGCCTACTTAATAAATGAAGCCCTTTTTACGGTATTTTCTGACTTATCTGTGTATATTGCTGACCCTCCAAAATGCAACGCCCAAGAATGACAAAATATATCAAATTATTACACCTACAATATTATGGTGAATTGATTGAACATACAGTCTTTTCTGATGAATGGATGATAATGGAATCAATACTGAGTGTTGACACTGCGGCTAGAAATAACCACTGTTCACACTTCAGAATTGAATGAGAGAGGAAGCTTTGAATGTCTTGTTGAGAAGCTACATACGGTCTCCTCATATTGGCGAAGTCCATAAGATGTAGCAGGGTACGCTGGTCGTCGAAGAAGACGAGTTAGACAGCGATAAATCAAAATACTAAACAAGCCAAGATGGCAATATAGTCTAGTGGACATTGAAGTCTTGATATTGCCTACGACGTGTGGTTGTGTATTGTCCTGTTAAATTGTGGTCGAAGGCAAACTCTGAAGCTAACAGAAAACAACAGGCTCCGAAAATTTCAGAGTCTTATAGTACTGACTTGTCATTGTACTGGCAATGAATAATAAGAGGGTGCAGGAGCGAAATTAGATACAGCCCATATCATAATGATCTCAATTGGGAAAAAGACTAATATGGTGAAAAATAAGGCAAAACATTAAGCAACTTGTCTGTGTAGGGTATCTCAAAACTAATTCAACTGTAGTGGTGTTGCAGATAGATGCGTGATTCGTCTGTTAAGGTATCCGATACGTTCAGAACCGTGATTTTAAAAAAAGCGCAGAAATGGATAATTTTCATGATATTTAGTGTCACAGATTAGAATAATTGTATAAAATTGTTTCAAGGACATTTTGACAAAAAATATATTTAAATACATATATTTCGGCAAAAATTAACTTAGAATAACTTTTTCAAAATGTTCTCCTTTTGTGAAAAAAGCTTCTATTATAATAATATTTTGTCTGTATTCAGCTCAGACCTCTGTACAGAGGCTCAACTATGAGTTTTGAAAAATTCATATTATTTTCAGAGTTATAACCCATTGAAATAATTATTCTTAAAATTTCTTCCCTCTGTTGTCGTAAAACATGGATAAACCCACTTCTAAGTTATATACTTCAAAAATTCCAGTTGAGCCTCTGTACAGAGGTCTGAATTATATGCAGGAAAAATATTATTATAATAGAAGTATTTTTCGCAAAAGGAGAACATTTTGAAAATGGGTCATTCTATGTTCATTTTTAGTCAAAATATTGTACTTAAATAATTTTTTATTGTAATACTATTTTTAAAACAATTTTATATACATTTTCTAATCAAATGACACTAAATATCATAAATTTTACCCCATACGTTTTTGGAAAACCCGGTTTCCCGGGAACGTAGTCGGATACCTTTAAACTGAAGTTATGTCATTCGGTTGTCTACGTCTATAATTCAGTGTACCATTACAGACCCAAACGCCTGTGGCTTTGAGACAGATTGTAGCAATGAACATCTTGAGGATATTCCACTATGCTTCAAATAACTTCGAGTGGTTCGTGTGGACACCGATTATTATACAACGTGCCGTACTTTTTGTGATATATCTCAGCTGACGACGCTGAGCGATGTGATATCTTCCCACAACATGCCAGTCATCACGAGTAGTGGTGTGACGAGTCTTGTGCAATCGGTCCTGTCTGTTAGTCGTTCTCTCCTGCATCTATCAATTACACGCCAGAATCACTGTTGTTTGGTTACGTGCTTGGTCACATGTAACCAAGATGATTTCTCGGTTAATTCGAAGTATCTAGAGTCAGCAAATATTTCTCAGAAATGTGCTCAAATGACGCTTGTGTTCTTCTTCGAGGCATACTATAGCTACTTACGCAAAACAATTACACGAAATTTTTTTTATTCCAGTTTTTCAAACATCGTGCTGTTCTCCAAATAGCTTTAGTTGGTGATGCTACATAGGTCCATGTTGTGCGTCTGCGTTGAAATGCTAATCGTTTGCATTTCCCATAGCTGTATACACACGGTTAAAATTTCACGCAGTTTGAATGCTTTTTCCATGATGATGCATTTTGGGTGGCCAGCAGTGTATTAATAACTTCGGAATGAACCAAAGCCTTTTTTTCACCACATTAGCCCCACTGTCATATTTTTATTTATTTATATATTTGTATATTTTTTATTTATCGGGTGGAATTTTCAATCTTTTAAAAAATACATTTTAAAAGCGCTGAATTGATCGAAATTTTATATACCGGATCATTTTGGATGACAATACAAAATTTAATTAAAATTAAAAAAAATTAATGGATTAAAAAATATTTAAAAATTACAAATACAGCCACGTTGGCGACAGCGCCCCCCCGGGACTTGTGTAAAAATTGTAAAAATTTTTTTTTCTCACGTGTTAAAAGATTCATTTGGACTGAAATTGGGCAATACACGATACTTAATGAAAATTTAAAAAACAATTATCACTTAATGTTGTGATTCTGCCCTATGTATATACATATTTATTTTAAATTTAACTATTTAATGTGCTAAAAAAAAATGTTTCGTTGTTGATCAAGTAGGAATTACTTAAAACTATTTTTTATTTATTTATAATGGAATTGATTAGCAGAACGAAATTTCAAGTAATAACTCAAAACAAGGTCAAACTTCACGAAACAAAGGAAGTATAAATGTCGCAGGGAAAGGCTGAAATTATGTATTTCATCAAATCCCAAGGAGATGATCAATTCACGAAAGATGGTACAATAAGAACTCTGTAAGGTGATTTCCTTAAGGAATGTAAGTGATTTATACAGTGGGCCACAAAAGTGTTCGTACACTTGCAAATTCTTTTGAAATTTAATATTTTCGACTAATAAAAAATTTAAAATAGGGAAAGTTTTTTATGATATCCAACTTGTTTTTGGAATGATTTAATTAATTTTTAAAATAATCTAACTATTTTTTTTTAAAATTTAAAAATCGTTTCTAAAAATCCCCACAAAAAATCTTCTACCTTAACAAAAATCTCAACAGCTTTAAATATTGTGTATTTCTTTTTTAATTTTACTTACTGACATCTTTTTGTGTACAAACCAAAAAACCTTTTTAATTTTGGGATAAATTTAATGTTTTTTTAATTTTTCATCGATTTTCCCCCATTCTTTTGTGATATTGTTTTTTTTTTTACATCAAAATCTCACCAAATATGTTCTACTTTAAATAAAGAGTTTGGGGGGTTTTCAGAATTTGGGGGCAGTTTAGAGAACCCGTGGGTTTAGAAGTGGTTCCAAACCCTTTTAAAATTATTTGTTCCAATATCCAAATTTCGTTTGAAAAAAATTTCTTTACAATATTTAAATAGAGTCGATACACAATACCATCAAAAATACCAAATTACCTAATCCTGGGGCCCAAATTTTAAACCCCCCGCCAGAACATTTTATTTCAATGTGAAGCATGGAGGTGGAGGAGTTCTTTTCCCAAAAAAATTCAGGGGATTAAACCCTTTTTTTTTTCATTTACAATTTTTTGGCCCATCGGAACCATAAATGTTGAATTATCTGCCCCAATAATTTTTTAATTTGAATTTTCAAATTTAATCCCAAGAATCTAGTTGACACTAAAACATGGAGGGGGGAAGTGTTCTTGTGTGGGGGTGTAAATCGGCCACAAAATTAGTTAATTTGGTAATTTTATGGGAATCATGAGCCTATTTAAATATTTTTAAAGAAAATTTTAAAATTTACAAAATTTTGATTTGGGACGACTTAATTTTTAAAAGGGAAATACCCAAGCGCATCCTCAATGTGCCACTGGTTTCTATAAGGGTTAAATTCTGAAAACACTCCTCAAACTCTTTATTTCCCCAGTAGAACATATGTGGTGAGATTTCGATGTAAAAAAAAAAAACATGACAAATAAACACAAAAAAAATGGAGTAAAAACAAATCACAGAAGAATGGAGGAAAATCGAAAAAAATTACAAAAACTGATTAAAACTATACCAAGAACTTAAAAATTGTTTTGTACACTAAAAGATGTCCCCGTAATATTAAATTAAGAAAAAAAACAATATTTAAAGCCGTTTAGATTTTTTTTTTAAGTGTACGAAGACTTTTGTTGATTTTTTTTAGCTTTTTATTATTAGTTTTTAAAAAAAAGTTAGACTATTTTTAAAAAATTTAAATTTTTCATTCCATTAAAAACAAGTTGCAGATATAATAAAAATTACAATTACAATATATTAATTTTTTTTAAATCGAAAACACTAAATTTCATAAGAAATTGCAAGTGTACGAACACTTTTGGACTGTATATAATCAAATTTTAACCTGTTTCAGTGAAATGATGAAAAATATTGTCAAGGTTTAAAAAAGGGTTTTTTTGGACAAATACGGGCATTATTAAAAGTAGAGGAAAAAGAAAAAATTGAATTACAAATTATTTATTCGTAATTAACAAAAGAATTAGATAATTAGGCTGGTATTTTTTTTTAAAAAAAAGGAAGTTGTAAAATTTTAAACACTTTTTTTTTCGTGAATATCTACGTTAATAAAAATGAATGCTTGTTCGTGCGTCTCTTATGATGCTGTAGGTACTTGATAAAAATAAAAAGATAGATAGATAACAATAATAAAAATGCGTGCAACCTTTCTCGCTAAGTGCTTAGGTGCTACTGTGTGCTCGCGTCACATCAGAAGCCCGGCGCTGCCTGGCATGGACGAGGTGAGAGGGGAGGTAAAAGGGAATGGTAACAAGCGAAAACAGAGCTGCAAATGCTGACTTGTTCATTTCCTCATTTCACTAAAAAAGTGCAGGGATTTGATCAATTCACTTACGTACAACAGGGAAATGACCTCAAAGAGGCTTTATTTTAACATCTTCCATGAATTGATCATCTCCCTTAGGGATTTGATGAAATATCTAATTACAACATTTCCCTGCGCCATGTTTTTTTTTAGCTTTTTGTGTTGCATGTTTTGTTGGGGACTCTGTCTTTTTTTTCTAAGTTTTAAGAAAAATAATACACACGGGGAACAATATTTTTCAGAACTTTATCCAATACTGCTTCTTTTTTTTCACAAATTTAACTCCTATATGTATCTGGGTAGATTTACCTTTCATTTATCATCAATTATAGTTTAGTTATCACTAATGATGTGTTTCATTGTTTAATTCAAACAAAATGCATCCAGATTTCCAAATTTCGATGGAAATGCCTAGCACACAAATATATTTTTCTTTTACCAACTATTTTACATTTTATCTGGAATTATTTTGCAAATTAATTTAGAATAAAGAGGATTTTCTTAATTTCTCCCATAATGTTTACTATGCCTTTAAAATAATTTAGATATTCACCCGATATAAATAAATAATGAAATATTTGCTATGTAACAATGCAGGATTGTATTCAGAAATATTAAATATTTTTCCATGGACATTACAAACTTACTAATTAAGCACACAATGAAATACATAACTACCGCAGTAGGCATAAAGTTCACCAGGAATTAACTGGTATACTTTGGCTTATTCTTCGGGTAAGTTTTCTCAAAATACAGCGATTTAAAATGTTTTTCATTCTAATTTGTTGTGCGTAATTTCCTTGAATAAATGTAAAATATTGAGAAAGTATTCGGAAAATTACACGTTTCATGTGTGAAACCGACTACTTTTATATTGTTGCACAAATGACTCCTTGAATGAATGGTTATTTTGATTTAAGTACATATTTCCTTCGGTTGTGGTTTGAAAATCACGTATTACACTTCAATAAAATTAGAACTTACATTCACTTAACTGCATTTTTACCTGTTACCATTCTATGAAATCTGTAATTTTCAATGTTTTCTAAACTACAATGATTCAATTATGTGTTCATTATCTTTAACCACTTCCTCAAGAAAGTTTATCATGCAAAGTTTTATCAGGTTTGGCTTTTCCCACTGGGAAAAAAAGAGATATGATTACCATATAACAATGAAATTTAAATCTCGAAATAGTTGCACCGATTTTTTTTTAATTCTTTTTTAGCTTTACTGTTTACCTTCTTCCCTTCTATTCTTGCTCTTTTTAGATCTGTTTCGAAGCAAGTGCTGCCATACCAACAGATTTCGTAGCTGCATATTGAAGCAACAAAGCCTAAATAAAAGCAGAGAAAAAATAATTCTTTAAATCTGAGAATATTCAATAATAAATCAATAATTTTAGAAACTGTATTCCTTACAAAATATGCAGGGTGTCCCAGGATTATAGGGATGAACTTAATGGGGAGGTAAGGAACATCACAAGGATTCAGATTTAATAGCAGCCAGTGGCGTAACGTACACCTCTCGCATTCCGGGGGGAGGGTTCTAGGGAGCCCAAAACCTGACTGCCGCCAAGTACCTACCTTTTGCAAATTCCGACTTGGGTCCCGAAACCTGACATTGCAGGTGGGCCCAAATGTTCTCCGTTACGCCACTGATAGCAACCCATGGTCGGAAACGTCTTCCTTTGGTTGACATTCTTCACAAGAGCATTCAAGGTATCCGACTACGTTCGGAACCCTGATTTTGCAAAGGCATATAAATGGATAATATTTATGATATTTAATGTCACTTAGATTAGAAAATGTATATAAAATTGTTTTAAGAATAGTATTACAATAAAAAATGATTGAAGTACACTATTTTGACAAAAAATGAACATAGAATGACCAACCTTCAAAATATTCTCCTTTTGTGAAAATTGCTTCTATTATAATATTTCACCTGTATATAGCTCAGACGTCTGTGCAGAGGCTCAACTAGAATTTTTGAAATATATAACTTAGAAGAGGATTTATCCATGTTTTACGACAACAGAGGGGAGAAATTCTAAGAAAAAAATAATTATTTCAATTGGTTGTAACTCTGAAAATAATGGGAATTTTTCAAAAATCATAGTTGGGCCTCTGAACAAAGGTCTGAGCTATATACAGGCAAAATATTATTATAATAGAAGCATTTTTCACAAAAGGAGAACATTTTGAAAAAAGCTTATTCTAAGTTAATTTTTTGCCTAAATATTGTATTTAAATAAAAAAAATTTGTCAAAATGTCCTTAAAACAATTTTATACACGCATTCTAATCTAAGTGACACTAAATATCATGAAAATTATCCATTTATGCGCTTTTTTAAAATCCCGGTTCCGAACGTAGTCGGATACCTTAAGGAAACAGACCTGCATTGCCGGCTGGGTGCGAGGTTGGTTTGTCGCTGGCCTTCTGTACCCAAGATTGCGGGTTCGACCCCGACCCAAGTCGATGGATTTTCATGATGCAGAAAATTGACAGCAGCCATGTCGTATGATTATACGACATGTAAAAGATCCCTAGAATGTTTATTTGGCACTTGGTTGGTCTCGGCAAAATTAAATCCTGGCACAGGTTTGCATCGTAAGAGCTCATGTTCCTCCCTCTAGGGAGGAAATTGGGCGTCAGTATTAACTGCGGTGATTGGTATCCGCTATAGGGCACCGCACTAAAAAGTGATACCAGTTTCCGGGAGATGTACAAGGTCTGCAATGGTTAATGATCAATTCGCAGCCTATTAGAAATAGAAAAATCTGCATTGCCGCAGTCGTTTGACCTGTCATAACCTGCAGAGGAGTATGGAACGTCTTACAAAGACCGAGCAGGCATATATACTCCTGATTTACAAACTGGCTGACGAAAATGAATGAGTAGCAGAAAGATTGTATCGCGAAAGGTGCCCATAGAGAGATGCACCAGACCGCCGGAAGTTTGCTAATTGGCATCTCAATTAATTTGTGTGAATATGGTTCATCACGAAGTAATAAGCATAGTAAAATGGTGTAGCCATGAGCCACGAATGATTCGAACTCCCGGCAGGTACTCGGATTCCTTCGAACCATATCCAACACATTTTGTTCCATGCGTTTGATACCGTGGCCCGTTGTATTATGTGACCTACCCTCACTATGCCTATTACCTTGCAATAATCTATGTTCACACAATTTGAGATGCAAATTAGCGAACTTCCGGCGGGGGCGATATGTCTCTCTGTGGGTATATTTTGCGAAATCTTCCTGCTGCTTGTGCATTTCCTTCTGCCAATCCGTAATTCAGGTGCATATCTGCCAGTTCGGTGTTTGTAAAACTTTCCATACTCCTCTGTGGGCGATGATAACTCAAATAACTGCGGTAATGCAGGTCTGTTTCCTTAAATGCTCTTGTGAACAACGCCCTCCCCCCCGAGTCAAAGGAAGACATTTCCGACCATGGGTTGATGAGCGAATCTGAATCATTGTGTTGTTCTCTATCTCCCCTTTAAGTTTGTCCCTATGATCCTGGGACACCCTGTATAAGAATAAATTTAGAAATCAAAACATTTAGTTTTGTGTTTGAGCCAATTTTTAAAAATAGATTCTTGCTTTAAATAAATATTACTCTTCGAATTTAATACAAAGACGCTTTTACATTCACAAGAAAATAGAACAATTGTAATAGATCAGAGAAAAGCAGGAAGATTAAAACATAAATCTGAGGAAAAAAATGAAAAATATTATAGAAATCATTATTATGTACTACACTGTGGTGGGTACAAGAAATCAGAAAACAAATAATTCACTAACCGTAAAGGTCTCCTCTTCCCATTGCCACGTACAAGAGGGGGGTTCCATCTTTAGCAAATCCGAAAGGTGATACAAAACCATATTTTTCAACAACCTATCAAATTGCTGAATTTTTAGTACAATAAATCAACTTTTTATAAATAGCAGAGACTTACTAGTTTGTACGCATATTTTGTGGAAACACAAAACAGTTTACGTGTAATTCCCCTCCCGAAGTGAATTTAAAGGTTTAAACAAAATATTTTGATCTGACACGCACACACAGAAATTTATATTCATACATATGTGGCTGCATCAACAGAAGAGAACTAATTAAATTGTTAATTTCTTTGTTGTCGTTTGGCAACATTTACTATCGTTCCATATTGTTTACCTGTTCTGTAGAACATCATGTCTCAATGTATCTCACATGTTTTATCTAGTAACAAGCAACACATTAAAGTCCATTTACTCTTTTATGATTTGTGGAACATCGGTTTAACCAAAAGCAACAATATTCTGAACCTGCATTATAGAAGTTTAATATCTTTCTCCAACCCATCTTACCTTCCCCAAACATGTGTACACAATGCTACCCACTAAAATTGCAACATCATGAAGGGTTGATATGAGCGTCAAATTCGCATGAGAGGAAGAAGATATTGGGATATGCAAATAATGAGTACTTAAGTGCAATCAAAAGAAGCAGACGGGAGAAAAAGCTACTTAAACTCTGTATTAAAGGGAAGTGACAACGCGGATTTCTCATTTGGAAACCCGCTGAGCATTTGAATATTGGTTGTTTGCGAGAAGATCGTGTTATGCCTCCTATAAGAAGAAAAACGTGTTACGTGTCGGATTTCGATAGTGGTAGAATTAGGGCCTACAGTGATTGCGGTTTATTGTTCCACGAAATTGCTGCCAGCTTTGATCGGAATTCAAAGAACAGTCATGAGAATATGGAATCGATTGGTTCATGAGGGTCATTCTGAACGCCATGTAGGATCTCCACGACCTCCCACCCCTAACGCCTGAGAACACAGACATATTTTCAGGTAGGCCTTGCAGAATCGTACAGCGACATCCCAGACCTCGAGTCAGGAAGTGGGCTTGTTTGCAGCAGGACAAGTATCCGCACTGACAAAACGATGACGTCAGGAACAACATGGAATGTCTGGAGGGAAACCATTATTGAGTCTACCCTTGTCTCTGAAATATAAATATACTCGGTGACAATGATGCGACCACGACAAAACTGGACACATTAGTGGCATCAAGCAGTGGTTTCAGACAAGGTCCGGGTCTGCGTCGAACATCACGATGAACGTATTCGTGACTGGAGGCACCAAAGAGAACGCATGAGACTTCCTTGCATCCCATATCGCTATACGAGCTCTGCACCAAGTCTGATGTTACGGTCAATCATTGGGTGCACGAAATGAACATGGCATGTTCAAATCATTGGTAATCTGAACAGATGACGTTACATTTCTCAAACCTCATTCAAAAATGGCATTCATTTCTACTGTGCCTTAACTTGAATGGCTTGGAGATGCTATTTCTCAACAAGACAACGCAAATAGTGTCCTGGCCTACTCTGACACACAGGGTATTCGATTGTTACCTTGTCCAGCACGTTCTCCAGATCTCTCTCTCATTGAAAACATATAGTCAGGGATCGCTGAGACGCTAGATCGCTACTAATCTCCTGCCACTATGATTGTTTAAGTGTGATAATGACTTAGCGACAGGGAATGACTTGCCTCTGTCTGTCATTCAAGCCCAGTTCAACTCGATACCTGTGGCCGCGGTAGCCGAGTGGTATAGGTATCGGATCGTGGCATGCCTTGTCACGAGTTCGAGCCCAGTACCACTAAAGACCCGTCGTGTAGGGCAGCGATGCACGTTAAATCTGTCGAGAGCTGAAACGTCCTTTCCCGTTGGTGTGGGTGGTAGTTAGGAGAGGGGGTGCCAGCTCAGGTGTCGTCCACGTCACTTGACCATGGTTCAAAATTACGTGGTCCGTCGCCAAAAACCTTCGTGTAGCTGAACAGTGCGACGTTAATATTCAATCAATCAATCAATCAACTCGATACCTAACTGGTTAGAGCAGTCTAAGCTTCTACAGGCGGCAGCTATGTAGATTACTCCCCCCTGTTTCCTCCAAATTGTCTACAAATACTATACTGTATTTGTACAATAAGTAAAGTATTTTTTCTATTTGCTTTTCTTTCTAGTGTTGCAATTTTAATGGCTAGTGGTATAAATATATATATAAGCTAGTCTTCTCTTAATAATCTCAATGAAAAAAAAATTTTGTCTGAGAACACATTTATCGCAATTTTAAATATTAGTATAAAATGTGACTTTAAAAATATATTAGATATTTTAAATCAGTAAGATTTTACAAAAGAGCAAAAGTTGCAAGATACATTAAATTTTTGATATAATCCATTCGGCTATATTTTTTTACCTATGGTTGCCTATGATTGAGCAATCAAAAAGTAATTTAACAGAAATTTAGTAATACATATGGATAAAATCTATATAGAATTAATCGAATTAAGTTCTTTTTGAATTGCCTTTTACTCATTAAAGAAGGCAATACCATTAAATACATTTCATTTTGATACTTGTAAAAGATTTTCTTAAAAAATTGAACAAATAAATTAATGGTCAAGATTTGATTTTAAAAAAAATGAAAATACACATTCAAAAATAACTACTTTAAAATCACAAATCACACCTTAATACTGAAAAAACATTTTATTTACGTCTGTATAAAAGAGTATTGAAGAATATATGTTAACTATGGTAACTTACTTCAGGAATTCTACCATGGTCTGCAAAACTGTCAATATCATAAATAGCTCTGCATGCTAAATTCTAAACAGAAAAAATTGATTTATAACATACAGAGATGAGAACATTATATTCCATCATTTTCTTTGTTGCAATTTCAAAACAAAAAAATAACAAAATAAAAAAAACTTATGAAAAATTTTACATAAAAAAAATTTACATATTAAGGTATCCGACTACGTTCGGAACTGTGATTTTGCAAAAGCGCATAAATGGATAATTTTCATGATATTTAGTGTCACTTAGATTAGAACAGATGTATAAAATTATTTTAAGGACATTTTGACAAAAACAAATTATTTAAATACAATATTTTGGCTAAAAATTAACTTAGAATAATCTTTTTTCAAAATGTTCTCCTTTTGTGAAAAATGATTCTATTGTAATATTTTGCCTGTATATAGCTCAGACCTCTGTACAGAGGCTCAACTAGAATTTTTGAAATATATAAGTTAGAAGTGGGTTTATCCATGTTTTACGACAACAAAGGGGTCGCCAAATCGTACTGTCACCTGTATGGTGCTCAAAGCTACGGCTAACGACAGGCGTCACTTAGCCCTTTACCATGATGAATTTCATGGGCCTTGATCTGGCCTTTGCCGATCAGGTGGCATTAGTAACAACAACGACAACAAAGGGGAGAAATTTTAAGAAGAAAAAAAAACGCCGATAATTATTTCAATGGGTTATAACTCTGAAAATAATGTGAATTTTTCAAAACTCATAGTTGAGCCTCTGTACAGAGGTCTGAGCTATATACAGGCAAAATATTATTATAATAAAAGCACTTTTCACAAAAGGAGAACATTTTGAAAATAGATTATTCTAAGTTAATTTTTTGCCAAAATATTGTATTTAAATAAATTTTTTTTGGTCAAAATGCCCTTAAAACAATTGTATGCATGTATTCTAATCTGAATGACACTAAATATCACGAAAATTATCCATTTATGCCCTTTTTAAAATCATGGTTTCGAACGTAGTCGGATACCTTAAATATATGCAACTGCGCTTGCTAAAACTGTAACAGACTATATTAAGCACTATAAATGCCCTCTAGCGATTACATATCTTCAGTAAAGGACGGATGAGGAAAACTGTAGTCGCTATGAAAAATCGTCCATGTTCTTGAACATTATTTTTGCTAACAATATGTGTTGTCTTTGTGTAACCTAACTTTAATTAATAAGAAACTGTTATTCCAAAGAGAGATTATTGAACCAACCTTGAATTTACCACTTTTAGTCTAATCTTTGACGCTCAACGCCTTGCAGTTCAAACCCACAAAAAGTTGCGAAGTGAATTCAAACACGCGAATTCTAAGACAAATAAGAACGTGTGGTAGTTTAACAATTTGTATAACTCACCACTCATTATTTCCTTTAAATAAAGTAGAAACAGTGATTTCCAAGCAAAAAAGGCGGAAAAAGTCACACGCTGTCGAGGCAAGGAAACATCAGAGTCAAAAAAAAAAAAAGGCAAATTATTAACCAGCTTCAAGGGTAGAAATTCAGAAAGGAGATTGCTGAAAAGACCAGCGTTAATTTGAGTATTGTCCAGAGTATTATATTAAAAATTGAAAACATATGAATGAACTAATTTCTTCAGGAAAAAAGTTCTCTGGAAAATTGAATGTAAACAATCAGAACCGAAAAATCATTGAACTGGCTAACAAAATCAAATAATGAAAAATTGATTCAAGAACTTATAAACACATTCACTAAGGGAACCAAAAAACCTCCACTCGCCCAATGAGACAAGAATTCTAAGGAATGGAGTTAAAGTATCCGACTAAGTTCGGAACAGTGATTTTAAAATAGTGCATAAATGGATAATTTTCATGATATTTAGTATCACTTAAATTAGAATATATGTATAAAATTGTTTTAAGGACATTTTGACAAAAAAAAATTATTTAAATACAATATTTTGGCTAAAATTGACTTAGAATAACCTTTTTTCAAAATGTTCACCTTTTGTGAAAAATGTTTCTATTATAATAATATTTTGCCTGTATATAGCCCAGATCTCTGTACAGAGGCTCAAATATGAATTTTGAAAAATTCACATTATTTTCAGAGTTACAACCCATTAAAATAATTATCGGCGTTTTTTTCTTAAAATTTCTCCCCTTTGTTGTCGTAAAACATGGATAAACCCACTTCTAACTTATATATTTCAAAAATTCTAGTTGAGTCTTTGTAGAGAGGTCTGAGCTATAAACAGGCAAAATATTATTATAATAGAAGCGTTTTTCATAAAAGGAGAACATTTTGAAAAAGATTATTCTAAGTTAATTTTTAGCTAAAATATTGTATTTAAATAATTTTTTTTGTCAAAATGTCCTTAAAATAATTTTATACATCTATTCTAATCTAAGTGACACTAAATATCATAAATATTATCCATTTATACTCTTTTGCAAAATCACGATTCCGAACGTAGTCGGATATCTTAAGGATCTGCAGTTCAAAAAGAAAGTGTTTAGCTACTGCAATTAATTGAAAATAGAGTAAATCGAACTAAAATGTAAAAAATAATTCTTATTATAAGAATAAAATGATTAACGAGAAAATTAATGTCATTGTGGTAAAAGTGTTGGCTGCTCGATATCAATTGTTATAATTTCTAACTAGTTCTATTCCAAAATGCAGAGTTAGTGTAAAAATGTAGTACATAGCTTTTACCACAGTGACATTAATTTTCTCGATAATCATTTTATTCTTATAATAAGAATTACTTTTTACTTTTTTGTTCGATTTACTGTAAAAACGTCTTTTAGTTTTTTTAAACTATAATTTATTTTTCATTTTTAAGTTCGATGTACAATAAAGCGTGGGTTTTTTTTTGTTTGTTTGTTTTTTGTGAATTATCATTTATTCATTGATGAATTAATCTTTTTTGTTTGTTGTATTTGTGTTAACCATGACCGTTTTCATTTTAGGGTTGTAACTTAATCTTTTAGTCGCCAAATCTGAAAATGGGAAATCGTTAATCCTGATGATCAGGGTAATGGAACGAAATTATTAAATTGTTGTATTGTCATCGGTCCTTGACAAGTGTGCAAAATTTCGAAATAATCTGACCTTTTAAAGTGGGTAAACATTGAGTTCAAAGATTCCATAACATACAGGAGAAGCAAATAAAAGCGTGTTAAAAAGAAGCTATAATTTTCCAAGAAACATACAGCAAAGCAATGTCGTGAAATTCTGAAAATATTATTATTAGGTTGACTAGAACAGTGCGCGTATGGGTGTGTGTGTCGAGCACGAAAACAAAGATTTCTTTCCAAAAGTTCCTAATTATTATTTTTTTAATCGATTCTTTCGTTATGCAGTCCTACCTTCCTCGTCTGGTTGGAAAACAAAACATTTTGCTTTGATTACGCATGTCACATGTACAAAACAGGATATTTTTTTTTTAATATTTTCAATTAGTCAAACAATTTGCTTCTTCAACTTGAGCTAAAAATGAACTATGTCTTAAAATATATCATCTAACACATTTATCAGTATTTGGCTTCGAAATATATGGGGAAAGGGTGGGAATCTGATTCGTGGTACGAAAACAAATTTTTTCTCATCATGACGGTTTTTATTTTTTTAAGGTATCCATCTTCGGAAACCCGGGGTTTTTAAAACGCATAAATGGAAAATTTTCATGATTTTTAGTGTCATTTAGTTTAGAATGATGTAAAATATTTTTTTAAGGAATTTTTAAAAAAAAAATTTTTTAAAAAAAATATTTTAAAAAAATTAACTTAGAACAAATTTTTTCCAAATGTTCTCCTTTTTAAAAAAAGCTTTATTATAATAATATTTTTTAAAATAGCTCGACCTCTCTTCAATGGCTCAACAAATTTTCGAAATATATAACTTAGAAAGTGGGTTTATCCAAAATTTTTATTACAACAAAGGGGCAAGTTTAAGAAAAAAAAAGCCGATAATTTTTTCAATGGGGTTTTAACTCTGAAAATAATGTGAATTTTTTAAAAAACATAGTTGAGCCTCTGTACGTGGTCAGCTACATACATGCAAAAAATTATTATTAAAACACTTAAAAAAAGAACAATTTGGAAAAAAAATTGTTCTAAGTTAATTTTTTTAAAAAAAATTTATTTAAATAATTTTTTTTTTCAAATGTCCTTTCAAAAAAAAGTATTCAAACTAAATATCATGAAAAATTTTCCTTTTTCCTTTTTTAAAAACCCGGGTTCCGAAAGTAGTCGAAATTTTTATATTAAACTGAATGAAAAATGATTGAGACTTCATTTTTTACTTACCCCGGAAAGATATTCACATTTCTTAAGATTGAAATTTCCAGCTGAAAAATATAAAAATGTAAGAATTTACACATAATTATGCAAATAGTAATTTATCCTAGTTTTCTTAGTTTAACTGTGGTTAATGATTTAAAACTGTATAAATATAATTTTAGATTTTTATTCAAGATTTGATTCTGTTTTATGAAGAAATATATATATATATATAGTTCTTGAACTTATTTTGCTCTTCTTAAATGTACCTTTTCGCCATTATTTCCATTTATGAAATATTCATTAATATTATTTAAAATAATTACTAGCTTACCGTATATTATACAAGTGCAAATTTTAGGCCCAATTTTTCAAATATATTCATGGCTTAAATTCTTCAACTTTTCTTGCTCTGTTATGTATAAATATTCTGCTGAAAGGAAGTATTAAGATCCCAGAAAGCAAGTTTAACCCTACTTCACTGCTCTAAGTCAGTAATACCTTAATGCAAAACATAATAGTTTTCCATTTTGGTCAATCGCCTTTTTTTAATATATTGGTTTTTTGTTCTTGGTTCTAAATTTCAGAATTAAAGCTCTTTCTAATTTGTAGGATATTTAATTGATTTATCATTTCTTTTATTTATTTATTATTATTATGTATCTATATATTATCTGAAAGTATTACTTATAGTATTAGGGAGGTTCAAGGAAAAAAATTAATTTGACTTATATGTGTGGTACTTGCTACTGACACAATCGATTCCGTAGCAAAAAAGCTGCAGATTAGGGTTAAATGCTCTTTCTCTTAGTGTTTGAAGGAAAAAAAAATAAAAAATCAAGGGCAAAAGCATGGAAAGGACTTTGCTCATGGCAAATGGCTTACACAGGAGATTTTAAAGGGAGGGGGTCGAGGATCGAAAGTTCACCATTATCGTAACACATCCCAAAACGCCGCCAAGCATATTCTTTTGATTTTGTCGATTGACGAGGAAAAATAAAACAGTAAAAATAAGTTATTGAATAAATAATTAGCATTATTTAATAAAATAAATTATTAATAGCAGATATTAATTAAATTTTGCATTGTTATTGTTGCTAATCCTCCAGTGTTGGACGAAGTCACAAGATCAGTCAAATCGTTGACTCTCAAAAAGTTCAGAACAAGAAGAGAATCAGTGTAGATATCTTTGCTTCTGAGATCCAACTCATTATGTGTTCGGAGGAAGCTTGATGATCGACACCTTGCACAGAAGGAGAGGATCTTTTTGTTCGCAGAGATTGAGAGGCACTTGATGTGGCCACTAGCAAGACAAGAGAGTGTAGTCTAGAGACATCCGTCACACTTGAGGGCTGGACCTGGTCCATTACCCTCAAACCATTTATGAATGGAAGGCACTCTCCACTACACCAAACTTTGAGATTTTCTTAAGGAGTATAATTTCAGATAGGTAAGAGCGGATGTGGTGGAAGTTGGAAGATTAAGGTATCCGACTACGTTCGGAACCGTGATTTTGCAAAAGCGTATAAATGGATAATATTTATGATATTTAGTGCCACTTAGATTAGAAAATGTATATAAAATAGTTTTAAGAACAGTATTACAATAAAAAATTATTTAAGTGCAATATTTTGACAAAAAGTGAACGTAAAATGACCCACTTTCAAAATATTCTCCTTTTGTAAAAAATGCTTCTATTATAATAATATTTTGCCTGTATACAGCTCATACATCTGTACAGAAGCTCAACTAGAATTTGTGAAATATATAACTTAGAAGTGAGTTTATCCATGTTTTACGACAACAGAGGGAAGAAATTTTAAGAAAAAAATTCCGATAATTATTTTAATGGGTTGTAACTCTGAAAATAATGTGAATTTTTCAAAAATCATAGTTGAGCCTCTGTACAGAGGTCTGAGCTATACACAGGCAAAATATTATTATAATAGAAGCATTTTTCACAAAATGAGAATATTTTGAAAAAAGTTATTCTAAGTTAATTTTTTGCCAAAATATTGTATTTAAATAAATTTTTTCTGTCAAAATGTCCTTGAAACAATTTTATACATATATTCTAATCTAAGTGGCACTAAATATCATGAAAATTATCCATTTATTCGCTTTTTAAAAATCACGGTTCCGAACGTAGTCGGGATACCTTAATCTACCCTACTTCGCTATTTAGTCCAACATTTCATTAACGTAAAATTCCACATGAGATGAAAATGGATGTCATGTACTATTTTACTTACTATCTGCACAGGAGTATAAGCAATCGGAAAAAAAATAATGAGCGATGAGGGAGGTCCGTCTGTCTTATGTCTCTCACGGTCCATCCGACTAAGTTCGGAGCCATGATTTTAAAAAAGCGCATAAATGGATAATTGTCATGATATTTAGTTCTACTTAGATTAGAATACATGTATAAAATGGTTTTAAGGACATTTTAACAAAAAAATAATTTAAATACAATATTTTGTCAAAAAAATTAACTTAGAATAATCTTTTTTCAAAACGTTCTCTTTTTAACAAAAATGCTTCTATAATAATAATATTCTGTGTGCTTATATAAAGTAAAGACTTTTCCAGAGAGTCTGAACTAGGAGTTTTGAAAAATTCACATTATTTTCAGAGTTATAACCAATTGAAATAATTATCGGCGTTTTTTCCTTAAAATTTCTCCCCTCTGTTGTCGCAAAAGATGAATAAACCCACTTCTAAGTTATATATTTCAAACATTCTAGTTGAGCCTCTGTACAGAGGTCTGAGCTCTATAAGGGAAATATTATTATATATAATAGAAGCATTTTTCACGAAAGGAGAATCTTTTGAAAATGGGTCATTCTATGTTCATTTTTTGTCAAAAGATTGTACTTTAAATAATTTTTTTATTGTAATACTCTATTCTTAAAACAATTTTATATACTTTTTCTAATCTAAGTGACATTAAATACCATAAATATTATCCATTCATACGCTTTTATAAAATTACGGTTCCAAAAGTAGTCGGATACCTTGACTCGATTATGTAAAATAGCAAAGACATATTTCTGTGTAAGTCAGCTAAACAGACAAATGATTGAAGCACTAGATTTTATGATGATGATTATATTAAATATTCTTTGTTCCTAAGTATTCAGAAAAAAATATTACAAATCTTACTTCTCTTAGATTTGCTTTGTTCATAGATGATTGCAGTTGTAAAAAGTATATAACGCCACTTTAAATACCAAGTGTTTCAGTAATTTTATAAAATTACAGTAAGACACACCGGTAAAGTAAAATGGCAGTGGTATACAAACTGCATCACGTATCCCGATCGTAAAAGTTGAAATTGTCAAATTAAAGTATTTATATGGGTTCATAGATACCGCAATGAAAACAAGTTTATTTAATCCTATTACATATTGTTTCAGTAGTAGAAAGAAATCACATGCAAAAAAATTAGCCAGTAATTTTCGTTTTATTATATAACTGGTTAATTTTGTTCGAAACAAACTTAATTTTCTGAGGCACATAAAGATGTATAAGAATGTAAAAGAAAAATTCTTCACGAGGAAAAAAATAAACCATGAAATTATTATTGAAATTTCCTCATTATGATTGTTTTTGTTTCTGATGTAAATAACAGTCTTCAACAAAATCTACATAGAAAATGCTTAAAGATGAATGGGAAATGATTGGTAGGATTTTATTAGTGTCAAAAAGAAGAAACACGAACAGATTGGAGGTCATCTGAGCTGATGCTTTTCTTTTATAACTTCCCTCAAAAGTTCTTTTAGTTGAAACAAAAACGCAGAATCGATAATCTTGTGATTTATTAGCAATTCCTTATGATTATAAAAAAACGTAAATAAATGAAGAGAGTATTGAAACTGATATTCCACAATGAATAGTGAACAATGTTACTTGCAGTCGAAACTATAACAGATAAAATATTGAAATTAATTTTTTTTAAATCTTTGGGAGATTTTTTACCGTGTCACAAATTGACATTATTTTTTAAAATAAAATTTCTTACTAGAAACAATGTCAACTTGTTAATCAAATCAAATAGATTGAGTTTTTATATATATGTAGAACTTAGTACAATTCAAGACGTCTAAAAATAAAATATGTTTTGTCATGTTAATATTACAGAATATTGAAAAAATAATTTAGAATGAAATCTATTTATTAAAACGAATAACTTTAAAATTTTCGAGACCATCAAATTCGATACATAAAATATTTTTATAAGCCATATACAGTTCGATGTTTATTCTAATATTTATATTCTTTGCAGCTTTGTTGCTTCATTATACATTAATCATTCATTATTTTAAATAACTTTTTCAAGAAATTAAAAAGTACACATAAGCAAAATACTATTTTTACTCAACACTTCTCAAAAACTTTAATACACCACTTGATAAATAATTTTATTTCAAAATTTTGGAAATACGCAAAAAATACAATAAATTAAAAATTATTGTAAAAGTATAAATTATTAAAATACGGTTAATGAAAAAAGGTAAATTGTTACGCATTAAAAATTTTATATATTTGTGTGTCATAAAATCCCTAATCCAAAATTACCTCCAACTGCTAAGGGAATATTCTAGGTCGAACATTTAAAAAACCGGAAAATGTTCTAGAGTCTGTACATAAGTTGATAACTTTAATTAACAATTCTTGTGACTCTCAATATTTGTAAGCAAAAATAAATAAATGAGAAACACCTATTTTATTTTTTAGCAAAGAATATTAAGTAAAAGAAATATCACGAATTATACTAAAAGTAAAGTAATAAAACTGTTAAAGTTAGAGCTAATTTAAAAACCATGCTACAAGATTTTAAAAGAGAAAAATGTGTTAAATGTTTTGGAGATAATCGTTTCTGGCCCTAGTAATCTCGTATATCAGCGTATCTCAAACTGTGGGGCTCGCCCCCCTAGAGGGGTGTGCCAATCCTATTAAGGGGCGCGAGTATATCAAAAAGTCGAAAATAAAAAATTTAAAAAATACTAATTTAATGAAAGGAATTAGAACAAAATACATTCTGAGATAATAAACAATTTCACTTTAACAATAAAATGGGATACTTATAAATGTATCAGTACTGACTATGTATTTGATCATTAATTCATCAATATTAGGTAAAGGACAAGGTGAATAATTAGTAATGACCGTATTGGCTTGTCACATACAAAATTGTATGCACAATTTAATACTTATCTTGATAATTTGTGCAGTTTATAATTAAAGTCGTATTGTAGCTTTAGCTTCAAAGTATTATTGAATTGAGTACATTTTTATTGTATGAAGGGGGTGCCATGAAAATTATGATTGAAAATTGGGGCGCCAATATTGAAAGTTTGAGAAGCACTGTCGTATATAATTTGAACAGCTCTCTTTTCCCCCCTAATATTCTTACCAATATCTGGGAAACTAATAATCGAATTCTTATCACATTTTAAACTTGGCCTTTTGAAGCATTCTGTGCCTAATTCTAAGGGGAAAAAATTATAATCCCTGATCGAAAATTTCTTTTTAGAAATTAATTAATCCATTAACAACATGATTTATTCTCCTTTCAGTTGTTTTACAATAATTTCGGTTTTGTTCAGGAGTAAAGAAAATATTATAAAAGTTTAAAAAGATGTTCTATTTTTTTCCCCACGATTCTGTGAATATGTAGTATAGAGATCATAGAATCATTCGTCTTAAATATTAGTTCAAAATTACTTAACATGCTTTGACTTAATATATTTATACATGTTCTTAGAAACAAAACAGAAAAATAAAAGTTTTTAACGAACATCACTGCGTCAATACGGAATAAATGCATATTATGAGATTATATGTTTTTCCATGTCACTTGAAACTCAACATCTATTGCTGTTACAGAAGTTGAGTAATGCGTCGTTAGTAATTTCATTCAATGAAAAAGAATTTATTTTTGAATCGTTATTATTTTCTTAAAATATAATTTTTTGGGGTCCAAAAAAGTATTTCGGAGTAGAAATATTATAAGAAGACGAGGGCATTATTGAACAGTCGTAAAATATGGAATACCGAGAGGTCTTAGTTTAGCTCTGTTTGTAGCTGCTAATGCAGAGAAAACCCATGGAATATTCTAATAAGTCTTTCCTGATGCACATTGCAGTAAGAGTTGACCGCTTGTTGTTGTCCGTATTGTGTTTTTCAAAAATTTTTGAAGGTAAGTTTTCAAACGTCTTAAAACCTGTGCTACTTGAATATTAATTTTAAGCACAATGTACACTAAAAGAATTGTAGTTTGTTACATTGTAGTCGTTTTTTTAGCTGACTATGTTTTGTCCTTCAATTTAAAAGTACATTTTCCAAAGTGGAGTGTAGAGTATTATAGAATACTAGGTAGTATTTCATAATACAGAAAGCTGCGCTGCAACTTCTGTAATATCAGAATCTCCATATAAAAAAAGCGTCAGAGGATAAACTGAAAGAATAGAACAATAAGAATGAGAACCAGAAGATTCAAAACTATAAAATGAATCGATCATTCAAAGATTCATTGTTAAGAAACTAGACCGACTTTCTAGATCTAATCCTCTCCAGTGACAGCGGTGTGACGGGGCTTTACCGTGTTTTTCCTACTAATACTCTTGGGGAATCTTTAGGGCCAGCATTGAGTTATTTCACAGCCAATCCTCTCAAGAAGAAACCTTGATGTTCAGATTAATTAGTAGATATATAGTAGAGGCTTAGTAATCGTAGAGGAAGAAGGAGAAAGGAAGCTGAGATGCTGAATGCCGTCAGCTGATGGTAATGATTTAAACTTAGAAGCGTAATTATAGAACGGGCTTTAGCGAGTCAAAGAAATTAAGGAAGATTGAGATTCATAGGATAACGTTACTGAAAGTTAAGTGGTTAGGATCCCAGGCGCTTATTTACATAGAATTTAGGATTACGTTATATCACTCCTGATTTCCTTCCTAGCGTAAGATTGTTTTTGAAAATTTGAATTGATAATAATAAATTGGTTTTACTATGGCTAGCTTGGGTCATCAATCATTACCTCCCACAAATCTAGGTCGAGTAGATGAAGAGATGGTACCTCCAGGTAGGGGGTATCACAGCGGGGATGAATCATTTCACAAACACACATTCCGATGTATCATATATAACTAACTTAATGCTGTTTACTAAAGAATTAGAGTACAAAGAAGCTGAATGTATCTTCTGTAATAGAAAATTCTCTAAAGATCAACGAGGAAAAATTCGGATTCAATGCTTCAGCTGTTTTCAGTGGGCTCTCCTTGATTGTACCGAACCAGAAAAATAATTATATGTATGATTTTTGTAAATTAACTCATAACAGAAATGACTTGCTCGTTATCTTGAATATACATTTTTTTCAATTCCTACACACTATTAGCTCACACTCTCTATATATTTATTTATTTTCGTGGAATTTTCAATCGTGAATAAAATACATTTTAAAGCGCTCCATTGAGCTGAAATTTTATATACATGGTTATTTTGGATGACAATACAAGAATTTAATTATAATTAATAAAACTTAATTGATAAAAACTAATTATTTAAAGAATTACAAATACACAGTCGCGTTGGCATCATTTTTAGCGACTTAGAGACCATTTTGGTGACCTTTTGTGTCAAAGCTTGAAAAGGTTTTTTTCTCACGTGTTAAAGCATTCAGTTAAACTGAAATTTTATATACACGATTGTTTCGGATGACAATACGATACTTGAATGATAGTTAATAAAAATAAATTACCACTTAATGTTGTGATTCTGTCATATATGTACACATATTTATATTAATTATAACTATTTAATAAAAAGTAGCTAAAATAAAATTTTCTTTGTTTATCTAAGTAGGAATTGACTTATAAAAAAAATTTTATATTACTTGTTGTAGTTAAAAATAACTATTTTTATGAGGTCTAATGAGTTTTTCAATAGTTAAAACCACCTATTCAATAATAATCTTCATTTGCAACTCTTTTAAAAAATTTTATAACAACAAGATAAAAAGTATTTTTTGACAAGTGACAATTCATTCAAAATAATTATAGCATGTACTCATAATAATTTTGAGTTTTTTTAAATCAAAAACCAGTAAAGTTATTACAGTAGAACGTCGTTTATCCGAGCGTCAATTATCCGGAGCGTCAAATATCAGAACCAGTTTTTTTATGTCAACTTTTGTCAATTTAGAAGGCGAAAAAGACTACAATGACAACCACAGGGATGAGATTATCGACTTTGTCCGATTAATCCCAGGCTTTCAAGAATGCGATAAAGATATAGAAACCTGGATGGCAATCGATGCAGAAGACGCAATGGATTTCAAATGCTACATTGTGACGTCTCTCGCGTTCTTCTTCTAACATAACTCCTAAGCTCTTTGACGGCCACGATTAATGGCAAAATTTTTCCAACCCAATACCAAGAAGAGAAACAGAACGAATATGCAAATGGGATATACTTTAAAAAGGATAGAAGGTTTGGTGAGGGGACGGCAAGCCTAGGGAATAACTAGTACGGAATTGTTCGGAATAAATGTTAGACGTCCCTACAGCTCTGGAAGGAAAGGATACGCTCATCGTGCATACAATAAGATTAATAATAAGAAGGATTAAGAAGCCTGAGTATTCTCTTCTAAAATAACATAATAAGTCTATCTTCAACCTAGGAAGGGAAATTTGACTCTATAAAGGTAATATTTTGTATAGGAAGTTAGATTAGACAGTTAAATTATTATAATTAAGATAAGTGATCTAGTTGTTGCGATCTGACTTGAATATTCAGTTTAGTGGTGGCTTATTCTCACTTAAAAAGGAGTTGTTATTTAGAATTAAGTAATTTAAATTTCATTTCTTAATAAAAAGTTGTGTTAAAAATCCGAGCATCTTTTAGATAATCCCACACCTCCCAGCTTACGCGAAGATCACCCAAAGACATAGTTATCGCAGGATGGCTATGTCTCAACATGATGACGAGATTGTGACTCCCGTGCAAGCAGAATACGACCCTGTCGGCGATGAAACGGATGAAGACGAGGACCACAACAACGAAAGTAGCAAAGGTCCATCAAATGCTGACGCGTTTTCTGCGTAAGAGACAGCTATGGAGTGGTACGAACAACAATCAGAGTGCTATCCTACTCAACTACTGCTACTCAGGAGAATCAGAGACCTTGCAGCGAAAAAACAAAGGTGTACAATGGTACAGCGAAAAATAAGTGATAATTTTCCACAATAAAGATAAAATTACGACATTTTGCACCTATTTTGCTTTTTCTTCAAGCACGTTTCCCGCATGTAATGATTTTCAATATTTGCAATTCATATACTAGATGGATTATATTCGGTGTTCGGTTATCTGAACGGTGTCCGGTCCCAATTTATTCGGATAAACGACGTTCTACAGTATTCGAAATGTAAATGGTGTTCCATAATACCCTCTCATCTATATATATATACACGCCCAAGGAAACGTCAAACTCATCTTTTTCAGGCAATCGCAAAACGATCGGACCGCATTTTAAAATTATCTCTTATGAAATAAGAACAATGGATACCAGACAAAGGAATACGAGAAGGCAATTCAGTGTTACTTTTTCGAAAAACAGTTATTCTAATGTCATAATCATAAAAAATTAAGCAAACAATAGGACAATGGGCTGAAAGGAAATTTCTTCTGTCACGAAATCTACACAATACTGAAAAGAGAGAGAGTTTCGAGGCGTTCGCAAAGATATTTAAAATGATCTGAATTAATTTCGTGAGATTTATTTGAATATTTCTGATAACGAACTGAGACCAAGCATGAAATGGGTGGGAAAGAAATTAGGGAAAATCAATACTCAAAAGATGGAAATGTGATAGTTACAATGCCATGTGCACAAATAGAAATAAATATTCCTTTCTGATATAAGTAATCTTTTTTGAAAGGTGAAAATAAATAAATAATCACTTTTAGAGGAAGAATTTTAATAAAATTCACTTTTGAATAAAAGATGGAAGGAAAGTTTTATCGTTGTAAATAGTTTGTGTCAAGAAATAGATAGGTTCAATAAAAGTACAATAAGATCAAGTAATTGATAATAAATGCTTCATTTCAAAATTAATTAGTCTCTTGGCAGTTGAAATAAGATAAACACTTTATTTCTTTCTAAAAAAATTTAATCGAGGACTCAATTAGTTTCAGAAACCGTATATTGCTCAACAGCTTAAGGTATTCGACTACGATCGGAACCGGGATTTTAAAAAAGCGTATAAATGGATAATTTTCGTGATATTTAGTGTCACTTAGATTGGAATACATGTATAAAATTGTTTTAAGGACATTTTGACAAAAAAATTTATTTAAATACAATATTTTGGCAAAAAATTAACTTAGAATAACCTTTCTTCAAAATGTTCTCATTTTATAAAAAATGCTTCTAAAATAATAATATTTTGTGTGTGCTTGTATAAAATAAGGACTTCTCCAGAGAGTCTGGACTATTTTTTTTAAAAGAACTCACATTATTTTCTGAGTTACAACCCATTGTGAAATAATTATCAGCGTTTTTTTCTTAAAATTTCTCCCCTCTGTTGTCGTAAAACATGGATAAACCCACTTCTAAGTTATACATTTCAAAAATTCTAGTTGAGCCTCTGTACAGAGGTCACAGGCTATACAGGCAAAATATTATTATAATAGAAGCATTTTTCATAAAAGGAGAATATTTTGAAAATTAAACATTCTATGTTCATTTTTTGTCAAAATATTGTACTTAAATAATTTTTTATTGTAATAATACTCTTAAAACAATTTTATTTTTTATTTACATTTTCTAATCTAAGTGACACTAAATATCATAAATAGTATCCTTTTATACGCTTTTGCAAAATCACGGTTCCGAACGTAGTCGGATACCTTAATGTTTTTTTTTTTTTTTTTTTGCTCCTGAATTTTAAATTATATTTTTCTACAATTGAATCATAGAATCAGAAATTTTTAAGTCAGCGTATATCACTCATGCTTTCAAGAACAACATACATATGCCATTAAATAGCTGACCAAAAATTAATTTATCATGTTTGGGGGCTTAATGGCTAGAATTTAATAATTAGTTAATCTTTTATTGAAACTCATGAAGTTTCTAAGTAGCCATCGTGTTTTTCTGGAATTATCAAACAATATCCCTAGATAAGTATATTTAAAAAGTTTCTGCTAAACCCAATTTCATTTTCATTGGTATCATTCTCATCTTCAAAAATGCCATTTTTTTTTTTTTTTTTATTTATTTACTTCAAAGCAAGGAGCTCGGTGATCTGGTGTTATGGTGCATGTTAGAGTCGGATTAAGCTTTATTTCCCTGATTTAGATCTTATTTTTGGCTTGCACAAAAATTAACTTCAAGAAATTTTATTTTTTGAATACCGTAAAATCCGGCGTATAACGCGCACTTTTAACTCAAATAATAAGATCGAAATTAAATGGTGCGCGTCATACGCCAGGTATATAAATGAGAACTTTAAAAATAAAAACAAAAACATGAGCATAGAAAAAAAATTAGACTTCTACACAGATCGAAAAACTGTTTCATTGGAAGAAATGACATTCTTTAAGAGCTTAAAGGGTTGTAGAGTTCTAAAAGTACACTATTTTTTACTAAAGCTTGGAATAATAACTCGAATGACTTCAAAACATAATAGCATTGAGCACGTATATTTTCAGTTTTCATTGTGAAAAAGGGGGTGAGCGTTATACGGCGAATGTACCTAAAAACTAAAAATTGCAGCTTTAAAGTATAAGTGCGCGTTATACACTTGATTTTACGGTAAAAATTCCGAATCCTGATGAAATTATGTAATACTGAGTAGCATATACTATACAAATCCTTCCTATCTGACCATAACACTGTTACGAAAATTTCAAACTCTTTTAGCTTCTCTGCCGAAATAGTACCTAAGCAGGAAAGACCATTTTCAGATTAAAATAGATTATCAAATGAATAGGTGTGATTTTGGCGGCCGACTTGGCGACTAGTTTGGTTGCCAATTCGTCAAATTTGGTGATAAAAATAGATGCTTCTAGAGAAAATTTCAGAAAGGTCTAGGGCAGTGATTCGCAACCACTGTGCCGTGGCACTTTAAGTGGCGCCAATTTTTTTTTAAAGTTATTAAGGTATCCGACTACGTTTGGAGCCATGATTTTAAAAAGGCACATAAATGGATAATTTCCATGATATTTAGTGTCACTTAGATTAGAATACATGCATAAAATTATTTTAAGAACATTTTGACAAAAAAATTTATTTAAATACAATATTTAGGCAAAAAATTAACTTAGAATAACCTTTATTCAAAATGTTCTCCTTTAGTGAAAAATGCTTCTATTGTGTTAATATTTTGCCTGTATATAGCTCAGACCTCTGTACAGAGGCTCAACTATGATTTTTGAAAAATTCACATTATTTTCAGAGTTACAGCCCATTAAAATAATTATCGGCTTTTTTTTCTTAAAATTTCTCCCCTCTGTTGTCTTAAAACATGGATAAACCCACTTTTAAATTACATATTTCAAAAATTCTAGTTCAGCTTCTTTTCAGAAGTCTGAACAATATAGATACAAAATATTATCACAATAGAAGCATTTTTCACATAAGGAGAATATTTTAAAAATGGGTTATTTTATGTTCATTTTTTGTCATAATAGTGTACTTAAATAATTTTTTATTGTATAATACTATTCTTAAAACAATTTATAAACATTTTCTAATCTAAGTGACACTAAATATCATAAATATTATCCCTTTATACGCTTTTGCAAAATCATGGTTCCAAATGTAGTCGGATACCTTAATCATACTCTGAGAAAAAAATAATAAAATACGGAAATTCAATTTTCGCATTAAATGTATTCTTATAATTGATTTGAAAACAATTACGGAAAAAGGATTTCTTGTCTTTGTCGCACATATGTTATTTAACGTTGAAAATTATTTTAATGAATTTATTAATATAGTGTATTACAAATAAATAAAATTCTTTTAAGCTCATTTTATTGTTAATGTACCGCCAAATTTTGAAACTGTTAAAACTGTACCGCAACAAAAAGGGGGGTTGAGAATCACTGACCAAGGATGATTATTTTACGAGAAAGCTCCAAAAGACACAATTAGCCAATATGAAGCGGAGACGCAGAGAGTGTCAGCCACGCTTGAACGCAAACTACGAGGTTCAGTGACCTAATGCGGCATTGTGACTGCGGATTTATTTTGTTGTGTGAACTTAGAATTCGTGCTAATGTGTATTTTACGTGTATCGATTGATCTCTGCTAAGTAAATTTGTTGCAATTACTAGAAAATTCCAGAAACAATTACAATTTACTTTGAAAGAGCTCACTTGTTTATTACGTTGACCTTTCTAACATTTGAAAGACGGCCAGCCACGTAACAACTCCAAAGAGTTTCATATAATCAAAATTTGAAAAACTAAGGAAAAACTCTTAAGAATATGGAAAAGAAGAGTTTTGTAGAAAAGACCTTTCTTTTTTTCGGGGATCAAAAAATAAATAAATGAATGAAATGAAGAAACATGCCTATCGCATTATCAAGTATTTTTTATCAAAAAATATTAGATGCTTATTCAGTTCTTGTGCATGTGCAATACCAAAGATTAATTTAATTTGATTTTAATTTACGTCGTTTTTCATGATTTTGAACCATGGTAAAATGGTATTGAGGACACCTGAGCTCTAGTACCCCTCTCTCCAAACTTCCACAGCACATCTACGGCACAAAAAAGTTAAATTGTTAATGAAATGAATAATCTTGTACAGGGATGGCGAACCAGTGGCACGCGTGCCATTGATGGCACGCGACACAATATTTTTGGCACGCTGTGATCAAAATGATTTGCATTTTATTTCAAAATTTCAAAAATTTACTAAAAGTATTACGAACAAACGCGGTGATCGGTCGCGGGGGGGGGGGGGGAAACATTTTTTGTTTTGTTTTGCCTTTTTTTCGAGACTATTTTGGTTTAGATGTGCTTTACCTAGCATAGTCTATTTATGGGCACAATTGTACTTTAAAGTTTATCTGCTTTTTTATTTACGAATTTTAAAAAGGGCTAGTTTAGCCAACAAAAAGTGCGAAGTAAGTGTAAAAAAATTTGAAATTTGGGGGAAAAGAAACAGGGCATTTTAGTAGAGGCGACAAAGCGGTGTGTTTTTTATGCGGGAAAAATGGTATGCAGAACATCGTCTGTAAAACGGTATTTTTTTAAAAAAATCATAAACCCCTTGTCAAAAAAAAGGAACCACAAAAAATAATTAAGCTTAGAAACCTTTTGGCAGATGACTCCAATTGAGATGCATTTTACTAAAAGTAACATCTTTCAATCCAAATAAGTTATTTGTCATCGAATCTGCAACAAAAATGCACTAATGTTACTTTAATTTGAATTACATGTATAAATAAAGCATTTATAACTATAAGAAGATATTTTTTTGTAGTAAATAGGTTTTGTTTTGATAGTATTTAGTTTTATTATTTTTCCAAAATTATTTGATGGCACGTCTATACCTCATTAAACACTTTTTAGGGAAAAATGGCACGTTGATCTATAAAGGTTCGCCACCTCTGTTCTAGTACAAATTGGGGATACACGAATTTTGATTTTATTGTATGTCGTCATGAAAGAGCAATTATGCATTGAATCGATTTCAAGTTCTTAAGTACCCTGATAGGGAAGTTTGACAACTGATACATTCCTGCACAGATAATCATCTTCGTTATTCGAACAGGGCTCAAACTTACTAGATTATTCTCTAATAGTCCTTTGTGTTGCACTGGAAGAGCTATACAAATCTCTCTCTACATAATAAACAAATAAGTAAATAAATAAGGGTACAGTGTTTATCCTTTACATTAGAAAATTACGTTTGTAAAACGAATCAGGAAAATTTTCCTGAATGACATATCGTACGTGCTTGAATTCCTTGAGTAAAATAGCATTGAATCGTGAAAACTACCTCAATAACCTATGCTTTTGCATACAATCGAACATTAGAGATATTAAATGACTGATAGCAAAATTGACTCTGCCACCTTAAGTAATTTTTACAGTACTATTTTTCATAACAATCTCTCATCTTATCTGATGGTATAAATCTGATAAGATTAATCTCTGCTTAATAAAGTAAGCGAATAAAGGGAAATAATTCTCTGATAAAATCAATGTAATTCGATTTCTTTTTTTATTTAATCTAAAAGATAAGTAATCATTTTAGGTACTTCCGGAAAATATCCGTTAAATGTAATTTGTCACTTTGTAATTTAAAAAATTATTTATTTACGGAAAAAAAATTGTTACAAATTGTTATGCTAATCCTGCCAGTCCTTCTCAACTTTTTCTTTCTTGTATCTGAAAACGTCTCGCTCTTATAAATTTATTATTATGATTAATGAACATATAACTGTTTTTTACACGGTCTTTTTTTAACACGATTTTGAAATAACATGGCACTCGAATTTAATTTTAAACAAATTCTTTGTTCTAATTGTTTAATTTTTACACACATTCTTTGTTCTAATTGTTTAATTTTTACACAATTCTTTGTTCTAATTGTTTAATTTTTACTCACATTCTTTGTTCTAATTGTTTAATTTTTACACACATTTTTTGTTCTAATTGTTTAATTTTTACACACATTCTTTGTTCTAATTGTTTAATTTTTACACACATTTTTTGTTCTAATTGTTTAATTTTTACACAAATTCTTTCAAATTTAGAAATTCGTGCTCTTTGGATTAGGACGATTTGATCGAATTTGTGTGACAGTTTATGGTAATAAAGAAGTCAAAAAAGACGAAGTTGAAGGTGAAGTTCAGTTATTAACAACTGATTTAATTCGCGAGGGCTTGAAACTTGCAACAAGTTTGGAACAACATTTTCTTACTCATGATCTTGACATAGAACATGCATTAAAATTGCATTTTTGTCACAAGTTTCGTGTAGCGGGATTATATAAGCAACTTGAGAAACCAAAATAAAAAACAGTCGCTAGTAACAGACTTTGTAACAACAACAAAACTGAGGCCGTTAATAACAAACGAAATTCTTCATTTGAATCAAAACCGATGGCTATGCTGGACGTATCTGACACATCTACTGAGGATAGCATTTTCGATCCAGTTCATAACAAATGCGCACGCTTCTTATTAAGTAGCAATGAATAGTTGTCAATTAATATAGTTTTATTCCTAGTTTCAATTTGAATTTTTTATATGTTGGATGTACTTATAGACTAAATTTTCACTGTACAGTAATTTAGATTTTTTTTTTTGTAATAAAAATGAATGGATTTTGCTTTATAAATACGAACCATGGATTTTATTATTACTTTTTTGCACAGCTTTTTGGATAAGTATTTAGAAATTCTTTTATCTTACACTATTTTTTTTAAAGTTGAGGAACATATTCCCGAATTTACCATATGTCGCATGCATTTTTACACGATTTTTCTTTTCTTTTTGCAGAGTTTTCTAAGGAACGCATGCACCGTGTAAAAGAAGAATTTTGGGTGCAATTAATGACATTATTTAGGAAATAATACAACTGTTATATTCAACTACAGCGCATATTCTTTCATTTTAAGATATTTTTCTATTTGTTAGAGAAATCTTATCTGTTATTTACTGTCATTTAATCACACACAAAAAAGGAAACTTTCATTTCAATTAAAACATTTATATACGTTTACTTTTAAAAAATAAAATTGAAAAAAATGTGGAGAGAATTATTATATTCTACCATATTTCAATATAAGAATGAAGGAACATTTACCTCGTAGCCATTTCATAAGTATTTTATCAGTATGAACAGAAGTCAGAACATCGGAAAGATTCTTTCTAAACTGCAATGAGAAATTATAATGTAAATATCCTATGACTGAGTATGAAAGTTTTAACTTAAAAAAAACAAATACTAGTGCTGTGAGGAAGTCAGCAATTTAGTAATGATACATCTATAATTTCACAATTTATGGACTAGAAATTATACAGTTTTAGGTGATTTCATCAAATGTTTGATTTTAATTGTATTCCAATTTAGATGTAATCAGGTGGATTTTCAAAGAAAAAATTTGCCTATCTCTTTGTAGTCATTAAAAAGTTAATTACGTAATTGCTAATTTTATAACTATTTAATTTTGTAATTGTTTAAAAAAATTAAGTGTAGCTTTTTTTCAGAAAACAAACCACAGTTTTATTATTACTAATTAGTTTTTAATCGCTAAGCATTAAATAAATAGAATATATACTTCTGTAATAAATAGAACCTATATTAATAGAACAAGGATGTAATTTAAAACGAATTAATAAAATACGTTTACTCTATACACAGTTAGCTAAATGTTGATAAACACAGAAAGGAAAATTTCTCTCTTGTTTTTTTACAGTAAATAAATACCAATTTTACTTTTTAATTAATTAATCTTTTAAATTCGAAACCCCCTTACCTCTTTTATAATCTCCTGATCGGGATTTTGTGGTTTTTCACCAGTAGTTTCCATAACTCAATTCCGTGAACGCTGCAATAAATAGAATCATCTTAACATAACCCTATTCAAGGAAAATTAAGCAGGAAAGTAAAAAGAGATATATATTAAATGCTAGTACAAATAATTATCGTTATGTTCATGTGCATAATATGTATATAATTAGCCTTTTTATTGATAAAGGTATTACGATGAAAGCATTTAATAGTGAAAATGATGATAATAAAAGCATTTAAGAATTAAAATGATAAAGATGTAATCATTGTGAATTGAAACTATAATAATGGATGGAATTAAGCAACTAAATATTTGAAGACAAATTGCTGATAATTTATAACATCATCGATCTACAAATAACGACAAAAATTGTATATTTCATGATCAGTAATATAAATTCATTTAACTTATTATGAATATATTTTTTTTCTAATCTTTTCAAAGTTAAGAATAGCAGGAAGAACGCATCATAATTATCGTTTTTCGATGTAATATTGACCGATGTATATATTTCCTACTATTTGGAAATTCAATTTAAATAAAACTCTTAAAAACTAGCTCAAAGTAAAATAACAGGGTGTTTCAAAAATGATGAACATATTTTGGAACAGTGAACTTTTTATCTAAGTCGTAAAACTATTTCCAAATTTATAACATTCACATTCGATGAACATTTTCTAGATTTAGGACTGATTTGAAGGTCTCATGAGCGAGAAATTAAAGGGTAAAATGGTTGGAGAAAATATTAACATAAGAAAGAACATACCAAATTAGTATCCAATATTTGATTATTACTATCCTAAGAAATATTTCTTGCAAACCATCGATTTCTTTTAAGGGGTTATGTTTCTATGGTAAGCATAAAAATACTAGAAACCTTATGAGCAAAAGTTCAATGAATTTAATCACAGCTCTGAGTGGAATATTTTATCCAAAATACATGAAAAAATGACGTATATTTACAACAACGTAATTTTCCATTAGTATCCCTAATCAGATGCTCTCAATAAAACGATTAAATACTAATGTTTTTGTTACAAAAAATGAATCTAAAAATAATTATGCACCATCTAGGTCTTGCTTTGGTTAAAAAAAATACGTAAAGATAAAAAGAGGTGAATACACTCAACGAAAAAAAAGATAAATTTTTTTATATGAAACATTTGTAGAAATAACTGTTGAAAAAAAGAGTTTTGTCATAACTATTTGAAAAAAATTAAAAATTTGCAGTCTATAAGAATTATTTAAATCCATAACACTTACATAATGTAAAGAGATTTTTTTTTAATAAAATACAAAAAAAATATCAGGAAGTAGTGTTGACAAAACAAATCTCGATGTTATAAAAACTAATCTGTAAAATTGATATATCTGTTATCTGAAACAGAAACCTAATTTAAAATAGAATACTTTTTTACACACGCGCGGATTTTTTTTTAAATTTATTTGCAAAACTCCTCATGCTTTACATTGCATAACATGAGGCTTACAGACGTAAGTGGTAATCACAATTATATCATTTAAAACAAATTTGGAAAAAAACATTTAAGACAAAAACATAAAATAAAAAGGAAGAGTGTAAATACACAAATATATATAAAACAAGGGGAGAGGTACTCCAATATCAAACTTCTTAAAAAATCTATACAGTAAAACAACAAATTTTTCAAGACATTTAAGCAGCCAGTACAATTGACCGACAAAGACAAAACAGGTGGCAAGGAAAGTAAACGTTTCAACTCCTTTTTAAAAATTCCTCTTTACAGAAATATAGTTTACAATACAACAATACATAAATTCCAGTTTCAGCATCCCTGACCACACAAGAACAAATACCACTCCCAATTAAATTAAATCTAGATAAATAGCTCTTAAAATTTCCATGTCCTGTTAGAATCTGGGATAACTTGAAATCAGTAGCAAATTTCTTACACACACGTGGATGTGAACGGAATTTATCTTCAAATTATAATATAAGTTAACCCGCGAGTTCAAGGAGAGGTCAGTATCCAATACTTTAAAAATTAAATATTGTATTTCCGAAGACATATGCAAAATGCTTTTTGCAAAATAAAAGTCTTTCACATAACTAAAAATTAGTTATTGGGAAATAATTTCAAAAACAATGAACTGCTGACAAAAGTAAGAGTTAATAGTACGTAACAAAGTAAACAGTTTTTCTCGAGGAAATCAAGGGGCAATTCTTTCCTATTGGTAGGAAAAGGAAGCTTTAACCATACGAATTGTGATCCAGTATTATTGAAACAAGAGAAAGAAAAAGAGGAATATATTGAATAAAGAAAATGTATGGGATTTGAACTATTCAAAGCAACCATTTTTTGATGGCATCTGTGGGCTGAGCATTACACAGTGTACGCCAGAGGTCTCCCAACTCCCTGGCCGCGGACCGGTACCATTCCGTGGATTAAATAGTACCGGGTCGCCCAAGGAACATTAAATGATTTCGGTTTTGTTTACCATGGTGCCTTCCTCTCGGGTTAACGAGACTTTTTATGGAAATCACTTAATATTCACTCTCTGGTGTACCTATATTTTACTCTGAAGACATGTTTAAATACAATTAAATTAAAATTATTAAATTAAAACAATTTAAAATATAAGCAATCAAAGACCCTCTCCCCTCAGTGGGCTGCAGCAAAATTATCAAACATCGACCGGTCCGCGGAGATAAAATGGGGTTTAGGTGAGTACCGGGTATACAAACCACTGAAGGACGTAATCACAGCAGTAGTAGAGTTATCATGGTTTACAACTAGCGATCATTGAAGACCCACCGTGTAAAGGCTGATGCCCTTAAATCTGTCAATGTCCTCCCGTTGGTGGGGTGGGGAAGCTTGGAGAGTGAGATACCAGCTCAGATGTCGTATTCGTCACTTGAGCGAGGTTCATAATTATGAGGTATATCTCCACTAACCCCAGGGGACAGCGGTAGCCCAGTGGTCAAGGTATCGGATCACGGCAGGCAAGTCATGAGTTAGAGCCCAGTACCACTAAAGACCCACCGTGTAGGGGAACGATGCACATTAAATCTGACGAAAGCTCAAACGTCCCTCCCCGTTGGTGTGGGTAGGTGTGGTGGGTAGGAGAGTAAGTGCCAGCTCAGGTGTCGTCCAAGCACCCCACTCTGACCATGGTTCAAAAATGATGAGATCCGTCGCCAGGTCCCTTTTGCGACATAGCCATCCTGTGATGACCATGTCAAAAGCCGGTTCCGCGTGTTGGGAGGTGTGGGATTATCAAATGATGTGAGACATAGTTCTTAATACAACTTTATTAAGAATAACTTATATTACTTAAATTTAATTTGACAATTTTAATTAAAGTGAGAGCCAACACCCAAATTAAAACCCGTATATTTAAGTCAGATCACGCAACTAGATCCTTTATATCAATTATCATTAATAATCCTATTCATCTAATTATACTTATATCAAATATTACCTTTTTCGACTTCCTTCCTTACCTAAAGAGAGATAGCTATAATTCACTTTGAATAAGAAGATTCCGACTTTTATATTAGGCTTCTATTCCTTCTAAAGCTATCGGACCGTTAACCTTGATCTGTAAGACTACACACCCGCTATTCTTTTAACCAGCCGCACTAACGATCAGAATGATTCCACACTAAACTATCTCTAAGCTTGCCGCGCTATATCTTATCATCAAAGCTTCTATCCTTTTTATAGTATATCTCGTTTACATATTATCTTTGTTTATCTTCTTGGTATTGGGTTGGAAAAAAGTTTTGCCATTAATCGTGGCCGTCAAAGAACATAGAGTTATGTTAGCAGAAAGACGCGAGAGACGTCACAACCTCCATAAGAAAAACGTGATTTACTTAAGGGTTCTCAATGCCCCTAATAAATTACGTGTGTCTAAATCTCTATTTCTAAATTTCTTTCTGAGTTTTATTTAAATTTTAATCTTAAATCCCTATTTTAACTTTTTATGATTTCCAATATTTATCTTGACTTTAATTTTCATTGGTAATTTTAATCTTAAATTTTAACTTTTATAATTTCCAAAATTTATCTTGAATTTTTTAATTTTCATTACTTCATCTTTTAGAATTTTCAAATTTTAATATTCAATTTTAAATTTAAACTCGTACAATAAATTTTACTCCACAACTAGGCCAAATATTAATAATTACTGCTTAATTTTATGCCCACTCCCAACCCTAAATTCTTTCTAAAACAAATATTCTGGGTGCGCAGACCAATCTTTAACTCTAACACTTCATATGGAGCTGGTACTTCCGCTCCCCTTCTTGTTGAAGTTATAAATTGCATATCTTTCAAGATTTTCGGTCAGTTCCCTGAAATGAAAAAACTTTTTGAGTCTCTATTTCCATAATATTAATCAATTTCACAATTATTATATATTATTTATATACGCAGGTCAAAATTTTCATCTCCATCCCCACATCTGGTTTTCAACAAAACTCCCCAATGAGCCGCGCGCGCGCAGCGCCGTTATTATTATTGTTAGTGCCTTGACTATGCTGCGTTTCCCTGTGGAACCAGATGCCCTATAATACGTAACAATACAACAACATATATATATACACATATTATTACCTTCATAAACATTTTCAATAAAACTATTATAAATGGGGCCAACCAAAGGAATTTTCGCATCTCACGAAGTCATACATCGAAGCAAAACAAATGTGTGATTACAAATGTTTTCTTCAGAAAAAATTTTAACAAGTCAAAAGTTCCAAAATTAAATAAATAAACACTCATTGTAGTGTTTGACTTGGCTTATAACTTTAAGCAATCGCCCGAGACTTCCTTCTTTAAAAATACCCTTTCCGACCACTTGTTGGAAGATCTATAAAATGAAACAATACAACCTGGATTTTTATATGTTTCTCCCACATTCACGTCCAACGATGAGGTGCTATCACACTCTTCTTTTCCTTCGGTTGGAATTCTGTTGTAAGGTTTGTAATCCTCTCTTGTCGTCCCTTTCCTTGACTTCCCAATTGTTTCTTCCTTTGGCTGGTCGGGGTTCTTCTGTTCTCGTCGTGGCCTTAGACTGTAAGTTGATTTATATGGAACTTCTGTGCATTTCTCTTTCTGTTCTTCCCGCTTTTGGAAATAGTACTGGATGACATTTGTCTTTTATTATTATTATTGTTCCCCTTCTTTGCCATACCTTTTGTGGTCCACTCTGCCCCCGACACACCTGATCTTTTAATACCCCTAGTATTATATCTAAAACCTTTTATTTTTATTTTCATTCCCAACTGAACTAGGTAGTAGTGATCTGACCAGTGATTTGTTTCTATGGGTCCTTCTCTGTATTTTATATTGGATTTGATTGGTTACCAATCCCTTTTTGCCTCTAACTTACGTTTCACCGCAAGTAAGATTCTTCTTTCCCATATGCCAGAATTCATTTAATCTGATGTACTTTTCCGAAGTACTCAGTTTCCTGACTTGATCTATACTATTTGGGGATACCTGTTCCTTAATCTCGACCTCGTCACATTTCCCATGACGATATATTTCCCATTTGATCTACGTTAACTGTTAGCTAATCTTTTTCCTGATTTCCATATTACAATATTATTACAATTTAACTCTAAGACTCTATAAGGTCCCTCAAATTTTTGTTTAAATTTAGCACATACTTTTGTTAGCTGCTGAACTTTACACAGGGTGTGTTTCTAATAAGACCCAATCATTTACCTTTATTTTTATGTCTTTTCTACGTCTATTATAATATTTTTCCCACCTTCCTGTTTAATTTTCGTACTTAGTTCAGCTTCCCGAAAGCTCTTTTCAATATTTTGAATTTTAAATTTTGAAACCCTTTCCGATATCATAACTAGTTTTTTGAAATGGTGTAATCAATTTTTCGACCTAAAAATAATTCAGCCGGTGTTTTTCCCGTTGTTTCGGCCCCAATTGCCTTACGAATAGCGTAAGCAACCATGTAAGAATTGGATCCCAAGTATCGTGTTGATTATTAAATATAATTTGCAATCATTTGCACTATAGTATCTCGATTAACTCTTTCTCAGTCCGGATTTGCTTGTGGTCGATATGCGCAACAGCCTCACATGCCTTATGCCTAATCTTCACCTCTAAGTGCCTCAAAAATCTCGGATATACCTGACCATTATCACTTATTAATTTTATTGGAGCCCATAACGCGATATAAAGTTATCAAAAATATCCAAGCACATAATACGAGATGAGGCCTTTAAGAGGTATAATTTCAGCCCATTTGCTGAAATGATCGGTTATTACCAAAATATAAAGTAAGCTACGTCTTATTCTCGATATAGGATACGGGCTTCCACAAATTCAACGTCACTATCTCATTCGGATAATTTGATATAATTGATTTTAACCGACCAGCTGGTAAACGTTTTTATAGTTATTGAATCCTTGGCAACATATGGCATGTAGAGACATATTGATCAATGAGAATTTTCATGTACGGGAAATAACAAACGTCCCGAATTTCTGTATATGATTAGCCGTTTTAAATCTGCCTAAGTGTCCAGCGATTGGCTTGTCATGAAATTCTCTCTCATTATTTCATTCCTAAAGATTTTGGAATGTATGTACACGTATTTCTCACCTAATGACGTTGCGTTCCAATAATCCTTCACTAAACGGAAATCGGGACCCTACCTCACATATCGTTGCATTAACCGAGTTATCTTCCGGTTTCTAAATATCTATAGATATGACCTACTCCTGGGTCATTTTTCTGTCTGTTATTAATTGTTCCCCAAGGAAGTGTAAGTACCAAATCCCTCGATTATGTATAAGCACAATTAATTTTATCACCACTATGCCTAATTGATTCCTTGAAAGAATGTCAGCCACTGCATTTGAGTTCCTTGGTCTATGTTCCCATTCTATATTGAATTTTGCCAAATTCTAGTGCCCATCTAATCATCCTACTCGACAAATTTTGCCATGTGTTAGGCGTGTTAAGTATGGCGTGATCCGTTATTGTTCTTAATTGGTACATTCCTAAATATGTTCTAATTTGTTCAACGCCCATACTTCAATAAGTTGTGACATTCTCTTTCGTTACTGTGTAATTTCGTTGTTCAGTGTACGCACTTTGGGCCTACTTTCACTGGTCTGGTTTTGTTGGTTGGCAATTGCCCTAAACCAATCGAACTGGCATCTGTAAATAACTCGAAATCGGCTCCCGGAAAGTTTGGTAATTTTTAAAACTGGCGCTTTTGTTACCGCCTTCCTTGACCTCTTCGAATGCCTTTTGTGCTTCATTGGACCAGACAAATTTTTAAATTTCGTTTAAGATTATAAAGTGGCTCACAAATATCCGCATAATTTTTTAATACCCTCATGTACCACTGACATACCTAAAAAACTTGGAAACCTCTTTTTGAGTTACGGGGCGGTTTCATCTCTTGTATAGCTCTCTAACCTTTGTCTCAACTCGTTTTGAATTCTCTTTACTAATAATTAATCCCAAATATTTCAATTCATCGCACCTGCAAATTTACATTTTTCCTTATTTAATGCTGAATCCTGCATCCTTTAACAAACGCAGAAAAAACTTCCCCTTAAATGTTCAACATGGTGAGTGAATGATGGAGACGTAATAATAATCGCCGTCCATATAAAACACTCTCAGCCAAATTTCCCCTATCACCGGTTTTAGATTGGCGTCAATTGCCTTGGAAAATTGGGAGCTGCTCCTGATAAACCGAATGGCATCCGCTTGAGCATATGCCACTTTTGCCACAAATGCGGTCTTAACTATATCAATTGGGGTTTACTGCCATTTGAAAAGTAAATCTTACCCTCTTAGATCAAGAGATGACATTATTGTTGTATATATGGTATGTTCGTTAAATAACCTGTCTATTAAATTTGCAAGGGTATCGCGGATACTTTGTGATCGAATTCTAATTTTTCTATAGTCTACTGCAAAGCCTGGTGCGCTTTCCGGATTATCCGGTGGTAACCCATTATTTTTCTGCATAATACAACAGGTGACGCGGTATGGGGATTGAATTGGAACAACACCGTTTCCTCTTGTAACATTTTTTGTATGTGAAAATCTATTATTGCTTGCTTAGTGCGATCATACCTATAAGGCGTCTTTTGGTAGCTAGCCGTGGTTTATCTCCCCGTGTCAATTTCATGGTATAAAACATGAGTAAGTGACCTGGTTTGTTCCGAAAATAACCCTTTTTAAAAACTACTAAAACAAATTTTGTAGTTTTGTTTTTCTACTTCCCCAATTTTGTTTTAGATAAATCTATCTCACCCTTTTTTCCTCTTTAATTGGTTCAACCAATCTTTATTTATTTGAGAATCTGGAATTTTCAACGATTTTTGATTAAAATTCAATACGACTTTAATGCACTTATGAATCGATCCTTAGAATACATGGGGCATTCTAAATCTTTCAACACATGAAATGACCAATTCCCTTTCGAAATTGTCTGATCCGAATATTCACCTCCTACAATCCCCCTTGTTTTGGCATTTCGCACCCTGCAGCTGTTATTACCTGGGCTCTGCGATTTTAATTTGCTTATAGAAAAAATATTTTCTATATACTTCCGATATAAATGATTTATCTGCTCCGGTGTCCCATAGCGCTTTCAAAAATGTGTTATTTAATAAAAATAGGAACGTGGGGAAGTTCTACGGGTGCAGATATACATATCGGAGAAAGTCTAATTGTCTCTTGTCGACACCCCCCAGAGGCTGATCATCATAACCTTTACAATATTTTAATCGTCCCCTTTGCGTCCTATCGCCCGCTGATTGAAATTTTCACTCGAACCCTTATTTCTACGGTCCCCTATTAAAATTATCATTTCGCTCATTTCGAAATGAGTAACCCCCTGTTGTTGAATCTCTGGATCATTATTCTGAAACCTATTTCTCGAAACCCCATTACTTTGACGGCTATTCTCGTAAAACCATTTCTACTCGTTATTTGGTCTACGTCTTACTCTTCAGAATTCCTCCAGTTTCTACCATTAGCTTCAAAATTAGCATCCTATGCGCATTTTGACCTCGTCTTTCTATATTATCGTTCTGATAACCCCTTTGTAATTTGCAAGAATATCTCGAATTTAGCCAAGACCCCTAAAAGTTGTATCGTGTTTTGTGGATTTCTGACTTCCATAGTCTTGTATCTGTGGTTCGAGTCGAACTAAAAATATGAATCCACTAATTCCTGCTTGGGACATTCCTAATTCTAAACTTCTATTATTTTAATATACCCATACACGAAATCAGTAGTGATCCCGATTTCTTCCCTGCTGGGATGCATAAAATTGCGACTGTAGTTCTTTCTTATTTTTGGACTGCGGGAAAAGCCTCGCTAATTCAGTTTTGAGCTGCGCAAAACTGTGGCTGTATTTTGCACTCAACAACGAACCAAATATCGAATACCAATCTTGAGCCCCTTCCCCGAGATGACTTTTATAAGTACTACGACAGATTACTTGGGATTTCAAGTAACTGTATGTTATTATCTATACACTCTATAAAACTCTGCAATGTGTTCTCGACCTGAAAAGTACATTTCAGGTAGTATCAGTATTTCCAAATCTGCCATTACTTCCAACCCAGAATTATATAAGTTCGGCGCCACAGACATAACCATCCTGTGATGACCATGTCGTGCCGGTTCCGCGCGTAAGCTAGAGGTGTGGATTATCAAAATGATGAGACATAGTTCTTAATACAACTTTTATTAAGAATAACTTATATTACTTAAATTCTAATTCTGACGTAATTTTATATTTCAACACCCAAATTCGCTAAAACCGTGTATTTAAGTCAGATCACGCAACTAGATCCTTTATATCAATTATCATTACTAATCCTATTCTCATCTAATTACTTATACTTTTTTTCAGACTTTCCCTTTACCTAAAAGAGAGATAGCTATAATTCACTTTTGAATAAGAAGATTCCGACTTCTTTATATTAGGTTTCTATTCCCTTCTAAAGCTATCGGACTGCTAACTCTTGATCTGTAAGACTACACACTAAGCTATCTTTAACCAGCCGCACTAACGATCAGAATGATTCCACACTCAAATCCACTTCTAAGCTTGCTGCGCTATATCTTATCATCAAAGCTTCTATCCCTTTTTATATATAGCATCTCGTTTACATATTATCTTTGCTTTATCTTCTTGGTATTGGCTGGAAAGTTTTGCCATTAATCGTGGCCGTCAAAGAACATAGGAGTTATGTTAGCAGAAAGACGCGAGAGACGTCACACCCTCGTGCAGCTGGACAGTGCGGCGTTAATATTCACTCACTCACTCACTCGCCACTAATCCTGGTGTTACTTTAGAGTGCGACATTAATAAAAAAACAAATCAAATATTAATCAAAAATAAAATCAACCAGTGGAGGAGGAATTGTAACATTCTTTTGGGTATTTCTGGGGGCGGTATTAACCTTATAACAGCAGAAACGCTACACAAAACCTTCTTGAAGATCTAATATCTTATAAATTCTATTAATATTAGCCTAGGATTAACTATTTGAACAACTGATTCGCTTTCCATGTTGCATTTCTAGCGATATGTCAATGAACTGTACCATAAGCTCTATGTAAATACTGTACGTTTTGATGTGAGCAGTCATACTTCTTTGCTTATAGTTGTCTTCGCTTAACCTTAAAAAAAGTAAAAATTTTCAAAAACTGAAAATTTTCAAAAATTAATACTATTCTTAAACTTTACTTTGCAACTGAAAGGGGCATACTGAATTATACCACTTATTTCCCACGTAATTAGAATTAATCTGTTCTTCCTGTACGAATAATGTTCCATATTTCCTTTTGTTCTTAAACAAGTATTAAATTTTCTTGTTAGAAATAGATAACGATGTATTTTCAAATATTTTAATTTTAAAGAGGTAGTATTGTAAATGGACACATATGTTACAAACATTTAAATTTACTGAAATGCTAGAGTTTTTTTTTTTTCTCTTCTGAACGTGTTCAGAACTTGAACTCTTATTCAAGACATAAAGCAAAGACAGTTTTAATGCAATAGATCACAAACACTCGCGCGTTATTTCTTCTTTTCAAAACTTTGAGTTATACTTAAAGTCATTTAAAAGATAATTACAGTAAGTATTGTAAATTATACAGCGAAAGAGTTTTCAAAAAGCATATAAACAATATTTCCTGAAATTCTACCATTTATCAATTCTTGTTGAATTTTTTTTAATTTACTGTAACGCACGCTATATTTCCCAGACTGGAATGTAGTAGATGTCGCTACGGTATGAACAAATTTGTATCGTTAGCGTGAACTCGCTACCCACTGCCTTTACCTGGCTGAGAGATCTCGGATTCTAATGAGTTAGGATCACCTATCTCGCCATCCAAAATCCTGGACTATATTTAAGTTAATTTTTCTTTAATTGGTTACTCTAAATGTTTATCTTTATTTGTGTTGTATAACCATCCTATGTAATTGTGACGTTTTATGTAATAAAATGTATTATTTTACTCGAGATCTTGGTCATTACTTTTAGGCTTAGCCTAGTAATAACATAAAGCACAGTTACAATACACATTTTTTATGTCTTCTGAAAAGAATCAGTAATTTTTTAAAACTTAACTCACGTGTGTATATATTGACGGTAAATTATACATTGTACGACGATCCTCTCAGAAATAATCTATTTACATTTCATCAAGATTTGAAAATAAATATTTATAGAAAATATAAAAAAAATGCTTTTTTTAAGTAGATTATTCTTAAAAATGGTATCGCTTTTTAGAATAATAGAAATAAATATAAAATTAATCGAAAATTGGGTAAAAAAATATTTTTTCAAAATAACGTATGGACTTTGGGTAGCTCAGGTGAGGAATTTCAGATAAAAAAATATCTAGTTCTGTATATTTTATGTGTATTTTTAATTTAAATATATAAATGACATGCACAGCAATTACAAAAAGGCATTATTTTCGCAGAGAAATAAGTACTTGGAAAAAGGAGAAGGATTTCTCTACCTAGTGTTCTAAATAAATATATTCTATGTTTAAAAATAATAACTTTCTACTTCTTTATCACTACAGAAGAATGAGGAATTAATTGCTTCCGTTTTGTTCTTAAATGGTAACATTAATTCAATTTTGTTGTTGAAACAATTCTATCTTTGAATTGATCCCTTAAGTGATCGAATAACGAATCACAGAGATACTCATCATAAATATTAAGGTTTTATGTTCAATACAAGTATCGTAAAATAGGAAACAAATAGCACTATATGATTCAGATTTAGATAATAACAATAAGTAAACTTTATTGTACCAGATTCTGCCATTAAATTTGGAAAACCCTTTTTTTTTAGTTCCTACTATTAGGGTTTATATATTTTTTGTGTGTGTGTGTGTGTGTTGTGTGTGTGTGTGTGTGTGTGTGTGTGTGTGTGTGTGTGTGTGTGTGTGTGTGTGTGTGTGTGTGTGTGTGTGTGTGTGTGTGTGTGTGTGTGTGTGTGTGTGTGTGTGTGTGTGTGTGTGTGTGTGTGTGTGTGTGTGTGTGTGTGTGTGTGTGTGTGTGTGTGTGTGTGTGTGTGTGTGTGTGTGTGTGTGTGTGTGTGTGTGGTGTGTGTGTGTGTGTGTGTGTGTGTGTGTGGTGTGTGTGTGTGTGTGTGTGTGTGTGTGTGTGTGGGGTGTGTGTGTGTGTGTGTGTGTGTGTGTGTGTGTGTGTGTGTGTGTGTGTGTGTGTGTGTGTGTGTGTGTGTGTGTGTTTTAAGGATAAAAAAATTTAAATTAAAAAATTTAAAATTTCCCCCTTCCAGCATTTAAACCCTATTTTTTTTCTTTTTCCCATCTTCGGATCAAACTTATCCCCCCATTTATTTTTCCCGGGAACATAGGGTTTTAACCAGTAAAAAATTTTCAGTTCCAGATCGTTTATTTAATAGCCCTATATGTCAGCATTAACTTTCAAGTACAATCAAAAAAATTCCACGATATTTCCCCCGGCGGTGGAAAAAATGCTAACCCATTTAAAAACACCCCGGGTTGTTTTTTTCCTCCCTTTTTTAGGGGTCAGAAGAGATGTACTAGTTCTAGAATAAAGACCTTTTTCTAAGTCTGATTTCTAGTCAAAACATGTCATATATATCTTATTCAAATTTTCAATAATTTTAATGAAATACTTTCTATTCATCCAAGTTCAAATACATATTTTAAATTTGTAGAAGATGACACTTGGTGATTTTTCAAGTATTAATTCATTCATTAAATTTGAAAAATGAATAAATATTAACGCTTTATAATAGTCCAACAACATATATATATAAAAAAATCGTTCGTTGTGTCTGTAGTGCAGTGGATAGCTCGTTGGACTACTAATCCGAAGGTAGTAGGCTCGAGTCCCACCTGGGATGGCCTAATTTCTGAGAATGTGATTTCATTTTTACTGTACTATTTTATTATAACAATTAAATTTAATGAATAAATAAATAGAAACAAACACACACAAAAAAAAAATAGTCCAACACCCTGTACAGAAAGAAAAATGGAAAAAACTGCAAGGAAAATCGCTTTCGATTTTGTCACTTAATTTTGTGATTTTTTCAATGTATATACATATTTTTATATTAAGTATAACTATTTAATAAAAAGTAATTAAAATAAAGTTTTTCTTTGTTGACCTAAGTAGAAATTGACTTAAAAAAATTTGTTTATATTACTTGTTTAATTAAAAAAATACGGATCTTTTAAATCAAATCTGGTTTTAGTTCAGTTAATCTAAGACTTGATGACTTTAATTTGTCTATAAAAGTAAGCAATATATTTTAATAATGCTTTCAAAAAATTTTTAAAAAAAAAAGAAAGACAATAAACCTAGAAAAAAAAAAATAAAAAAAGATAAAATATAATTTTTAAAAAGTATTTTAATTGATTATAATTGAATTTTTCAACTATATACTCTCTCTTGAAACGCAAGACTTAAATTCATTAACCCCTTTTTTCACAGTCGTTTTTTCTGGTAAAGTTTCAAAATATTTTTGGGTTGAAATTGATTTATAAAAATAAATTCATTTAGTCTATTCCCCAATTAATTTGATTTTTTTAGATCTTTTTATGGAAATTTTTTTTTCAACGCCCACTGGGAACTATTAAAGAGATAGAACGTTTTATGTTTTACTTTTCTCTTTATATAGCATTACATGATATTTATAAAATCTAATAATTAAATACTAAAATTTACAGAAGGAATTATAAATCGAAATATATTTTCCATTTAAAGGATTTAAAATTTACACATATTACTTTCCATAAAATTTCAGAAATCGGAACCGTGATTTTAAAAAAGCGCATTGGGTAATTTTCGATATTTAGTGTCACTTAGATTAAAATACATGTATAAAATTGTTTTAAGGACATTTTTTACAAAAAATTTTTTAAATAAAATTTTGGGAAAAAATTTAAATTAGAATCCTTTTTTAAAATTTTTCCTTTTTTAAGAAAATGCTTTTATAATATTTCCCCCTTATATAAGTAAAACTTTTCCCCGAGAGTCTGAACTATAATTTTAAAAATTCACATTATTTTTGGACAAAAATTGAAAAAATTATCGGGGTTTTTTCTTAAAAATTTCTTTTTGTGTGTGTGTGTGTGTGTGTGTCGTAAAACATGGATAAACACACTTAAGTTATATATTTCAAAATTGAGTTGCACAAAATCTGACAATACAACAA